>VZSE01002352.1:341275-363074 GCA_013398275.1 Promerops cafer | reverse complement strand
AGCACCATTAACCCCACAGGATGAGGCAAATCTCACCCTTCTCTCACCTGCTAGGAGGGCTCTCTGTGCAACCCAGTGTAACCCAGAACAGCCTCAGCTCTGCCAGGCACCTCTTTGCTCAATTATTTTGCTTTTTCCCAGCTTAAGCTCCCCCAGCCACAAAGGCAGCAAGTGTGGCTGAAATCAGGCAGTACATTTGGAATGGCCAATCCTGCAGGCAGGAGTCTGCAGCCAGCATCAACCTGCATGAAACCCTGAGGACCTACTGTGCCCCACCCCAGACTGGGCACCACAGAGAGCCCACCCTGGCATAGCAGGGGGCTCACCTGAGCCAGGTGAACCCCACCTGCCATAGCCCAGGGGCCGTGTGGGGTGGGGGGTTCCCAGAGTCACTGCTGGGGAAGAGATAGACAACACAGAGTCTGGGGATGTGGGAATGACAAGGTCAAACCTAGGAGGAAGGAGTGGACGTTCCTGGAAGATTACCTCTCATTCTTCTCCCTCAGCTCCTCCATTTCTCTGGGCTCCAGCTGCCTTCAGCTTGCTTCTCATTGAGCTTTACCAAGCAATCAATCCGCTGCTGCATTGTGGTGATCTGAGCATCTGGGGAAGGGGGCCCATTACCAACTTTTCATGTCACCTGAAGCCCCCACAATGGCATTTCTGCGCAGAAACCCTCTGCAGCAGGAGATCAAAGAGCCAGGCGACCAGTGCTGCTGCTCAGCATAGGTGTCGCTTCAGTCATGGCTTTTGTTGCCCAGGATATATAAGGGAATACAAGATGAAGAAGGAACCTGGAGTCTCACTTGCAGCCTGGCAAGATGGACCGTGCATGAGCAGAGTTGTGATGGGGTCACAACAAAAAAGTCAGAGAAAAAAGGGGAGATCTCTGCCCCACAGACCCCTCCCTGCACCCCAGGACGTCCTGCTAGTGACTGACCCTTCGCCATGACGAGCTTGGCCTCCTCTGCCAGCTCCACCTCCAGCTCTTCCTGGTTCTCTCTCAAAAGCCAGCTGCCCCTTCAGCCGCCGCAGCTGAAACTGGGGGGTCTGCATGATGTCCCCCATGGGCGAAGACGGAGTGCTTGGCAGGCTGCAGGGAGACACACACAGAGCTGGATTATCCTGAGCCAGCCCAGGCCCCATGCAGCCAGACCCACTCTGCTTCCCCCATCTCTGGGGCAGGTTCTCCTGTGGCCACTTGTCCCATTGCTGGGCACCACTGAGCAGAGCCTGGTCCCTGCTCTGAACCCTCCCTGCAGGCACTGACAGACATTGATGAGGTCCCCTCTCAGTCATCTCTTCTTGAGGCTGAACAGCCCCAGCTCCCTCAGCCTTTCCTCATAAGAGATGCTCCATCCCTTCATCATCTCTGCAGCCTCCACAGGACCTGCTCCAGGATCTCCATGTCTCTCTTGTCCTGATGACCTCAGAACTGGACACAGCACTCCAGAGGTGCCTCACCAGGGCTGAGTAGAGGGGCAGGACCACCTCCTTTGACTTGCTGGCAGTGCTATTCCCAATGCATCCCAGGATCCCATTGGCCTTCTCGGCCCACAGGGCACTGCTGGCTCAGGGAGAGTTTGTTCTCCACCAGGACCCCGAGGGCCTTCTCCATAGAGCTGCTCCAGCAAGTCGGCCCCCAGGCTGTGCTGGTGCAATGCTGAGAGTCCAGTCTGACTGCGATTTTCAACAGGCATCTGGATTAAATTGTTTTGGCTAAGGGAAAAAGAGGAATTTTTCAGGCCCCTTACTATAAGACAGACATTGAAGGGCTGGAGCGTGTCCAGAGAAGGGTAAAAGAGCACAAGGCTGGTGAGGAATGGCTGAGGGAGCTGGGGGTGCTCAGCATGGACAAAAGGAGGCCTTGGGGGGATCTTCTTGCTCTCTACAAGACCCTGACAGGAGGGTGGACCCAGGTGGGGGTTGGGCTCTTCTTCCATGTAACAAGTGATGAGAAAATGGCCTCAGGTTGTGCCAGGGGAGGTTTAGGATGGCCCCAGCTCCCTCAGGCTTTCCTAAGAGAGATGCTCCATCCCTTCATCACCTCTGTCACCCTCCACTGGAGCTGCTCCAGGAGCTCCATGTCCCTCTTGTTCTGAGGAGCCCAGGACTGGACACAGCACTCCAGATGTGCCTCACCAGGGCTGAGCAGAGGGGCAGGATCACTCCCTGACCTGCTGGCAGTGCTCTCCCTAATGCATCCCTGGATCCCCATTGGCCTCCTTGGCTCAAGGACACTGCTGGCTCAGGGATAGTCTGTTCTCCACCAGGACTCTCAGGTCCTTCTCAAAGATACTTCTCTCACCTGACCCTTACCTTGGTACTGAATCAACAAGGTTTACCAACAGACTTGCACATGGAGATTAATCCATCTTCTGACAACTAGAATCAGGGGTTTTCTAGTGCCCACTTACTCATAGGCCCACTTGCATATACAAGCAATGATGCTACTGATTTTTTCCCCTCCTGAACCACAAAATACTCAGACAAGCTCAAGTCCCTACTCATGCATTTGTGGAGGGGCTTTGGAACAGCTGGAGGATATGGAAGAAAACAATAAAAAATAATAAAAACACAAAACCAACCTGTCCTATGACACCTAGTTATCACTACACACAGGTCAATCAATACACCTACTCTGAACTTCGGGTTATTTCTCAGCTTGAGTTTAAAATCAAACCTAAACCTTTTTTCATGCTAGTCATGCCTTCAGCTCAGCTATAGAAGTTACTCCATTTTCACTTAAAGAGCTAAAAGCAAAAAGATTATAACTTTTGTGTGTGTGTGTGTCTGTATCTTCCACTCATCTCATCCTCCCCCAGATTTTTTCAGTACAACTCAGTAACTTTCAGCTACTCAAATGCAGCCTTGCAGTATTTTTGGCAGGGACTAAGACTTGTTGTCATGGTAGATTGATATAAGTTTAAAAAATGCAAAGGCTGTTCTGATTTATGATGTATCATTACTACATTTCAGAATTAAAACATTTCTATCAGTCTGATCCAACTTTATAAAGAAATCATAACAAGGCAGTGTAGTATTACAAATTTATTGAGTTTCATCAAAGTAGTTTTTCAGCATTGAAAATTTCACACATATAAAACAACTTCAACTTCTATGCATTAAAACCAAAGTATGGGTTCTTTTTTTAACTTAAAGCAAGTGCTGTGCTTTTTTTAAACATCTCATGAACCAAATTCTTCAGTTATAAAGCTGATAAAAATAAGTGATACACCACTTGAGTTTTTTCTTCAACATGTGAAATTCATCTCTTTGGGAAACAATACTTTTAAAAATTGTATCATGAAAGATACAGACCTGAAAAAGGATAAACAATCATACACAAGGCATAAACGTTACACAGAGTAACTCAGACATTTTATAAAGAGATCTGGAAAAGTACCTAAAATAGTGATATTTATTTAGTATAAAATTTCAATAATAAAATATTGCTCATAATAAATAAGAAAACATGAGTTTCATTAATACTGTTCTCCCCTTAAAGCTCTCTTGGATGTAACAGGATCAGACCTGATCAAAAGTCAAATTTTTATTCCGTCCTCTGTATGAATGAGGCAGGTTTACAGGCTTCAGGTCACACTTTTCTAGAAACAATTTTATTATAAACAAAACACAAAATTCATTTCAAGGCTCATGCGTAGTTATGGGAAAAAATAATAATCCCCAAATGTGAATAAACCTTATTACAGCAGACTTTAATACCCAAAATATTTGCCCTTTTTGTTAAACCCAAAGTGGAATAAGACTTCCCGCGGACTATGAATACAAAGAGAAAGCTGCCCAAGTTTTCTCAAAAGCTTCTAAATAATGGGTGCAGCTGTACTTAATGGTTATCAATGCTGTTAGGGACAGTTTGCTCTAGGGGGGATGGAAGTTGTCTCCCTTTATATGGGGACGTTGGATTTCATCCCTGCTCTTCCCATCTGCAGACAGGGCAGTTTGGAGCAGTTCTTCAGCAGCTGCTCGATGGCGATGTGGCGCACATTGAGCTCGGAGGCCAGGGAGTCCTTCTCCTGGACCTGCTGTGTCAGCTCCTCAAACACATCTGCAACAACAGCACGGGGTCAATGCACTTGGTCCCTGTACTGACACAGGCTTAGGAAGCAGCGACAAACAACACTGGGGAAGAGGCACAGACATTTAAGTGGGATCAAGCACAGGAATTCTGCTTTTCCTGCTTCCAGCATAGCTTTGTATGCACTGCAAACTGAACAGCATCGCTTCGTTCCTAGTTACAGACAACCTGAGACAAGGTGGATCAGTTCAGAACTCAAAACAAAGCTGACTCTGGCCTGGATCAGCAGTGGTGTGGCAGCAGGACCAGGGCAGGGATCATTCCCCTGTGCTGGGCACTGGTGAGGCCACACCTCAAATCCTGCATTCAGTTTTGGGCCCCTCACAGCAAGGACATGGAGGTGCCGAGGCGCGTCCGGAGAAGGACAACAGGTGGGGAAGGGTCTGGAGCACAAGCCTGATGAGGAGCAGCTGCCAGGGCTCAGCCTGGAGAAATGGAGGCTCAGGGGGGACCTTATCATTCTCTACAATTGCCTGACAGGAGGGTGGAGCCAGGTGGGATTGGGCTCTTCTCTCAGGTAACAAGTGACAGGATGAGAGGAAATGGCCTTAGTTTGCACCAGGCGAAGTTAGACTGGATCTTAGGAAACATTTCCTCATGGAAAGGGTTGTCATGCACTGAAACAGGCTGCCCAGGCAAGTGGTGGAGTCGCCATCCCTGCAGGGATTTAACAGACATGGAGATGTGGCATTTAGGAACCACGTGGTTTTGTGGGGGACTCAGCAGTGCTGGGTTAATGGTTGCACTTGATGATCTTAAGGGTCATTTTCAACCTTAACAATTCTATGGTTCTAGTCAAATTGTTAAAGAGAATACTGTGCCAATTTGCAGCACCAAAGCAGACTACATAATGAAAGCACCTAGTAATCTCTCTATATCACACATTTCTACACAAAACAAGAGACTTCAGTTAAAAATTTAACAGACAGAAAGGCAATCAAAATTTCTTTTTTCAAACCAGGACTTTTTTTATGACAAAGCACCACAAACCCAAAACAAAGAGTATTGAAAAATTCTCACCCTGGATTTGCTTGAGCAGTTTTTCATTAAGTTGCTTTAACTCTCCTAGAGTCATTGTAGTCACTGCAACAATAAAATCTGTTATTATTACTACCAAAGTCACATAAGCATCCTTAAACAGACTCCTATTTTCTCAAGATTTCTCCTGTTTGCATCCTAATAATCAACAGATGCATGGCAGTAAGTCAGAAATAACAGTATTTATCACTCATTTGAGGAAAGTTTGAAAATTCTCTTTTTAATGTTGACACAGACAAGGATTTACTCCATTAGAAAACCCTCTCTTCAATGTCAAAAGGTGGAAAATCAAGCCCTGAAAACAGCAGCGTCCAGAATCAGAAATGCTTGGTACATTTAAATCTATACCCTCTGACTGCAAAACATGATTTCCCTAGTGTAACCCATGAAAGCACATCTGTTCAATTATGGGCAGTTAAAAGGGGACAATTCTGAGGTAAGTCCTGCTATGTTTCCCAGCCTGCAAGAAGCAGTTTCCTGACAGAATTTTCAGCATGTGGCTCCCTGTTTTGGTTATCAAGGTTTGTGCTTTATGCATACAGGAATAATTTACACAGGTTCCACTGAGTATTTCAGTGACAAATGATGAGGGACAATCCTGGCTTGATATGAAGACCAGCATATAAAAATAGGCTTCCTTCTGTGCTCCTGGTGAGAACTATAAGCTCCTCTGTATCATTCAAAAGCCCTCCTGTATGTCAGGTTGTGTGCATTGATCATCCTCACAGAAAATACACATTAAGCCTCAGAGGTGGGACCTGTGAAAGTGTTCATCGTTGCCCTTGATCAACAGCAGGGAAGCACTGGCCTGCTTCCTAGGATTCCCTCAACCCTGCAGTGGACACACATGGTGCCATGGCTGCTGCTGAGATGCCCTTGTCACCACGGTGAAAAGAGACAATCTGAACGCCACAGCGGGTACTGGGCACTGGCACAAGCTTTAAGACCCTGCAATTCTAAAATACTGTTTTTAAACTTCAGCAAAGCTGTTTCTGCTGCAGCTTAGCAAAGCTCTCACTGCGTACTTGAGAGAAAAATGATGCTGCAGCTTTTTTCCACAGATTTCTCTGTGCAAAAGGTTTCTAGATGGCAAATTTACAGTCCAGAGTTCTGAAATAGATGGGTTTTAGCTACCCACTGGATTATTTGATTATCCTAAGCCTTCCCTTTCAAACTTTCTCACAGCTGGCAGTTGTGGGATGTTAAATTGCTGACAGTACTGCCAAACCAAGAAGCTGGCAATAGCTAAGACTTGGTACTCGAGACATAATCCCAGTTAAGAATAAAATAGATTCACCTTTCTCCTCCAGTGGTCAGGTAAAATGATGCTCCTTCCTACCTTCAGCTATCAGTAAACCTGAAAAGTCTCTTCTCACACCTTACCATACTTTAAGCACCATGAAAAAACCCTGACTAAATTTAATATAGTAATTAACAGCTAAAAATGTCAAGATTTTTTCCCCCTTTTATACCCAGTGGTAGGATGTTGCTTCCCCATTCTTCAGTATTTTCATTAACATTTTGTCATCTGGCAGACAGACTGGTTCACATGTTTCATGTGAGTGTTTTGGGACAGGACTGTTTCATGGCACATTATTCTGATACAGAAGGGAAAGGGAGAAGGAACAGAGCACTGAATTTAAATGGTAAAGTATTATTCTATCCACAGCTGAGGTAAACTCTGAAGAAATACTGGCCAAGCTATTTACAGTTCCATTAATACTTTTTTTCAGTAGACAGCTATGTTGTTAAGAGTCAAAGTATTGCATTAAGAAGGTACCTAATTCTGGCAGTCTAAGTTTTCATCTAACATACAAACTTAATCATAGAGTCTCCAAATTAATGTCTTTTAAAGGTAAATACTGCAAAATACAAGCAAAAATGCTTCAAAGCTGCATTATGTAGTCAGAAGAAAAAACCTGTTATTGTGCTCAATGCAGATTTATGTTCCCGTCCCAAAATCAAAGATTAGAGATAAATTCCAAGTCCCTAACTTCAGTTAGACAACACTATAAACCAGGTCAAGCTTCCATAATTCCTCTGTTATATGCTGTCCTGATTTATGTAATCCCAATTTATGACTCCAGCAGACAGGTGGTCAAACAGCCCAGTGTATCTGTTTTGATTTATGGCTTTAAGGCTACTAATTCACTACAAATGCAACATGACACATCAAGCAGCAGTTAAGTAAAATCCTTTCATAAAGAATGACAAATGACTCAGCTTCGCAAGGGCAGAGTTGTCAGTTTGTTAAAAGAAATGGAAGTCTAAAGAAGCCAATTCCAACTTTTTACTGTACCTCTTTCTCTGACTCTCCTGCAATTCTGATTCTGTTATAACCTTGTTTTTCATCACCAGTTTTTCCCTAGAATATGTTAACAGTGCTCTTGTTTTCCTTCTCAGGTCTTTTGAAGTTCAGAAACCCTCTCCAATTACTTTCCTCATCTACAAAAGTAGGAGTGGACATACACCAGTTCAGGACCAAGTACTGCCTAAAAAGCAGGATGGTAACAGCACATACCTCTAGAAATCTATTCCTAACACATTTCATGCAGCCTGATTCCAGAGACACTAAAATATCTTAGCTTTTTCTAAAGATTTCTTCTCGTCATCTTCTTAAACAACAGAGAAACTAATTTTCTGTTATTTTCACTATCACCAGTCATCAAAAGATAGCTCAGGTCTTCTGCTACAGCCTTGAAGAGGATGTGCTGGCAGAAGGGCCTTCCCAGTTTCTTATGCTCAACAAACACAAGGAAAAAACAAATCCAGTAAAATGCACAAGGAAAGTCTGCTACTATTAAGATCATTTCACAAGTCTGCTCTGCTACATGACCTCTAGTTTCCCCTGTTGTTTAGGGCAGGTCTCTGTGAAATGTAATTCAGGGCACTGTACAAGTTCAGTAAGAGAGGGATTTGCAGAAGCTGAGTAACCTCCACCTCCATAGGCAGGGCAGTGCAACTCCCAGGAATGACATACTGAAATGATTTTTTTTGCATAAATTAGACATGTCCTGTATCACACTGGGCTACAGCTAAGAGTAAAATAAAAAAAAAAACTAAACAAAAACCACCAGCTAAACCACCCTATTTGCTCAGCCAGGTAGCTCTTTTTTCCCTACAGATTTTACATGCTGGACTTCAGGATGAGAATTAATGGCCTGTGGAGACATGAAGTGGTCAGTAGGTATTTGAAAGAATGCCCTTGCTTGCCAGGCTGTGTGAAAATGGGTGTATACTCACGTTCCTCCCTGCTGTGCTGAGGATGTCTCCTATGAACACTGGCAAGTGAACCACCTTCAGCTTTCTCAGCTTTCTGGACCTGGCCGCGGTTGGACCACAAAACGCTGCTGCAGCAGAAGGTAGCACCGAGTCTGAAATCAGTGGATTCTCTTGGTTCCAGCAGAGTCTGTGAGCAGCTTGAGATGCCTCCAGATTTCCCATCTATCCATTTTGCAGAGTATCTAGGTACTGGGGAGTCAAACTGTGGGAGTAATTTCCTATCAGTCTGATGTCTGAAGCTAAAAAGCTGGTGTTGGGATGGTTTTGAGCTTTCAGAATCAGAGTCTAAATCCTTGTTTTGTGCGTATTGTATGATCCAGTTAATTTTTTTGCTCAAGATATTTTTGACTTCTGCATAAGGACTTTTAGAAAGCTTTGATCGTGGACAGTCTTGATTTGCTATTAAGTGGAATTTTTCGAAGCAGTCTCTGTGCCCCCTTAAAGATCTTGTATGTAGAAGATCTGACTTTGGTACTCCTGTAAAGACACAACAGAAAGAAGTTCACTTACTGCTAATTTTTTAAAATCTTTACTCACAAGCAACCAAGAAAACAAAAACTTTAGTGATGCTTTCCTGCTAACAGTCTTATCACTGAAGCAAACAAGGGTACCTCACAGTCCAAAATTTGTGAAGTTTCCCTCAGGCTTGAGTCCTTGTCACGCAAAGTGTTTTGCACACCATAATCTCTAGAGCAGGACTTCAGCGTGTGCCTCTTGCACGGTGACAGAGATGAAGCAAACTGACAACCCCACAGATGCTGCATCACCCCTACACACAAGTGTATAAGCTGCAGAAGTAAAATTTACCCAACTGTGTATCAGCAAATTCTATAGAACGATCCTGAAGAGCATTCTGACAGCACTCATCTTCTGTGCATAATGTTATGAGCCATCTGCTCAAATACTGCAGGGTGCAGGCTTGTCTCATTCAAGTGGTCAAACGTAACTCAGATTTCAGTCACAGTTTATTATTTTGCACTGGTACCAGCCTGCAGCCTAGCTAGGGAAGCAAGCTCGAATACTGTCAACGCTTGCCAACACTAAACTGTCCTGAAATTCATTTGAGGTGTGCTGGTTTTGGCTGGGACAGAGTTAATTTTTATCACAGTGCAATATGGGGCTGTGTTTTGGATTTGTGCTGCAGTGTTTTCATTATCACTGAGCAGGGCCTACACACAGTCAAGGCCCTTTCTGCCTCTCTCACCACCCCGACAGCGAGTGGGCTGGGGGCATGCAAGGAGCTGGGAAAGGACACAGCTGGAACAGCTGATCCCAACTGAGCCAGGGGATATTCCACACCATATGGCATCATGCTCAGGGTGTAAAGCTGGGGGAAGAAGGTGGAAGGGAGGAATGTTTGGAGTGATGGCGTTTGTCATCCCAAGTCACTGTTATGCATGACAGAGCCATGCTCTCCTGGGGATGGCTGAACACCTGCCCAGCCATGGGAAGCAGTGAATGAATTCCTTATTTTGCTTTGCTTGTATGGGCAGCTTTTGCTCTCCCTTTGAAACTGTCTTTGTCTCAACCCACAAGCTGAAATTCTCTCCCCATCCCACTGGGGTTAAACCATGACATCACACAAGATGGATGTTTATTCTCCTCTTTGCTCATCCTCCTTCAAAGACTGTTCAAATAGCTACAGCAGGTAACTTAAACCTCTAAGTAACTGCTAGTGATTGACAGGTTAAAAAGGAACACAATCTGTGAAGATCTGCAGTTGGTGAGTGAACACAGATGGTATGAGAAATGACTATTCCAGAAAGTTAATAGTGCCCCAGTACAAAATGACTTTCTGCAGCTTCAGTGGATATTTATTTTCCTTCAGATTCACGTACACAGTAGATGCAGAATCCAAGTCCAGAGTAATGAACACTTTGTCATTTATCTCAGTACCCCATATATTACTTGGGAAGTTCCCAATACAGTGCAAACCAATTCTGTCTAACAAGTCTGTCACTGCAAATAACAACAGTACACCGGTGAACCAGAGGTTGAAAGTGCTTAATGCTGAAGTATTTAAACCAACAAACAATGTAACTGGATCTCTGAATCTAGGCAACATGAACCAACCAGCAGCCATCCTATCTTTTAGCCATTAAAAGTGACTAAAATAAAAGAAAAATCATGAAATTCAACAGGTAACAAAAACTGGTAACAGAGACATTTACAGATTATTAGAAGTAATCTACATGTTACAACAAATCTCAGTTCTATCTGACTTACCCTCTTAAATTCTTGTGGTAAAGTGTAATCTCCCCATCCCAAACGATTAAAAAATGATACAATGGGTTTTTTTAAGTTAATGAATGCCACAAAATTCCACACTACTCTCAAAACTAATCTGAAAAGGCAGAATTTTTAACATGAAACTGTGAAAACAAATCCAAGCATTTCATTTTGATTATTTCACTTGCTGGTAACTGCTGTTTGAAGTTGGGGAGTTGAAACATCAAGAGTAGCCGTTATAAATTGTTGATTTTCCACTCTTTGGCAGCACTGAAACTTAAGTGCATTATTTTCTGGCTGAGTTTCTGAGACTGCACAAAATTTATGGGGCAAAATGTCTAAAAAACTGGAAAACAAAAGAAAACAGCAGTGGAATTTATTTTGTTCTTAGCAGCAGGGGAAAAAAGTAATGTCATGAAAACAGATGTTCCTTCTGTTCATGACATAACCATTAGAAGAAACAAAACTCACATACTAACCAGAGGCACCTTTTAAGAAGGAAGTTCTGGAGTAAAGTACACTCTGTGCCCCCTTTCAGTGGGCAGTAAAGATTCTCACTCCACACTTCAAAATACTTTTCAACCTCTTTCAGCAAACAGATATTCACAAACTTTTCTTAAGGTCTGCATAATCTGCTGCCTTCTTGCAATGCTATTTTACCTCTCTATCTTTACAGAGACTTAAAAAATCCCAACAAACATTTATACTGAAAACAAGAAAGACAAGTAGTTTGTTTTCATGACTTATCAGCACAATTTAAATAGAGCAAGCCTGCTTAACTCAAGTAGCATGATGGAAACCTTAGGTCTTTAAGCCATCAAGGGAAAGCAAACACTGTCAAGTGAAATTATAAGGCAAATATATTCACAACGCTACAAGACCTAGAAAACCAGAGTGATTTGTTCAATGTTATTTGCTTTACCCAAGTGATACTTCAACATTCTACTTAGCTGCTGCTCATAGTGCTTTCTTTTACTTACAGAAAATAATCAGTGGGCTGAAAAACACATTTTGCACAATTTTCCATACAATAATGCTCAGGAACCCACCTGACAAACACACTCGCACAACAAATGACAATACTGATGGTATCACTTAAAAAAAGAAATTCCTTTGAGGCTGCTTCATTATTTCAATGAGAATAAATGTTACTTGTCCAGCAGGAGAGGAGCATGAGACCACACAAAATAGCCAACACACAAATTGTTACACAAAGAAAGAACAAGTGCAGCATGACTTCATGAAGCCCCAACTGAATTATGTCCAAGTCTTAAGCTCAAGGTTATTCATGTCTTTCCTTCTGATGAATTTATCTTTTAAGAGTTCTGAACATTGCTAACTTCTCCATTCTAGAAGCATGCTGCTCAAAGAGATCTGTGAACTCAGTAACAGAGGGCCTGAAATGAGCAATAATTACAGAAGAAAAAAGCCATGCTACTTCAAGAGTTTAAGCTTTGCTATTTATATGCCACACACCGGCCACAACGTCCCTCTTCCTGAGCACAGGGCCGGTTACTGCCTAACACTTCCAGCACACAAGATCAGAATTTACATCCCACCCCTTCTCTTATTCCACCACAAAACCCACAAAGGGGTCCTATCTAAGGAATCTTACTAAAGTAAGGAACTGAAAATGTGCAAATCCAAACCAGTTGTGCAGAGAACTGCTAACAGACCTGCTTCAGCATTCACATAACTGGCCTGGATTTTTACTGTAACAATCACACACAAAACTAAAACAACCATCAATCTCTCTTTTGTCCTAAGGTGACAATTAGTCCTTTCCTATGCAGAGAACATTAGCCATAACCTTCTGGAAGAGCTGAGCAGGGATAGCAGCTGCTGTGCCAGCACAAACTAGCAACCACATACCAGAATTACAGCAAGTAAGGGTATGGTTCTTTGGAACAAATCCTTCTGTTGTGGGCAATACCATCAGCTTTATGAGGCAGAAAAGATGTCCATTTCTTTTTGGGAAGACTTCATACTGCACTCAGACTACTTCATATTTTTCCCTTCATCACAACTGCAGAAAAAGCTACAATCTGGTGAGCTGGCATGGACCAAGTGATATATAAAGATGATTCAGTCTGATTGCTTTATTCAACACTATATACCAAGAGATGAATAAAGCATGGCAAGATTTCTGTACAAAACAAGAAGCAATACTGTAATTTTGATAAACAGCTATTGTGAGTTCTGGGGAATTTCACAGGGTTTCAGTTCCATCTCCACATTTCTGTTTGCCAATATCAACCTCAATCTTACTTTCTGTCTGGTTCTTCAAGTCTGCAATCATAAAACCATCTACTTCCCCCCGCCCCCACTCCCCCATTTGCAGGTATGTGTACATTTGCTCCTGGTCTTACTTTCCAAGAACAGGATTGCAGACTATGTCTAAGTATGCCCTAAGGTTCATATTTATTTTTTCAGAGAAGGAAAAAACCCCCTCAAAAAGCAACAAAAAAACCCACCCAACAACCACCCAGAGAAGAAAAGTGTAATCTGCAGGGGAAGAAAAAAATCCCACAAAATTCACTAATATCTAGAAGACCATATTTAACAAACTTAAGACAGCACAGATGCTATTAGGAAACAAGGTTATGCCAGAGATCATTCCTCAAGTGCACATGATTCCCAGGCTGATGCCAAACCTCCAGACAAATCATAAAACAGTGTAAGTGCTTACAATCCATTATTTGTTTCTGATTCTAGTAACTCATGTGTCCTACATGAAATATGAATGTATCACTTCACTCAACAATATCTTTGTATATTGACTTGAAGAACAGGACTTCCTACATAAATGCCTAGTGCTTAGGCAAAAAAAGCCTCAACCCAAACCCTGACTTTAAATTTATAGGCTATGCAAGGCAGGCAGTCAACATAACTCCTAATCCTCTTCTACAAAGTGATTTTGTAAATGCATGACTAGCAATCAGGCAGTTTAATGCACATTTTTGTAACTTCTATTTATTCGTAACTGTAAAGTAGCTGAGAGGAGGAAGAATATTTACCAGATAACTAGGTGAGCAATCACATCTCAACAAATTCTACCCCATTTTAAGGCATTTGTACTTGAAAGTAAATGAGTCTCCATCATATTAAAGTTTTTTGCTTTCTGGCTTTTTTGAGGGTAAGAAACTTACAGACTTTATTTCTGCCTTTGCAACTGATTCACTGAGAACTGTGTGTAACTCTTCTTCATTATAAAGACACAGAACTAAAGTGAAATGTTTGCTCATGTTTATATAAAACTGGCTAGAAGAGTTGCCTTATTTGGAGGTTATAATAGTAATCAACAAGTCCAATTCAAAAAGAATGTTCCTGAACACTAAGATTATTACACATCCCTTCACTAATGTTTCCTTAGCAAAAAACAAATCAGTAATCATTAGCCCGCTTATCTTCAACAGTGGGTTTTTTTCATTTGTTTGCTATTCTCTTTAAAAAAACAATCAATCAAACTTGTTGTTTGGTCTTTCAGACCCATCAGTTGGAAATAACATTAAAGAGAGCCTACATTCCCTTCTTAGCATCTTCTAATGTAATACTGTAAACTAATTGTTTTTTGCAATGGTGAATAGCAGCTGAAGTGGAAAATCCCCCTGAATCTAAGATGAACTAAAATTAGCAGGAATACTTGTAGACACATGAATAGCCAATGATAAGTTTGTACTAGGCCATTAGTTACTTAAAGCCTCTTTAAAAGAATTTACAAATACTTATGGGCAAGATTTATACCTGACCATCTCTTCTGTCTCCAGTTTCAGTTAGCTGTGGGGACCTGCCTTCACAGCTAGTGAAGAAATGCTTCTCAGGCACAATTCACCTCATCTGAAACAGTGAACTCCAGAGAGATTTGTGACAGACACCTCTTCTCTTCTCCTTCAATCCTAGAGCAATCAAGAACCCTTGCCTGTGTGTTCCTAGATGTGCCAGCTGCTGCTCCCCTCAGCTGTGCACCTCAGGAGCCCTCTGTAAAACGGGATGTTCAGCCAGCTCATGGAACAGCTCCCGGACATCTGCGAGTGTCCACTAGGAACACAAAGGTCAGATGAGCTCCAGTGTGGTTTACCTCGTGTGCAGGGCCAAGACAGCAGACAGAAAGGCTTCACCAGACAGAAAGGCTTCACACGACAAAGTGCTCATGTCTATCTGCTTTAAGCCACTGCTGCACAGGCTGTTTACCAAGAGTGCTGAAAGAGGGGAGTTCCCAGAAAAGCAGATCGCAAGACCTGTTCAAAATGCATGAAACAAAAGCAGCCCATGATAACCTAAGACAACAAGTTATCCACATGTCTGAATGATTAAAACCTGATATTCTTCAGCCGTACAATTCTGCCAACATTGAAAAGCAGGATCATTTGAGATGTGTATCTCCAGTACA
This sequence comes from Promerops cafer, assembly GCA_013398275.1. Lineage (NCBI taxonomy): Eukaryota > Metazoa > Chordata > Aves > Passeriformes > Nectariniidae > Promerops > Promerops cafer. The sequence continues at coordinate 348,036 of VZSE01002352.1, read as the reverse complement.
TCTGCCTGACAAGATGTAAAGCCAACTGCTATTTTTAAGGGTTTACATGCAATCTCATTTGAGAGTTAAATCTTACGATTTATTAGACTGGCTAGAAGGAAAATGCCAGTGCCATTCATTAACTTCTAAAACCAGACACTTTGTAAAGACTAGATATTATCTTGTTCATAAATTGAAGTTCTCTCCTTGCTTTCGTATGATAATGCCAGTACTCTCCATGCATCAAGTGTGCACACAAATCACCTCCCACTTCATTTCTATCAGCTCATTTGTATTTTAGCACAGAGCAAAGATATCAGACAGCACAGAGATCCAGCTGGCCCCTTAAATACATTTTCAAAAATCATGTTCCTTATAAACTGCTTTACTAAGAAGAATTTGCTATTGTATCAAACAAAGCAATGCATTCTGATGAAAACTTCACTACAAAAAATATTATGTCACATACTTTGTAAGAAAAATCAGTTAAATAGGCCTAGAAGAGAGTGGAAGTCATAAGCTGGTATTTCTGTAGTCTGGGTGATGCCAGGTAACATAAATACTCAATTATCTTGTTTGCATGGAGAAACCTCCCAAATTTACACGTTAAGAATGCAAAAATGTACTTACTGAACCAGCTCCACAGCTTGACACTACTCAGTGGTACTCTTACAGCTTTCAGATAAAGAATACCATCTCCAATCATGTTCAGACTTGAATTTGTAGTTAAGAGTTCCAACACTAGTGGAAACTGCAGCTAATTTCACGTGTCCATTCAAGTTTGCAGAAATGAGTCATACCCCTGGCCTGCAAATGCTACCTTGAAACAAGTTCTCATCTGTCTAGCTTAAAGGGCAACTATGGAAATTTTTAGCTTTCATTGCCAAAATAATCTATTTTACTGTTTATCATTTCATTAACACTGAAAAAATAAGGATGTGTAATATTCTGGAACAGAATTAAATCAAACAGTGATTCCCACTTCTTTCAACTACACCTTACAACACATTTTATTTCAGTGAGATATTCTTCTGTAGGGTGTAAAAAGGAAAAAACCTGAAATTCGAGTGCTTACAGTTTGCAATAACTAAACCTACCTCCTCTTTTTTTTTTTTTTTTAAATTAACACAGAATGAAGATATTATACAAGATTTTATAGACCTTAACAGGAAAAAAGCTATGTGGTAAGACAGACTTATTTATAACATCCTTGTCTCAGCCTGGAGACTGCGATGCACTAACCTGATGCTGAAATTGCCTCAAAAGCTGAGTCTATCAGCACTTTAAAGGAACATGGAAACCTAACTACTTCAACATAAATCAGGGGAATGGATGCCCAGTACTTACTCTGTCTCTTATATTACAGGACCTGGGATGGGAACTGTCATTTGCTATTCAGCTATTCAGCTCTAAACAGAAATGGAAGTGAGCCAGTCTGCTTGTCAGCCAGCATTCTCCAAGATGTTATTGTAGTTAGCAGCACTGGACAAGCAAAACAGTAAAAAATCATCTCAAGCAATCACATTTTCCTCTTCTATTACCATTTGTCTCCATTACAACTCTTGAATGTGAGGAAATGCAGGTTTTTAAATAATTCTGCATTAAGAAATACCAGCATAAACCCAGTTAAAGACAGATACACTACGTAAAGTAATGTAAAGGTAAGTCATCATTACTATAGACTTCCAAGTTTGATGTTCAAACAAAAGTATTCAAGTATTAAGATTTTGAAGCTGGGATTTCCACAGGTGTCCAGAAGATCCCAGGACACAGCTGCCTTGTACAGTGCCTTCCCATGGGAAGAAACCCAAACACCTCTAAGCAGCACCACAGGCAGGACCCTCTGGCTGCTGCTGAGTGAGGGGTGGGACACGGGATATACAGTCACACAGAGCCCCAGACTGGTCTGGGTTGGGAGGGACCTTAAAGATCATCTCATTCCAACCCCCTGCCACGGGCAGGGGCAGCTTCCACTAGACCAGGTTGCTCAGAGCTCCATCTCACCTGTCCTTAAAACACTTCTAGGGATGGAGCATCCATGACTTGGAAATGCTTCAACAGGAGTTTCAAAACACCATATTCAGGCAGAGAATTTTGTTTTGTTGATGTATACGTTTACAGACAGCTTTTGTACATATACAAGTGTGTATTTCTGAGTTTTCATGCATTTCTCCCCACCCTTGAGGTATCACTGAAGATTTGTTGTTAGTAGTGTATCTCTGCTAGCAGAATTCAGTTAATTATTTTCTCATATTCTAATGAAATTAAAAAGAACTTTGTTTCAACTAAGACACAACACGTGATTTCCTGGCTTATGCAAACCAGTCACATATGAATTCAAAACATTTCCTGTTTCAATCCACTGATTACTACTGTGACACCTACTCAGAAAAGCAAACAATGCACAACCTCTCATGTTCGCTTCATCTGCACAACACCAACAAAACCCAACACCAAAGTCCAGCAGATCCCCCCCCACCACAACATTCTAAGCCCCATGTAGAACTTTAAAAACACTGTCCACAATCAGCTTCATTTTTCAAAATGTTTAGTGTTTCACATGTAAGTACTTTGCATATTCTAAACTTTAAGAAGTACATTAATATTCTGTTGTGTTATATCATCTGACTATGAACCTTCACACAATAAATCTGGCAACAGAAGTATTTATGTGTAGCTTACTACACTCAGCTTCCCGGAGCGTGAATCCTCAGGCTAAGTGAGCTGGATGAGCCAGAGCAACAGGAAAAAAATACTGCCCTTTCCAGAGACAATGCTGCTCTCACCTCTTTTAGACTGAAGACCAGAACTACTAAACTCTCCTGAGCATGCTGCTCTTTCCTTGTTCAAGAAAGACTAATGACATTTAACAGGGTTAAGTTTTAATCTGCATATTGGCTTTAGTTATTCCAATGCCCACGTTCTCTTTTTTCTCCCCTTGCTATCACTCTTTCAGTCAGCTTTAGAGAAATAGATCCTATAATCCATATGTATCACTCCTGAATAAATTCTGTGAGACACCACAGCTGATCTCCCAGTTACATTCAAACCAGCAGTTTCTGTGAATTAACTGAACTTAGTAAGAAGCATAATCACAGTTTATTTCACTATAATACTAAAAATCTATTATTAGAAAAATCATGATGGAGACCTGGTATCTGATAAAAACCAAATGTTTTATGAAACAGTAACTGACTTCCTTATTCAGAAATTTAACAGTTATTTAATCAAGACAGACCACAGATTAAGCTCTCTGTATAGCAGTTTTCTCTATAAAGGACTATAAGAGAAACAGAATATCCCCCCCCAGTTATGTAATGTTACTAAGATACTGTCCAAACATAATGAAGGTTACAAATAAACACTCCACTGTCAGGAAAGTAAGGGCTGAGCCCTGTCATATCACTAAGCCAGAAATGAGTCATTTTTAGAGATGGGGATGGTCTCCAAGTCCCCCATTTCTAATTCCTCCTCTTACTGACCCAAGCCAATCAACAACGTCACCACTGAGACACAGGCAAAGCTGCACAGCTGCTGAACTCACAGATGCCAGGAGATGCGAAGATTCACCATCTCTAGATTACACCGTAATTAAGTGCAGCTAAGTAAATTATCTTTCTGTACTATTTTGTTCATAGACACTTGAGAAAGTCTGTTTCAAGGGTTCAGCTGCATCAGTTTCCAGCACATGGATTTGCCATGTCCAGGTTTAAGCAGTCAGATGCTGCTGGCAGGAGGGGAAACAGAGTTGTCCTCAGCAGTTTTGTTAATATGACGCCCTGCTAAAAAAAGAAAGCTGAGAAGCCCACTTCCAGAATTTCATACCTAGACTCACAAATCAGAAGTATATTTAGGTCAGAAAAGACGTTCAGGATCATTGAGTCCAACTGCACACCGAAGATTGCCAAGCCCACTGCTTGCCCTTGCACATCCATCTGTAATGCTCCTTTCTATCCCGACCCAGCTCCTGTACAGACTGCACGGTCAGGAAAGATGGAAGAGGTGCCATACATTCCAATTAAGTCAGACAGCACTTAACACATGGAAGTTAACAGGGTGCTGCAAACAGTGGGAGTACTCAAGCATCCTGCAAGATGCTGAGCTGTGACTAATAGCCTGCCTGCTCTCCAACAGCAGCTATTTCCTGCTTCTCTGAGGGAGCAGTTCCACATGCACACCAACACCAAAAATGAGCAAGCCTGTCTTAGCTGTTGCATGAGTATCTTTTTAGAATTGCCTAGTTCACTTCCTGAAATACTTAATGTATGTACGGGTTTTAATTGCTGACAGTTTTAAATATGATGCTAAATAAAAAGACAAACTATCAGCAAGATTGACACTCATTTGTAAGTGTGGGATAACAGATCTACAAGAGCTGATGCAACTTGCAGCTGATTCTGTTCAACAAGTTTAAATGCATCTGAACTTCATTAAAACATAACCAGGAGGTCAGCATGAAAACATCCAATATAACATTGTGCTTTAGTGAATTACACAGTTCATGCTGTACCCAGGGCTGCCAAAAGACTTCTTTTAGATGCATAAAAATCAGTCTTTGTCACCAAAAAATACAGGAATGTAGAGATATGTCAGAAGTAGGAAAAGTGTGACCATAGGTATGGTAAAGAGCTGACTCACGCAGTACTTCAGCTAAAAAGCCTTATAATGACTTTATATAAAAGTCACTGACACAGCCTCTGCCACCTTTAAGCCTCCCCTCCCTATGAGCAGTAACAGTACATCTTTTCAAAGTGGCACACAAAAGACTATCAGAAATTGAGGCATTTTGATGTTAACATGATCAAAGACATGTATACTCTTATTATGCAAAATAAAAGAATTGCAATGGCCCATGTAACTTCAGGGGAGCTTTTATCACTATTCTATTCCAAACAGCCTCCTTTTAAAATTAACTGGAAATTTAGACGATTATGCAAAGCTCTGCACAGATTAAGTCTTTCCAACTATCAAGGCTATTTAGAGCAAAAAATCCCAAACCTATTCCACTTAAAACACACCATCACTTTGTAATGTCACAGCCATAACAAGCAGCTTTGACAAATCCCCAGCTTATCTCAAACAACAGAGCACAGAAACCATCCAGCAATTTTTTAATATGTTCTATCACTTTCAACACTTTCAAAACAAAACTAGATTAGTAATGTAATGGAAGCACTTAATTCTCATTGTGTTGGTATGTATTTAAAGCCTAGAGAGAGAAACATCCTCTCTTCGTATTGAGAAGTCTAAACCTAACATTCTAAAGCAATAAGAAAATTCAAACAGACCAGCAGGTTGACTTAGGTTAGACAGCTGCTCTTGAGTTTTAACAAAATGTGCAAGTACACAGGCATGTCTCTTCTAAACAAAAGCAAAAAACATGGCAATTACTTCTGAAGTATCAAAACAGTGCTCATATTGAAATACACTGCCCCTAGTAGCAACAGAAGTCTACTATCTATTATCAAGAAATGATAACAGAAATTATGGAACTAATCACATAACACTGTTGAGATCTCCATATTCAACTGCCTCACAGCAACATAAATTACTCTGAATGGTCATATCTACATATCCTTGGCGAAGACCACTCTGTAAGGGGAAGAAGTTACTGTTGCTCCAAAGACAAGCAATTAGACTTAAAAAGGGACAAAGATAATGTGCTGCTCATTCATGCATGAAGAAAAGCAACAAAATGGGGAAATTCTTTACCAAACAGGTTTAAAATTTTAGAAATACTATTCTGGAGACCAAAATGGTTCTATAAGATTAGTCTTTCAAAAGATGGCAAAAATTCCTACTTTACAATCGGCTGACTTTAGGAAGCTTTAATAATGAACACTGTTTTATCATATTACACATACCAACATTTTATGAAAACAAAAAGAAATTCTGAAATTTTTCATAATTTCAAAAAAGAAAATTAAAACAAAAGTTCTGTTCCCCTGAGCAGATCTAGTGAAAACAAAGTGATCTGCTTCCAAAAACCCCGAATATTATGCTATAAAAATCACAATTTAAGCTTGCTTTATACATAGACCCCCTCTAATTATTGAGCAAACCCGCTGAATAAAGGCAGAGCGTGAATCAGATCCCAAGTTCAACTTCTGAGGTCTAACGCCAGGAGACGGAATAAATACGAGGGCATGGCAGAGGCTCTGGAAAGAGGGGGCTCACCTTTAGGTCTGGAGGAGCAGCACCCACCTTTACTAGAAGCGAGCTAGAAAACAAACTGATTTAAAACTTTGTACAGACACACGTTTCCAAACCCGCGACTCGATGGAAGCTTTCGGAGGAGCCGGCCGTGCGCTCACCCCCGGCGGGGCTGGCCAAGGAAGGTCCCGCTCCCAGTCTTACCTTCGATGTTCAGCTCGAAACACACGTGGCAGAAGGAGAGCGTTTCCTTCTCGGTGCCCAGCTTGCAGACGCTGCAGATGTTGTCATCGTCCAAGTCGATGCTCACGAACTGCTCCTCGTTCATAGTGCCCTGGGGAGGGGGACGGCGGCGACAAGGGACGGGAGGGTCACTGCGGGAGCCACCCTGGCGCACGTCCGCGCCCGCGGAGGGGGAGGGCCCCGGAACGAGGGCGGGAGAGTCCCGGCAAAGTTTTCCCTTTAGGGAAACTGAGGCCAGGCCGCACAGCGGGGCCAGCACGGACCGAGGCTTCCCCCTTCCCTCGCCCGAAGGCTGCCCCGTCCCATCCCGTCCTGCTCCCCAGCAACTCCATCACCAGCTCCATCATCGCCGCTCCCTCCCTCCCCTCCTCCGCGCCCCAGCGGCG
>VZSE01002352.1:314368-340959 GCA_013398275.1 Promerops cafer | reverse complement strand
CTGGGGCGGTGCGGCCCGGCCCGGCGTGACTCACCCCGAGCGAGGCTGCGCCCGCAGCCGCGGACGACAGGTTTTGTCAGAGGTGGGGGCTAAAAAATAAAAAGGTACAGTGATGGAATATCGATTCCGTTCAGGAACCGATATTAAAACCCGGCCAGGGCTCCGAAGATGAAGCCACAACCGGTCACAGAATCACAGAATCTGTCTGGGTACGTTTGGAAGGGACCACAGAGGGTCACTGGTCCCACCTCCCTGCCCAAGCAGGGTCATCCCAGAGCGCGTGGCACAGGATTGCGTCCAGACACTTCTGGAACATCTCCAGTGAGGGAGACTCCTCACCCTCTCTGGCAACCTGTTCCAGCATGTGTTCACTTGCACAGTGAAGTTCTTCCTCAAGTTTAGGTGGAACTTCCTGAGCGCCCGTTTGTGCCCATTGCCTCTTTTTCTGTTGGTTGGCAACACCGGGAAGAGGTCGATCCTTCCGTCTGGGGAATTTCCACAATTGACGGAAATTACGTACAGCACATTCCTACATGTCAAAGTAGGATTATTTATGGGAGACCTAAGTAATCTTCCAGAGGCTTCTGTGTTGAAACACATCTCTGCAGTTTTGATTGTTTCTTTCACTGTGTTTTCTTGGGGTGTTTTCTTTGATTTTATCAAAAAACGACGAATGCATGTGATGCTGTCCAGAGGTATCTGGACAAGCTTAAGAAGTGGCCCATGGGAATCTCATGAGGTTTAACAGACCAAGTCCAAGGTGCTGCACCTGGGTCAGGGCAGCCCCCAGTACCAATCCAGGCTGGGGATGGACAGACCCAGAGCAGCCCTGGGAGAAGGAGCTGGGGGTGCTGGTGGGTGAGAGGCTGGACACGCCCCGGCCGTGTGTGCTGGGAGCCCAGAAACCCCCCGTGTGCTGGGCTGCACCCAGAGCCCCGTGGGCAGCAGGGCAGGGAGGGGATTCTGCCCCTCTGCCCCGCTCTGCTGAGACCCCACCTGCAGGGCTGCATCCAGCTCTGGGCTCCCAGCACAGGAAGGACAGGGACCTGCTGGAGCCAGGCCAGAGGAGGCACCAAGGGGATCAGAGGGATGGAGCAGCTCTGCTGGGAGAAAAGGCTGAGAGAACTGGAACAGAGAAGGTTTTGGGGTGACCTAATTGCAGTTTTCCTGAAGGGAACCCACAGGAAAGATGGAGAGAGACTATTTACAAGGGTCTGGAGTGACAGGATAAGGGGGAATGGCTTCAGACTGACCGAGAGTAGGTTTAGATTAACTATTAGGAAAAATTCTTTACTGTAAGAGTGGTGAGGCATTGGAACAGGTTTCCTGGAGAAGTTGTGGATGCCCCATCCCTGGAAGTGTTTAAGGCCAGTTTGGATTGGGGCTGTGAGTAACCTGTGAGTAATTCAGTCTAGTGTAAGGTGTCCCTGCCATGGCTGGAACTAGAATATCATTAAGGTCCCTTCCAACCCAGGCCATTCTATGCTTCTATGATTTTCTGAAAAAAGAGAAGTCCTGCACTGTGCTGGAGCTCCATCCTTTACCGCTCTTAGGCAGCAAGCTGACTTTGGACTTGCTTCTGTTGCAGGATGATGGAGATTGTTTCATCACAGAGCTCACTGGAATCATCCTCAAATTGTTTCTGCCACAAGCTGACAACTGGATCTGGGAGAGAGGATGCATTTCCTTCTCCCCTTGTCATCTGCTTTTTTGATGAAGGGTAGCAAAGAAGCGGCACCTTGGCTTCGTTGCAGAAGAAATATTAAGACAGAAAAAGGCACATCAGCCTGGGCTGGTAGATCTAAAACAGAAAGGGAGACTGGACAAATGATAGTAGAGCTTTATAAAATCTATAATTATTGAAGTATTTTCCCCTCCAGAATCTGATGTCTATTGAGTCTCAACAGCTCATTGCCACAGTGCAGCAGCAGCTGCTGTGAAATCCAAGGGCAAAACAGTCATGAATCTTGTTAATAAATGACATGTGGGAGACAGTATGGCTCAGTAACTGAGCTGCTTTTCTTGTCAAATATTGCTCTAAAATATAGAGGTCATTGCAGTAAAAATAGTGAAGGAGAACTAATGTTTCAGGCACAAATTTCTGAAAAAAGCTAACAAATACCAAGATGAAGATTGTGAAATCGTAGCTGCTGCCCCTGGTGTGGTTTATATGTATTCATACACATATGTATTTCCTCCCTTGGTTTATCAGTGCATGTAATTCTAGCTAACAGTTTACTTACACTGGAAAATTATTTTAGTAGGAAACAAATCTGTTCTGTCTTTCTATGTTTCTTTTTCCCTACTGAGTTTGCATTTTCTTAACAGGGAGGCTTTGGCAGTGATCATGTTTCAGTAGTTCCCACTGCTTCACCTTCCCCCAGCTGCTTGGTCATGTTCCCACACTGTTTTCTCTCGGTGTTTCTGTGTTTGTGAGGTGACACAAGGAACTGGATCGCCGCTTTAAAGGAAGAGAGTTAATTCCACCTCAGGCTGATTCACTGTGGTTCACAGTGCAGCCCTACAAGCACTGGGGGAAGGCAGCTGAAGGGGCAATGCATAGATGACAATGAGTACTCTGGACACTGTATCATAAAATCATGGCTCGAGCTTCATCAGGGTCTTCCCTCCAGATACTGAAATTTTGGAAATGAAAGCTTGTGGCAGTGTTTATAGACATACTGAGTTCCAGTTTTGTGAGCGAAGATTTAGAGTTCTAAAGCTAAAAGGCATTTTTACTGAAAAATACAGTAGTGAACAGGAATCCAGGGGGAGGTGGGGCAAAATACTGCAGTGGAGATTCCCAGTGGAGACCACGAATAATATTGACACTGCCCAAATGAAAGTATCTGTGTAGGTTTGTATATTAAAAGAGACTCAAGAAATGAGAAAAGTTTGTCAAAAATCTGAATGTTAAACTCAGACTAGGTGAAGTAGGTCTGCCTCCCTGAAAATTAAGAAGTAACATATTGAAATCAGCCTGACTTCTTTGTCTGCCCTCTCTGCTCTCTCTTTTCTGCTCTCCCCTGGGCTTGGGGATGTTTTTCCCCTTGGTAGGTCAGGCGACTGTGGCTTTTCCAGGCACTCTGGCAGATCTTCATGTTCCTCAGGCATTTCTGTCTGCAGTTAATAAACACATGCATTTTCTCCAACTCATGTGTTTTGCTTTTTTTTTTTGTTTTGTTTTGTATTCTGGTGGATTTTTTCCTACTTTCTTTTACTTGTTGCTGTCTGTTTTTTTCACAGATCTTTTGTTCTTGTGTTCTCTGACCTTTCCTAGTTTATTTTGTCTTTCACCCCTGGAAGACAAGTATAGATAGGAATGATTTGCTGTACCCCCTATCCTGTTCCCACTCGTCTATTTTGTGACCTGTTATCTCTTCTTATTCTCCCAGTCCTCTTTCAACTCCATTCAGTATGCAACCTTTACTATAATGTCCTATTTAAAATCTTTATTGACTGGTCTTTGCCCCCTTAGTGTGTGGCATAAAACCTAATTGAAAAGGGGTAGTTCCACATTCCCTATCCCTGCCGTTTCCTTTGTGTTGGATCTGGCGATCCCATGGCTGCTGCAAGGTGAAATGAGTCACTGAGGTGATACAAAAGAGAGGAAAACAAAATTAAAGAGAAAAATCAAAGCCTTTCTTCACCAGCTGATTGAAATGTCTCCATATTCAGCTATATCACTGCTAGGTGTGGTGTAAGGGTTTTTGGGGTGGGTATGCAACTGACCTTTCAGCAGCTTGAAATTTCACCAGGCTTGATGAAACCAGTAGTTTTATCTCTTTCTCCTAGTCCTTCTGTTCCTTCATCCAGTGCCTTTGCTTCATCTTCCCTCCAGGCCCAGATCTCATGATCCTCTTTTTTGGCAGCAGTGCTGGCTGAAGTGTTCACTGCTTCTACCCATTTTCCACCCTGTTTTTTTTAGGGTTTTTTGGGGATATGTGCTGAAAAGTAACCAGCATCTGTCAGATTCTTGTCCAGTTTCCTGCATGACTGCCCAGACCCTCAAGAGAGTGGTAGTAGAGTCAGTTTAGGCCAACTGCCTGAATAACTGGGGAAAGAGCCCAAGTCTTTCATCTCCTGCCTTTTTCTGGTTTTCTCTTCTTCCCCTTGTGACTGTTTTTCTCCTGTCCCTTTCCTCCACGTCCCTCCGGTTCTGCCATATGAAACCACACAGTTTCTCCACTGTTCTTTCTGTAAAACACCCCTGTCTGTGCTACAGCACACCACCAGACTTTATCACTTATCTCTTCTTTTTCTTCCCGAGCTCACTGAACTGCATGCCTTCATTAAGATCTCCTCCTGTGCAAGTTTAGTTCTGTTCATTAATCAGTGGCAGAAGATATAGGGCTGTTCAGAACACTCAGTAAACTCAGCACCAGACTTGAAGGGACACTGCAAAGGAAAATTTCAAAAGCTTACCATAATACCACTGGTCTGATTCACAGATGTCATCTCAGCAAAGCAGTGAGAAAAGGATGGGTTACTCATTGGTTTGTGGCTTCATGATTGGCCTCTGAAATGAAATACCAAGCTAGTGTGGAAAAGTATTCCTTGGAAAGTCATGTCCTGTATTTTTTGAGGTTAGAAAAACAAATCTGCCACTCATCTAATAGGCCACAAAATGAAGGAAGCTGAGCCAACCTAAAATTACACGAAAGTCACAGCAAACAAGGGTGGAGCAACAATTTGTGTCTTATAAACAAAGGCTTGTAGCAGGTTGCTGGCTACAGTGGATCAGAGACATGATAGATGAGTATGTGTGCATTCAAACAAGTCATGAATGAGAGACAGAGGAGGAGAGTGACTTCTATGCCTTCACACTCTGGTAAAAGTCTTTCTAGTAACTAGTTTATCCAGATTTTCTATTCAGAAGAACACACACACGATTTCCTAATCCTAACAAGGTCTCATTGATTAATTATAATGATGAAATAGCACTTAATTTCTAAGTGGTGTTTATGCATTCCTTTTTCTTCCATAGATTTAGATATCCTTTACAATGCCTCTTGCCCCTTTAATTATCAACAGTGCTCTTTAAAGCTCTTTTGACTTCTTTTTCCAAGGTTAATGGAATGTGTTTCCACTGCCACAGCCTTCATTCTGGCACAGCCTCATTTTCCTTCTTGATCATCACAACAATCCACAAAGCTGTGGATGTCTGCAAGTCACAGAAAGTGCTGTCCCAAGCTGAGCATGCCTTCCTCCTGCCCAGATCTCAGCCCTCCAATTCCACCTGAATCTCCCTTGACCTCTCAATATCATCTGACAATTCAAGTCATTCCATCATTTCCAAAATCAAGATTTCATATTGTCTTTTGTGTTTTGTTCAGTGCGCCTTCTAATTCTTGGCTATTTCTCTTAAAGCAGCTGATTCTTGTTAATGAGCTTTTAATCAGAATCTGTAAAACATCCTGTGAAGTCCTCATGGCTGTGAGCCTGTCTCTAGGTCTCTTATCCATGAATTTGGCATTGACTCATATCTTACTGTGGTGATTCACAGCTCTTCCCCTCTGTTGCTGGCCTGTCTTTTCACGCCCAGTTAAAATCAGTTCCTTTTTTGGCCACCTCCTTGGGTGCAGCTACCACAGTGTATACTTGGCACAGTACATTCAGGTCCTGTTTTTTTTCTGTCACAAACCTCTCTTTCTCCCTCTTGGTTCTGTAAATGCCTCACTACCCTTCCAGCCGTTTAGGTCTTCAAATTGAATAGAATGATGCCTTAAGTTTTAGCTTTCATATTTTCCAGATTCTGTACTGCATTAGTATATAACTCTGAATTTCATATAAAATTTTAGTAAGTTCCCCTCAGAGTTTAGTTAGACAAAACAATCCTTTTCCAGCCTGAGAACCAAGGACATTGTTGCAGCTTTGGGTCCAAAAATATAAACAGTGAATTGAGGAGAGCAGTCTGGGAGGATGGGACTTCATAACCTGAAGCTGTAATTGAACAATTCACCCCAATATGTAAATGGACCAAAACTTACAAAAGTGTGAAAACTCATAACATGCCATTCATCTTGGGTGGAGCCATGGCCAGGCTCTTGTACTGCCCAGGGTGTATCCTTGGAAGGCCTTTTAATAAATACCTACTTTATTCCTTTAACACTGTCTAGCTTCTGTTCTGGGGCAGTCTCTGTGGAGCTATACATGAGCAATGTGCATATAGTATCTTGTTTCTTCCTACATGTCAGTTAAGAGATTCAGCCTTGTTGAGTGTCCCAGTGTCCCTGTCAGTTCACACCTCAGCTATTACCAACTTCTCTGTGCGTCTCCTGCGACTTGCACTGCGTTCTCCGAAAGCTCATTCAGAATTGCACTCTGAGGATTACCTTCCTTGCTGACATTATGTCTGTGTCTCTCTTCTGGCTTTCTGCTTCATCAGCATGAAAGGCAAATTCATTGTCCTCTTCAAAGTTTCTGAACGATTGACTCTGCAGTGACTCAGCGTTATTGTCGCATTGAGCACAGCTCTCTGTCAGTAACACTTGTCTTCACTGTCTCCTTAGTTGTTTCTCACACCAGCACCTCTGGCCTTTTTACAAAGTACCTCCTCCTTTGCTGGAAGTTCCTTGCAAACTTCAAAGGAATTAGTTCCTGCTGTTGTCTCACCCAAGACTTATTTCTGCATCGCTGCCCAGAGCTGAATGTGTAAAATGCAGTCATTGTGCTCTGTACCCTCCATTCTCTTCACCAGCTTTACTCCTCTTTTTGCAACCTACAAATTCTAGTCTTCTTTTTATTACAAATACTAATGCAGTTCTTAACAAGCCTTGCAGCCACCAAACTGTGGTCTTCTGAAAATCATCTAAGGTAGTCTGCTGGTCTCATTTTGCTTGAGTAAAAGTTTTGTGAAAGTTTTGGCTAATTGGTAAATAATATTACATGAGAAATTTTGGGAAGAGCCAAAGTGCCACTGGCTCCTTAAATTTGACAGTCACTGAGTAGCACAGAAAGCCCTGATTTTTGATAAGGAGAATCTTTGTAATAATATGTTGTAATAACATCAATACAGCATTATGAAAAGTCTGTGGTCTTTAATGGCTTTCCACATGTTGAAATATCAACATGAAAAGGACACAATAAGGTAGTTACCTGTGTGAGAGAGCAGAGAGATGTGTATCACTATCTAATATACAGATTAAGGAGTGGCTTCTGAAGCATGTTGGTGTTTCAGTATCTTGGCAAATGCTCTATACTTTCCTGGAGAACTGGCAGCATCAGTTGTGCTGTTGGAATACTGAGTGTGCTGTCCTCATACTACAGTCTTCTGTAGCAGCAAATGCAAGGAAAACAGCATCCTCATACTACTGTCCTCACAATTTCTTTTAAATCCTAAACTGTTCTTTAGCAGGTTGTCAGAAGGGGCTGATCCATTACATGGTTCCTTCCCCTATTCATTTCCCAGAGTAAAATTTCAATAGATTAAAAAAAAGGAAAAATCAGATGCCTGTGTAAAATTATATGACAAACTAAAATCCTTTAGTGAAAGTTGTCCAAAATGAGTACCACCTTTTCTTTCAATTATGTTGTTTGAATTATTTCTTCTCTATCCTCTGTAGTTTGGTGATAGTAATCCTCCAAGTGGTTGGATTCCTCTGTGATGGTAAGGCTTGCCTCAAGAAACACATACCTGCTTGAAGTGCGTGAATTTTTCACTACAACCTCACTACAACCTGAATTTTTCACCACCTCCAGTTACTGCTGCAACACAATCATCCCCTTTGGAAACTCATTTAAGCAGTGACACTGCTGCTAGCTATGCCTCTTGTTGCTGTCACTGTTTATGTGTTTATGCACACACACGTTTAGAAGTTACTGCTTCAACGAAAAGAGTCGATAGGGCATCAGAGGGGGTGTACTTGCAGAAGCAAGCAGCAATATGAATTTGCACTTTTGTGGATGGTGAACCCACCATAATACTCTGGCCACCAAGTTTCCCTGTTGCAAATGCTTTTCCTGGGTGTTTATGTGGAGACAGTTTCACTGTAGCATGGATGTTGCCGTCCCTGTGTGCAGGTTATTGGCTTAGCCCTTCCTTCGAGCTCTGGTGGGTGTGTTTGGGTGTATTTGCACCCACTGTACATCCAGAAACTGCCTACATCAGCAGGTGGAAGTGTTAGTGCCATACCAGGGTGTTAAAAGAGACCATTACTAATCCAGCCGAGATGCCTAAACATTGGAGAGAATGAAAAATGAAGCAGAACGTAGGCTGTCAATTTTAGAATCACCTGGGCATGACACACTGCAATATTTGTAATCACACACTCAGCTGGGTCTGGCTGAGGCAGGAAGGTACCTCAGGAGCTTGCCTGGTCCAGCCCCTGCTCAAGGCGGGTCAGCCAGAGCAGGTTGCTCAGGGCTGTGCCTGCCTGGATTTTCAATACCTTCAAGGCTGCAGACTGCTTGATCTCTGGGCACCCTGAGCCAGTTTCCAACCACCCTCACAGTAAAAAGGTTTTCCTTATGTTTCAGTGAAATTTCCCTTATTTCACTTAGTACCCATTGCCTCTTGTCTTGTTGCTGGATACCACTAGGAGCAGCCTGGCTCCCTCCTCTTCAGTCCCATCATNTCTTAACAAGCCTTGCAGCCACCAAACTGTGGTCTTCTGAAAATCATCTAAGGTAGTCTGCTGGTCTCATTTTGCTTGAGTAAAAGTTTTGTGAAAGTTTTGGCTAATTGGTAAATAATATTACATGAGAAATTTTGGGAAGAGCCAAAGTGCCACTGGCTCCTTAAATTTGACAGTCACTGAGTAGCACAGAAAGCCCTGATTTTTGATAAGGAGAATCTTTGTAATAATATGTTGTAATAACATCAATACAGCATTATGAAAAGTCTGTGGTCTTTAATGGCTTTCCACATGTTGAAATATCAACATGAAAAGGACACAATAAGGTAGTTACCTGTGTGAGAGAGCAGAGAGATGTGTATCACTATCTAATATACAGATTAAGGAGTGGCTTCTGAAGCATGTTGGTGTTTCAGTATCTTGGCAAATGCTCTATACTTTCCTGGAGAACTGGCAGCATCAGTTGTGCTGTTGGAATACTGAGTGTGCTGTCCTCATACTACAGTCTTCTGTAGCAGCAAATGCAAGGAAAACAGCATCCTCATACTACTGTCCTCACAATTTCTTTTAAATCCTAAACTGTTCTTTAGCAGGTTGTCAGAAGGGGCTGATCCATTACATGGTTCCTTCCCCTATTCATTTCCCAGAGTAAAATTTCAATAGATTAAAAAAAAGGAAAAATCAGATGCCTGTGTAAAATTATATGACAAACTAAAATCCTTTAGTGAAAGTTGTCCAAAATGAGTACCACCTTTTCTTTCAATTATGTTGTTTGAATTATTTCTTCTCTATCCTCTGTAGTTTGGTGATAGTAATCCTCCAAGTGGTTGGATTCCTCTGTGATGGTAAGGCTTGCCTCAAGAAACACATACCTGCTTGAAGTGCGTGAATTTTTCACTACAACCTCACTACAACCTGAATTTTTCACCACCTCCAGTTACTGCTGCAACACAATCATCCCCTTTGGAAACTCATTTAAGCAGTGACACTGCTGCTAGCTATGCCTCTTGTTGCTGTCACTGTTTATGTGTTTATGCACACACACGTTTAGAAGTTACTGCTTCAACGAAAAGAGTCGATAGGGCATCAGAGGGGGTGTACTTGCAGAAGCAAGCAGCAATATGAATTTGCACTTTTGTGGATGGTGAACCCACCATAATACTCTGGCCACCAAGTTTCCCTGTTGCAAATGCTTTTCCTGGGTGTTTATGTGGAGACAGTTTCACTGTAGCATGGATGTTGCCGTCCCTGTGTGCAGGTTATTGGCTTAGCCCTTCCTTCGAGCTCTGGTGGGTGTGTTTGGGTGTATTTGCACCCACTGTACATCCAGAAACTGCCTACATCAGCAGGTGGAAGTGTTAGTGCCATACCAGGGTGTTAAAAGAGACCATTACTAATCCAGCCGAGATGCCTAAACATTGGAGAGAATGAAAAATGAAGCAGAACGTAGGCTGTCAATTTTAGAATCACCTGGGCATGACACACTGCAATATTTGTAATCACACACTCAGCTGGGGCTGGCTGAGGCAGGAAGGTACCTCAGGAGCTTGCCTGGTCCAGCCCCTGCTCAAGGCGGGTCAGCCAGAGCAGGTTGCTCAGGGCTGTGCCTGCCTGGATTTTCAATACCTTCAAGGCTGCAGACTGCTTGATCTCTGGGCACCCTGAGCCAGTTTCCAACCACCCTCACAGTAAAAAGGTTTTCCTTATGTTTCAGTGAAATTTCCCTTATTTCACTTAGTACCCATTGCCTCTTGTCTTGTTGCTGGATACCACTAGGAGCAGCCTGGCTCCCTCCTCTTCAGTCCCATCATGAGCTCTTTTTTTTACACACTGAAGAGATCCCTTTGAGCCTTCTCTGCTCCAGGCTGGACGCTCTCAGCTCTCTGTGTCTCCCTGTAGGACAAATGCCTTCAATCCCTGAGGCACTCGCAGGCTGTCTGCAGTGGCACTACACCTCTTTGCAGTGGAGAGCCCAGTGCTTGACCCAGCCCTCCGGGGTGTTGATATTCTCACCAGGGCTGAGGACAGGGGAAGGATTGCCTTCCATGACCTGCTGGCAACACTCTGCTCAGGAGGCTGTTGGCCATCTGTACAGCAAGGGCACTTTGCTGGATTTTGTCCCACTTGCCCACCAGGGACCTCAGCTCCTTTTCTACAAAGCTGTTTTCCAGCCAGATGGTTCCAGCTTGTCCTGGTGCACGGGGTTATTCCTCCTGGGGTTCAGGACTTTGCTCTTCTGTGTCAAACTTTGAACACCAGCTCATTTCTCCAGCCTCTCATGGACCATCTGAAGGGCAGCACACCCCTCCCAGTTTTGTGCCCATAGCAGACTGGCTGAAGACACACTGTCCCATCCTCCAGGTGGCTGTTGAAGGTGTTAAACAGTCTTGGCTCTGCATCAGCCCCTGGGCTGCACCTTTAGGGATTGGTTTACAACTGAACTAACAGCTGCTGATCACAACTTTCTGAGCCCAGTTCAATCAGTTTTCAGTCCACCTCATGTACTTTTACCTAGTCCATACACCACCAGTTTCTCTACAAGGATATTATCAGAGACAGTGTTGAAAGCCTTGTTAAAGTCAAGATAAAGAGCACCACTGCTTGTACTTCATCCTCTCACCTAGTTATTTATGGAAGAAGGCTTTCAGGCCATGAGGCATGATTTTCCTTTCATAAATCCTTGCTGGTCCTAGTCACCTTCTTGTCCTTCACGTGTTTGGAAATGATTTCCAGGATTATAGGTCTCATCCTCTGCCCAGATATCAAGGTGAGGCTGACCAGCCTGTAGCTCTCCTTCATTCACCTTATAATCCTTCTTGAAGATAGGGGTGATCTTTGCTTTGTTCCAGTCCTCAGAAACCCTTCCTGATTGCCATAGCCTTCCAAATGTGATGGAGAGTGGCCTCACGGTGACATTGTCCAGCTCCATCAGCAGTCATGGGTGGGTCCCATCAGGTGTCAGGGCTTTGGGTATGTCCAGGTTGTTTATATACTGCCTAGCTGATTCTCCCGCAGTGAGGGTTAAGCCCTCATTGCTCCAGACTTTTCCACTAGGTCCCAGGTCTCATGAGCCTGTGATTTCTGCAGGCTGGTTTTTACTGGTAGTCAAAGGCATTCCTTACCATGGCCTTTTCCATGTCCCGTGTCACCAGATCCCTTGCCCTGTTAAGTAGTGAGCTCACATTTTTCCTGTAGAAGCTCTTACTGCCCTTCACATCCCTCACCAGACTCAACAACCCATTGGTTGTTGGGTTTCCTGACCGTATCCCTGGACATACCAGGTTCCTGACTACTGTGATTCCATTGATCAGCCTCTGGAAAATGCAGGTGGTGCTCCATGCAGCTGCCCAACACACATGTTGTCTCTAATAAACTTAATGAGAAGCAAAGGCTGTGTTCAGTTGTGTCCTTTCACTTAATTAAAATTAAAATGTCATGTCACTCTATGTGCCGGCCGAGCCTTAATCTCCAAAGAGTGCCAGTTAGTGTTAGGCTCACTATTGACAGTGGCCTAGTTTCCATTGATGGAGTCATTAAAGGTTTTAGTCTGCAAAGTTAGGAAAAAGTGGTGGCTTATGGTCCTGATCCGAAATAAGGAGAAAAGAAAAAAAACTCAAACCCAACCTGTTTTGTTAATCCATCCATGTACATGAAAACGGCACAGCAGGATTGGGGAACTAATCCCATTTCAAATCAGATGCCTGCTGGTTCTATTTAATGAGCATTATGTCTGTTTCTTTTTTAACCCTAAAATACCTTAATTCATATAATAGCATTCTGCTTTTTAAAAATGAATATATTTTTATGAATTCTGTTAAGGTATTTGCTTCTACAGCTGGACCAAAGATGGATTGCTAACTACCATCTTTACTGCCAAGCCACACGCTGAACTTCATTCATATGGAAATACCCAGAAAATGGAATTGGCACAGGATCTTGTGAGCATTGGTACTAATGAAATTTCCTACAGATTTGTACCTTGTGAGTAAACTCTGGTGTGTTGGAAGAAATAAAGTTATGGGAGATTGTCTTTGAGCTGAGACATTAAAAACATCTTTCTCTTCACATATTTTTAGTACTCATTAAATATTTTATAACCTCACACTGTGCTCTTTTCCTGTGTAGATGCTATGTCAAGATCTCTTCAATCTACATGTCCACGTTCATTAAATTTGCAAAAAAATATTGGGACTTTTGTCTCACTCCCAAATAAGCCTAAAATTTGAGAAAAGAGCTAAAACCTATTAGCAGAGGTTAGGGAAGGGCGTTTTTCATTCCCCTCTGCTAAAGGCCATGTCAGCAGAATGAGTGAGTGTGTCATGTACCATTTTAATTCAGCAATGTTTATATCCCTTAATAGCAATGCTTGCACAGAGTCCAGGATAATGAAGAAATAATGATCCAATTCTATTGATTATCAATATTAGTTTGATATTATTCTGATAGCTATATAGTAATATTAGGGGAAATAAAAGTATGTAAATTTTATTATTCAGTGTAGACATCAGCTATTATCCTAGTAGTGTTTATTCTCTCAGCATCTACTATATTAATTTTTTTGTCTGCTTCATAATTCCTGGGGAAAAAAAAATCCTCGTTCCCCAAAATATCTTTATCTCGGATGATGTCTAGAAATTTGTTAAAATTATATAGAACATGTTAAAATGGATAGAGACTTAATTAAAAAATACATATACATATACATATACATATACATATACATATACATATACATATACATATACATGTGTCTATGTAAGGGAATGCCTGCAGTAATAATTTGTTCAATTCTCTTCAGCCTAGACATCCTCATCACCCTCTGTTGCTTTAGTTTTCAAGCCAGGGCAGCCTATTCGTGTACACAAGTAGCCTAAAGAGTTCCCTAAATAGCAAAATACTTGCAGTAGCATATTTACAAAATACCTGATATCACGAATAGGAAACTTGTGACATTAAAGACCAGGTAAATAAGGCCTGTGCATTCATTCACTTCACCACACAATTGTCAGCTGACCAATTTTTATATTTTCATGCATTTCAGACTTTGCATCTTGGAATCAGTGACTTACATAAAGGTATTTATCATCATCCCAAATCTTTGCTAGTTTTCCATGTAGTTTGAATGATTCTTCCTTCTTCTGTGCAGCAACTTAAAATGTTGTTTTGGATGGGTGAAACAAAAGCTTAGCAATTCCCCCTTTTACTATGATACTTGTCATAACATTGAGAAAAGAGTACAAGTTTGCAAATGATGGGCTGCCATGATTTTCAGAAGACTTAGCAGTGGCTGGAACTGCAGGTGATTTCCACCTGTCAGTATATATCAGGTACAGAGTGATGTTTCAGTAAACAGGAGCAGAGCAGCGAGAGGACAGGCGCCACAGCGGCCGCACGGCAGTGCTGACCTACTTGAGCAGGCTGTGCAGCAACCAGCGTGCAGCTCTGGCTCTATTTCAGCAAAACAGTGTGTGACCTCCCAAACTGCAATGTAATTTGAAACATTAAATGACTAGACATATCTTTTGGCAATGCAGTTATTAACTTTTGACTTTATCTCCAGCCCACAAGGCCTCCTCTTACATCACAGTGATGCAACGCCTACTAATTGAAAGTCAATTTTCTGCCAGCCAAGGACACTGGCTGCAAAAAGCAGACACAAATGTGTGCAGAGGGGAGATATTGTCGTTATTTCTTCCTCTGACTCCCTCACTCTACCTGCCATCTCTCTTTGCTACTCTTTCTCTCTCCCATCTGCCCACACATCAAAAACCCTTAAAGCACAGCTTCATTGGGAATGAAAAAAGTGGAGTGATGTATTCTGGCCATAAGGAATGGTCTCACTATGAGAAGCTGTTAGAAATTTATTCCTTAGGATGTTTCTTGGCAAAGTGAACAGGTGTGTTAAATAAAACCGCTACTCATTTTTTGAAGGAAAAGGTAACAACTGTCTTGATGAAGTCTTGAGCAAAGTCTGAATGAAACTTCTCTTGCTTTTCAGTGCAGGCTTGCTAAGATCCTGTTTATATTCAGAAGACATACAGGATTTAGAACTAACACTCCACAAGTCTGCCAAATTCTCTGCCAGCTTTTAATATTTTGGTTAGTGTTTTTTTTAAAAAACCTTGTTCACTCATTCTCTATCCTTCCTGATATATTTATCAAAGGCACATTTTTGTACCTACAAAAATGCTATAAAAATCCTAGCAGAGAAAGATTGTTGACCTAGAGGTTTTCTGGATCTTAAGCATTTAGAAATGTCTTTCATAAGTAGAATTAAATTATTGCTGAGTGTAGGAGATACCAAGGTAGCATGTTTCTCTTTTGAATTGCAGCAGGTTTTGCACATAGCATGATCCTGAATGCAGCTGTTTCTGACTGCTCACATTGGGAAAAGCACCCAAGAGACATTAATGCCAAAATCTGGAGGGAACTGCCTGGCTGAATAGAGGCAGAAGCAACCAAAACAATTAGAACATGGTTGGAAGGACTAGATACAGCTGGAAGAAAGTGCAGATCATAGTCTGCTATTGGGAAGTGACATCTCTCATGAGTATCCCAAACTTTGGTGCCACCACGTAGTTATGCAGCTCACTCACATAAAACTTCATTAATTCAACTAAAGGATTCCTGGTCATTTCAGTGGGTTTTGACCCAAAGGGTAGTTGTCCATTCAGTTGCTGTCCTCCTCAGTTTTCCATAAGGTCTCTCACTTGGATGTATGGAAACTTCCCGTTTCTTGCTGCAAATCAGTTGGATATTCAACCAATGCACTAATGTAGAAAACTTGGCCAAATCCAGAAAACTGAAAATTGTACAAAATACAATGAATAGTGATGTCCAAAGCTGCTTTATAGCTTTAACAGACACAAACCGGATTGATATATTTCTAAGTTATGGAGAGCTCCAGACCCTCTTCCACACCTCAGTAGTGTTATTCTGGCATATCTTCACATTTAAGAGCGTGAGTGAGGCTTGAGTGTATTTTGTGTTTCATCACTTTCTCATCTCATAACTATGTTTTACTCTTTACTGTCTTTAGGCTTGTTACAGAACACCTAATGCTGAAGTTCAGCAAGTGAAGTGTTAACATCCAAGGGAGCCTGCCTGACTTGCATGCTGATATTAATGAATCTGTGAATTGTGTCATATTAGCCTCATTTGCTTCCCATATGCTTACTCTCATTTTCCCCTCAGAAGCTGCAACTTCACTTTTTGTCTTCATTTGTATGCCCAAAATGCAGCAAGCTTAATTACCAATTATAACCTTGCTCATTTAAAGGCTAAATCAACTGGAAACAATGCTAAAAAGTGTTTCCCTTGAGGAGAACTGAAGGCCTTGTGTTAATTTTCTTCACATATTTTGATTCGTATAGAGCACTGTGTAACTTACAAGTTAATCTCCCCAAATGATGTTAATTTTAAATCGAGATGACACGTGCCCACTTGTGGGATGACAGCCTGAGAAACCCGCCTTGTCTTCGTCCTTCAACTCTGACCTGCCCTGCAAAATTATCTCTCCCTGGGAAGCTCTCAGTGGAGCACCAGAGCACCCAGGTCTGCCAGCAGCTTTTTATTTATGGCCACCTTATCCTGCTTTATTTTTTAACTGCCTGACTTGTGCTATTTTCTTGACTTTGGAAGCCCCTTGAGAGTTTCTTCTAAATGCAATTTCTTCCATCGTGGGAAATAAGAACTCCATAAACTTCCAGGTGGGTTTCATGGGACCCATGGAAGGTGTAATAGCTGTTTGGGTTGATATACTAGTGATTGTCACATAACATCCCTCCAATCAATACTGCAAAACTCTCAGACACACTTTAGCTCCTGAGTGAATTTACAGTTCCTAGTGACAATCTCCATTACTGCAATAAAGACCAGTGGAACTGGAAGAAAAGAAAACTAGATTTGGAAAGATGCCATTATTATTTATGGAATATTTGCATGCTATAATTCATCAACTATTTGGAGCGTGCCACCCTCTGTTTATGGCAGATGTAAGACATGTTTTTCAGCTGTTCTTTTTTTTTTTTTTTTTTTTGCAAAGCAAAAGCTATAAGGTATTGAAAATTGTGTGCTTTTAAAATAAAAACTGACAGAAAGTAAAGCACATATTTGGAACTGGTGATGAGCTCAGTGCATTTACATTGCCTGTAGCTGAAGCTTCAGCAGAACCTAAGACTGCAATGGTTGTTGTGTACCCCACACTTGTTGGCAACCCATGTTTTCCATACAGAACCACTTGTACCCATCCCTTATCTTCTTTTGAAAGTAAAGTCATAACCCTGCTTCCATCCTGGGGAAAAAGTACACAACGCATTCACAGCCCCCTCAACTTGTGTGGTTCATACAGATTTTAGCTTCTGACTTAGCGGAAAAGTCCTCTTTCATACACCTAGAAATGACTAAACACAACCTCATAATAAGGCTAAGATGTTAGGCTGTGTTTAACGTTCAGTCTGGTTTGCCCCTCTTTGATTATATGACCTAGAAGTGTTTCATGGCCCACCGCTCCGGCTGTGATGGATAAATAAACAATAGTTTTGTCATTTTTCCAGGCAGAACTGGGATTTTTCCCTGTGCGTCTCTTTTCCTATTAATTATACCATCCTTTCTCTGAAAGTATGAAGGTAAGCTTTTGTTCTGTTCAGCTTGTAGCAGGAAGGCCTGAAGGGATATGATTGCTCTTTTTTTAGTACACTGAGCAGATGAATGGGATGGAAAAATCTCAAACACGGAAGAATGGTGGGGATATAGAAACAAATGTGTATAAACTGGCACAGTTCATCTTGAAACCTAGCAAATGATCTAGTAATCAGGAAAAATAAGATTCTTGAAGAAGTGTCATGAGAAATCTAGACAGCTTTCATATGGGGGTTTCTAAAGTTTAATAGTTTAATTAATAACTGTGAGAGCCGCATGTTGGAAATAAGTGACTGAAATTTTCCATTCTTGTCTTATTTCTGAGATCCTTTGTCCTTAATATCATCATGGAAGGATATGGACCTGTTGGAGCCAGTCCAGAGGAGGCCACCAACTTGATCAGAGGGCTGGAGCAACTCTGCTATGAGGAAAGGCTGAGAGAATTGGGATTTTTCAGCCTGGAAAAGAGAAGGCTTTGGGGTGACCTAATTGTGGTCTTCCAGTCCCTAAAGGGAGCTCACAGGAAAGGTGGAGAGAGACTATTTACAAGGGTCTGGAGTGATGGGACAAGGGGGAATGGCTTCAAACTGACAGAGAGGAGGCTTAGATTAGAGATTAGGAAGAAATTCTTCCCTCTGAGAGTGGTGAGGCCCTGGCACAGGTTGTCCAGAGAACCTGTGGCTGCCCCATCCCTGGAAGGGCTCAAGGCCAGGTTGGATGGGGTCTGAGCAATCTGGTCTAGTGGAAGATGTCCCTGCCCAGGGCAGGGGGCTGGAATGAGATGATCTTTGAAGTCCCTTCCAGCTCAGCTCAGAATCATCATTCAATGATTCTATGATCATGGTGTACACATATAAAACACACAAATAGAGATGAAGCTACGGTGCAGGCAATTTATGTTTCCCTTTCACCAGTTTTTCACATTTCAGCTTCCCTTTTTTTGTCCCACCTAACATTTTTATTTAATTCCCAGTTCCTGGGATGTATATGACATTGTTTTTTCTTTTAGCTAAAGGGCAGGCTTACAAATCCCTGTTAAGAGCAGGAGTGCACTGCACTGGTTGAAAAACTGGCAGGCAATAAAAAAAGATTTGAAACTGATGAAGGTACCTAGCCGGGGATTTTCTCCCAAACGTCTAGATAGTGGCTTTAAGTGTTGGTTTTGTGGAATTTCCTCCCTGGCAGTTATCAAGGGAGCTTACTCTTGGTAGGAACTGTTGCCTTTGGAAGCACTGTAGTAGAAATTCACATTTATTCACATTTCACCTCTTACATTACACTGGAGATGATGGTATGGCTCAGTAGTCATCTTCTGGTCTTATATTTTTTAGCATGTATCCATGCCATGAAAGTTCCGCACACAGTGTTTCAATATGCTTGGAAATAACACATTACAGGGGTTTTGCAGCAACACTGCCATTTCTTTCACCCATGCCCCACTCTGCAGTGGATGGATCATCTTAATGCCTAGTGATTCCTATAAGCTTTTTGCTTCACTGTACTCAGCACCTTGTGTGAGGATTAAATTCTGAGAGCACAGCAGGTGTGTCCCTAAGTTTAGCTGCTCTATTTATAGTGTTTTCCTGTAAGCATAACACTGCAATTGCCACTCACACTGTCTTCCTCCAGCTCTGCATGGCACCAGGTTAGGGATGTAATAAACATGCTTTTATGAATATGGCCTTCTTGGAGAAATGAAAATTAATTGCCTAAATGGCATCACGTGCAGTTAAACAGAAAAAGCTTATTTTTAAGGGAATTTAAAGTAAATGGTCATCAGGAAATTCTGAGCTGAATTTTAATATAGCAATACATTTTATTTGTTAATTTCTACTTTACAGTGATAAATTTACATCAAATTGCCTGTGAAAATGATGTACAAATTCATGCAGACATATTTTATGCATAACATAGTGAACAAAAATAAGGGCATGGGAGAAGGAATTATTGAATTTCAAAATAGGTCATTAACTTCCCCTTAACTGCCCTGTAACTGGTAGAATAAGTTATAAGAATACACAAACCAGTAGAAATACTTATTTTGTTCTCAAGCTGTTCTGAAGTGCAGATTTAGTAAATAATTTTGGGGCAAAGAACTGCAGCAAGAGACAAGACCATTCAAATCTTATTTCAATTAATGTTTTATGCATGGTAAATGTTAACAGTGGTGTGGTTAATGATACCTATTTGCTAAAGAAATCCTTGTGGACCCCCGGAAGCAGCTTTGTTGTTGTGCACTGTGCTTTAGTTCTGCAGCAGACACAGGTGATGGAGGGAAAGTCAGCAGAAAACAGCAGAGGTCAAAACAGGAAATCATATGTGCACAGACCATGTCCTTGCTCTTTGAGGAACCTTTACAACACCTCAGCAGTGTGAAAAAATATCAGCAAAACTGGAAATAGTCTTTGTTTTTTTCAAATCATTTGCTGCTTAAGGTGTGTGAGTCTATTGGTTTAGATAAGGTGATATTTTGAAGACTTTCTTCACAGCAGAGGTGCAGAAATGTAATCTGTTGGTTTAGATAAAAAACTTAGATTTTGGAGCACCACTTTATAAGAGGGAATTAAGATTGCAACTAATTTTACTGCAGCTAAATTAAAGAAAATGCAAGGCTCTGTCTTTTAAAACAGAAGCTCACTCCATTTTTCCCCCTGGTGGTGACATAACATTTACATTTCCACAGATAATGAACTAGATCTTTCAGCGGACCAGCCCCACAGGAGACTCACTCCCAAACTGAAAGTATTATTTTTCTTTCTATCTACTCCATGTAGAGCTTGAGGTAAGCTGTTCTTACGAGGATCACTGTTTCTTGAAAGCAAATGCACTTTTCATTGTCTTCTTTAAACAGCAAAGATCTTATTACTCCCTGTCATGACTTCTTTGCTGCAGTTGCCATTACTGCTTTTAATTGGTAATTCACCAGTTTTAGAGATGAGGTTTTCGAGTCCATAAAACTGCAGGGAGCTCACTCTTAGTCTAAATGGATCTTCTGAGGATAAAGGAAGACTCAACAGTGTTATTCACATCTCACAAAAGGCCATGGAAAGCCATATCTATTACTTTTAAACATTTTCACAGTCAACTGCTCCTTCCCATAACTATGTTTATTTCTTATTAGTCCTTAAATACATTCCAGGTAAGGAATTAAATAAGTGCCAAGGAAACATGCAGCTTTTTTCTGCCAGGGATCTCTCACAGAGCAGTTCCCTTGCCCTCATCTTCCTAAAGTGTTTGTGCTACTGCCTTAGTCTTTGCAAAGGATTGGCATAAAAATCCATATTAAGGGCCAACAGATCTGTCTCTCGGTTGTGGAAATGGGAACAGTAGGGTGCAGTTGCAATGCCCTCCAAATTCAAAGGTCTCTTCAAGGGCTGAGCCTCTGGGGAGCATTCTGCCCATGGTTTTTGCATGGTGGTGCCTCCCTTTGGAATACCCACCTGGCAGTACCCAAGGTGCTGGACTATGACATTGAGAGGGACTATTTACAAGGGTCTGGAGTGATAGGATAAGGGGCAATGGCTTCAAACTGACAGAAGGTAGGTTTAGACTAGATATGAAGGAGAAATTCTTCCCTGTGAGGATGTTGAGGCACTGGCACAGGTTTCCCAGAGAAGCTGTGGATGCCCCATCCCTGGAAGTGTTCAAGGCCAAGTTGGATGGAGCTCTGAGCAACCTGGGATAGTGGAAGGTGTCCCTGCCCATGGCAGGGGGCTGTAACTAGCTGATCTTTGAGGTCCCTTCCAAGCCAGGCCATTTGATGATTCCGTAGGTCAGAGGGAAGATCCCACTGCCTGATGTGGAGCAGAAAGCAGGCAGTGAATGCTGTGGGTCAGCCACAGAATGGCTAAACACAGCTCAGGCAATGGCACCTTGAGCTGGGTGTCTGGGTGTGAAAAGAAGCCAGGCTCACTGGCTGTGGAAGTTATGGGGATTGGCACACTGGGAGAGGAAGGTAAGCTGCTGTTCCCACTCCTTCGGGCGTGATCATGGGGTGCATGTGCTCTTACATGTGCTGGAGTGTTTTGCTGTGTTTCCAAACACCTCGAGGCACACCTGAGCCCCCACAGCTTTTTCTGGGCTACAGTAGCCTGCCCGCAGTCCCAAAGCACTCCAGGGACAGCTCACGGCTTTTCCTGCTGTCTCTTCCCTGGTCATCCTGCATCCCTCTGCAATGTGGGCAATCTTTCAGGCTTGGACATGACCCATTTGGTCCAGGTTATAAAGGAACACGTGAAAAATGGGATCATAGAATCACAGAATATCCTGAGTTGGAAGAGACCCACAAGAATCACCAAAGTTCAACTCCTGGTCCTGCACAGGACAACCCAAGAGTCACACCATGTGCTGAGAGCATTTTCCAAAGGCTTCTTGAATTAGGTCAGGTTTGATGCTGTGACCACTTCCCTGGGAGCCTATTCCAGTGTCCAACCACCCTCTGAGTGAAAAACCTTTTCCTAATATCCAACCTAAACCTCCCCTGGCACAGCTTCAGGCCATTCTCGTAGGTCCTGCCACTGATCACCAGAGAGAAGAGATCAGTGCCTGTGCCTCCTCTTCCCCTCGCAAGGAAGCTGCAAACCCCAGTGAGGTCTCCCCTCAATCTTCTCTTCTCCAGCCTGAACAAACCAAGAGACCTCAGCTGCTCCTTGAATAATCTAGGAAGTTAGGCTGAGTGGGGGCCCAGTAGGTTCTGCACTTCCCATGGGAAGTCTGCAATGTTTTGTGGCACCTCTGTGAAACAAAGGAACACTGCTGACTGGAAACCTGCAAATACTAAATGTAAGGAAAAGTGAGGAGAAGGGCTGCAGTGACTTCTGGCTGGTTTATGTCTCATTTCCATGCCTCTGAGACCTCTGTTAGACACTGTTTTCTCTTTTGTACTCAGGTTGGCTTCCTACCTGTGGCAACATTTTAATTTTTTTTTGTTTGTTTTTTCCCCACAGAAGGACAGTTACAAATGAAAGATATGTATAGAACTATGGTAAAGAAAACAGACAACTTGCAAAGGAAATTAACTGCTTCCTTTTTCCACCTTACCTTGTTCTCTAAAGACAAAAGTTTTTGGTGACTCTACTGCAGAGTAGTAGCTTGGTAAAAACTACTGCTAGTAACTGGCCACAGGATTTGTACTGATTTTGCAAGACATCAGGAGGAAGACTTGTCAGATTTGTTAAGTTTAAACTTGTCTTGGCCTGCCTGGAGCTTAGTTTACATGTGTTTTAGATGTAACAGCAACCTTTCTAATGACCAGGTGGCTATGCCCATGCTTTTTGTCCTTGTTTGTCTTTCTATGTTATGATTGCAATTTTACCTAGATAGTAGAACCATAGAATATCCTGAGTTGGAAGGGACCCATCAGGATCACAACTCCAACTCCTGGCCCTTTGCAGGACAGCCCAAGAATCCCACCACATGCCTGAGAGCACTGTCCAAAGCTCAAATATATTTTAATTTACAATATCAGCTATATGGATTTAATTTTATGTAGACCCTTGGGGTTTTTTTCCCTTAAGATCAAGGACTTTTCAATATAACAGTCATTGACTTGTATCCTTTGATTTCAGTGACTTCATACTCATTCCATAATATTTGTTTAGGATTCATTTCTAAAGAAGACTAATGATGGGGGGAGGACATTTCTTTAGTAAATCTGAAAGTACTTTCAGCAAGGATGCTAAAGAAAAGAATGTCTTTTGAAGTGGCGATGAATGCCCCAATTACTATAATTTTTGTAATTAGTTTTTTTCTCTTTTGAAATTGAAGTATATTAATTGCAATTTCTGCTCACTGAAATAGAGGGAAGAGAAACATTTCATACTGAGGGTAAACCCTCCTCATACAGCCACAGCATGACCCCATAGCCCGAAAGTCTGAGGGCAGGATTTTTCTCTGGTATTGGAAATACCTCTAGAAGTGTTTGCAACCTTATGCCTGTGCAGTAACAAAAGTCACTTCGGGGGACATTTAGGTCTTAGTGCTGATTAGAAGCCTTCTGCAGAACTGTAGAAGTGGTCCTTAATCTCCTACAAGGATAATGAGCCCTATCTATCTGATGAGTTCAGCAGCAGGCTTAGGCCCAGAGTCCCTTGGCAGACAGAGATACTAAATTGATTTCTGTACTTATGTCAAATAGCCTTGTTTGATTCCAGTGGGGATAATTTTTCATTCAAGCAAAGATCTTGGCTTGAATGCAAATGTTCCTTCAGAGGCATTTGATGAATAAAAGCACAATGATCATACGCAGTTTAGTTTGTTTGCTAATCATTTCACAGAAGATATGTGAATCTGGCCTGACTTGTTCTCATGCAAGGATGTCACCATTGCAAAAATGATGCAAGTGGAAGCAGAGCTTGATCCAAACTATACACAGAATTATTTTGTACTGTGTAGTACTTTTGGAGCATGCCACTCTTGGGGTTGAGCATTGCTCACTTGCTGTAGACATAACTAAATTACGTCCTGGCCATTCAGGCACATTATTTCTGCACTGTGAGTTACCTTGCAGCACATTTCAGTTAATGGTAGTCTGGAGAGAAATGCAAGGCCTCTGTAGAAAGGATTAACTATTGTATACCTGACAGCAAAAGCAAAGTGCCTTTTCTCCAGTATCAGATCTCGTAAGAGAGGGTATGTTATAGCATACAGGAGTGTGATAAAGCTACGTTCTAGGGGAGGACCTGTCTGTGCCCAGCTTAAAAAAGAATGAGAAATGTCTTTTTTTAAGATCTATTCCAAATCTCCTGGTAAAAAATGCACTATAGCTAAGAATATATTCGTCAATATTTATAAGGAGCAGGAATATGTTAGACTGGGAGAACCTAAGGATCTGCATTTTTGGCCTTTTCTTCCCATGCCATATAAGTTCATCTAATAGAACCTGACTTCTTTGTGTCATTATTAATATTATTATTATTACTGATGCCTTAATTACAGCTTTCATATTTTCCAGATTCTGTACTGCCTTAGTGTGTGACTCTGAACTTCATATAAAGTGTTAGCAAGTTCTCCTCACAGTCCAGTTAGACAAAATGATCCTTTTCCCAGAGAGAGCCAAGGACACTGTTGCACCTTCGGGCCCGAATGTATAAACAACGGCAAATTGCAGAAAGCAGTCTGGGAGGATGTGACTTCATAACCTGAAGCTGTAATAAGACAATTAACCCCAGTATGTAAAACTTATAAAAGTGTGAAAACTCGTGACCAGTCATCCATCTTGCGTTCATCTTGGGCAGAGCCACGGCCAGGCTCTTGTACTGCCCAAGGTGTATCCTTGGAAGGCCTTTTAATAAATTCCTACTTTATTCCTTTAACTCTGTCTAGCCTCTGTTCCAGGTAGCCTCTCAAGGCATCAGTTCAAGCAAGTTAAAAGCTAGAAAAATAAAAGTGCATCTGACTGCACTGTACGCAGTTGTGCTACATATAACCTTGAGGGCACCTGGTCTCCCCCAGAAAAAATCAGTCCAGAGCTAGGATTTCAGGATTCCTCTGTGATGCATGAGAAGAATTAGACACCCAAGGTGATATCAATGCATGCAGAGCAGGAAAGAGACACAGACAGCACTGACAAATGAGCAGGTCTGCACTTTTCTTCACCTTAAACAATTTATTCCGTGTTTCATGGATCTAATTCTTCCTGTTCCACCTCTCTCCAAGGTCTCTGCTTTATGAAGAAGAGACTATTATATAAAGTGTGTGTAAGGAGGCAGATATGATTAAGTTTATTTTGTCTAGTAGCCCAACAGCATGTCAACTAGCTCACATTTAGTCTGGGATGCTTATTTCCACAATACTGCCAACCTTTGGCAGTGTTATCATTTAACTAGATGATCTTCAGGGTATTTTCCATTCTCAAGGACTCTACAACACTAGGATTTTGTAATTTAAAAGATGCTGCTCCGTTAATACTTGTGAAAACAAAATGCATAGCTTTTTCCTATCGATGACATAAGAGATCTTCAACCTTTCTGAGACAGGAACACAGCTAAAACCTATCTTTTGTTTGCTTGGGGGCTTAGGGGGTTGTTTGGGGTTTTTTTTTGTTCGTTTTTCATAACCCACTTTTTGTATGTAGATGATACCATGCGCAGGAGAGCAGAGAATACCTCCCACGATTCTGTATGTTCTGCATGTCAAGTTTCCCTATGGAAATGTGCCCTCCCGGGTGTTTTCCCCGGGTTTGTGCCGGTGGCGGCAGTGGGAGGCTCGGCCCGCAGGAGGGCAGCAGGACACCGCGCTCGGCAGCCGCCTCCCGGCGGGAGGAGCCTCCCTGCTCCCGAGCATCTCGAAAATCTTGGCATTTTCCAGGCCCTCTTATACGTTCTGCTGGGAGCTTATAGCTTTTGTGTCCGCATCTTTGAACGCCAGCCTTGTGATAGTCGTGGTTAGTGATGGGCTCGGGGTGGGGGTTGATTTAGGCCGATTTGGGCATGTTTGGACATGGTCGTTTTTATACATAAAGCCAATACATTTCTGCAAAATCTGCTGTCTAGGTGGCTTTAAAAGGACTTCGGGGGAAAACTCTCCCCACGTATCTTTAATATTGTTGCAATTAAAAAAATTAACAAACTTGAAAGGATGGCCAAGCTCGTGCTTCAGCAAGCAAACGAATATTGAATCAGCAGAACTTGTGATGATAGACATAGGAGGCGATGATATAAGGTCATGAGAACTGACCTACAGGTGATCCTTCCTCTTCTCCAGAATGCCTGATAGCTGATGGCTGTCAGACCAGATGTGAGATCTGATTTACTGGGGCAAATTCAGCATTCATGTTCCCAGGACCATTTTATAATTTGATTTAAGATGTTGCTGTAGTTTACAGAAGTCCATAGGAATCAGGCTGAGTCGTCCTGAAGTTTCTAGACAGTGTTGTACCTGTGCCAGTTAAAGAAAGGAATTACCCAAAATATGGGGTGCATTCCAGGTTGCTGAGGTTGTTTCTGCCTGGACAGAAGCAACCATATACAGGGTGGCTCTGGGGCTTTTCTTTCCTCTGTTCACATTTGCTTCCTCCATTTTGAGCTACCAGGTCATCCTTGCTGTAACTCTGGTTTATTTTCCAGCAGTAGAATGCTGTGCTTTGAGACAAAATAATTCCTCCCTCCTCCTGTATGTTTTTTTTTTTTTTTTTTTTTTTTTTTTTAAATGCACATGCACTGGACAATATTTCATGTTTTTGCCACATTTAATATGTTTACCAGGAAAAAAATCCTGAGCTTTTCCAGCAAGTACAGTGAACATAGTGTTCCTGGCTGCTCTCCACCCCCTCAGTGTCTGATGTTGAAAATCAGCCACAGACCCTGACTGTAGCCCTTCAGGTGAACATTTCAGCAATATTAACACACCAAACTTAAAAAAAAAAAAAAAAAAAAA
>VZSE01002352.1:300859-314352 GCA_013398275.1 Promerops cafer | reverse complement strand
AAAAAAAAAAAAAAAAAAGTTTGACTTGCACAATATTTGATTAAGTCCCTAAATGCCTTTCAGGATTTAGCTTTTAAGGTGTATCTGTGCTGAATTTAAGAGCTGTGCACAGATCATGAAACTGGTAACAATCAGGCTAATTTTGAAACAGGAGACAATCTAACTGAGTTCATTAGACTAAATACTTGCCCTAATGGATGCAGTTAAAGAGCTTACCAGTCAGGCTAGTACACCTGCCTGGCACTGTGTGGGGCACAGCCTGTGGAAGTGTCTTTGCAGGTAGAGGCCATCTCAGAGTTCTGAGAGACTTCATGTCTGTGCTCCATTGCATCATGTACATGGACCCTTGATGACCCAAGTTTGAGGATCCTGATTTTAGCATTGTTGTTTTACAAGTCAGCTCCCACGTGTGATAAAAACCTCAGCCAGTACGGCGCTGTTGTCTTTCTTTCATTATGAAACAGCCTTTCTGAGAAGGTAATTGGAAATCACCTAAAAACTGAACTTTCAAAATTAGTATTTTTTGTGCTTCGGTGAGCAGACAACATGAACAAGAATGAAAACAGGAGGAAACATATGTAAGGAAGAGACATTTCATAGATGGCACTGGGGCAAAGTTAACATTATAATGAGTTGTGATTAGGAGTCTTGTTATGTGCAATAGTATTTGAGAGAGATAATCACAGAAAATAAATATTGCTGAGCTGCCATGCAGTCTTCAGTTTTTTTTCACTTATTCTCTACTTTATTTTTAATACCAAAACACAATTGATGCCAAATTTTTATTCTCTTATGATCAGAAAAGTAAGATCTTAAAAGTCAATTAATGTATGAGATAATGCAAGCTTGAGAAACTACATATGGAGCTCTATAAACCTGTTTGTGCTTTTGTTATAAAAGGATTGCACTCCTAAAGTGAATAGTAGGTAGGTCCTTGAATGTCACGGGCTGCCAATTAGCACTGTAAATGATTCTGGAGAAGAAAATGCCAAAAAATATTCCAGCAAGCCTGTGGGTGACAGGTTCTGAAGGGTAGCTCAGCAGCAAGACCAAAGGAACTGCAAATGAAGCCTGAAGCCCTCCCTGCCCAACCACCTGCTGGGGCTGGGGCTGTGCTGAGGTGCTAATTGAGTGTGAGCCTCCTGCCTGACGTGCTGGCACCAGAAAGGGGGAGATATACTACACAGATGTGTTTTGGGTTTCATTCAACCATCCTATTATTTTATGAGTTATGAGGGAGCATCGACATTTTTAATCTAAGGGAAAAATCCTCTCACATCTGCTAGGCATTTGTCATACGAATGAGAAAAGACAAATCTTTTCTTAGCAATAGCATGAAATCGCTTCTCCAGATTCCCTCCAGCTTTAAAAATAGCTTTGTGCTACAAACACGGTCACATCAGACTTGGCATCTGCAAAATTCTATAAGAAAGGAAGGAAGATTTGGTCAAAAAAGGGTCACGTTTACCCCAAAGCACAGTTTTCTTCATATTCTTTCTACTTTTAGTTAGCAGAAAATAGGGAGAGGATAATCTTTTTCTATGAGATAAAGATAAAGAGATTTCAACCTACTCAGAACGGCAAAGAGAACAGCAGGATATTTAAAAAATTAAAATCCTTTTAATAGTCAATATTCATCAAGTGAACACGTGATACCTTTAAATATGTTTATATTTCTCATGCTAGATTATAGGAGCAGTTATCCTTCAGAAAAGTGCACAGACACTTCAAAAGATTCAGTTGTCAGCTATTTAAATGACTGTCCAAAAACATACACCCCAGAAGAAAGCTGCCACTGTGAGACACAATGAGTAACCTTCAACATGTTAGTTTTTGTTCAGGAGCAGTGTACCTGTAAACAATTCACATTTTCACCTCAAACCTGATGAATATTTTTTGGCAAATATTTGTGAGTACTGTGCTCTTACTGCAGCAAGATTGTTTTTATCATTGCTTTGCAGCAATATATGTTTATATTAGGCCCACAAAGACTCATTTTTCTGTCACTTCCATTTTTACAGTAGAGGCACGTTGATAAACAGCAATCATTCAGCCAGCCCTTGCCAACTAATGTTAATTACATTTAAGATTAAGTATCATGAACTATTCCTTTATTTTAATTATAACTTTAATGGAAAAGTTGTACTTGTGATTTTATTGCCTTTATTATTTACTTTAAGTCACTCACTTTGATATACATTGCAGCTGTTTCATTTATTAATTTCCCCATGCTTCTTTCTTTTATGCTTTTTTTTACAGTTTTGGTTATCAGCTTTAATTGCTCACTGTTATAATGAAAAACAGCAAGTACCACAAAAAGATTTTGGGATGTTGTTGCTATCAGCAGCTTAATAACAACACAGACTTCAGGTATCAGAAGGCAAGAAGAAGCAGTTTATTAAGAAACTCAGACCCTTTTATAGGGTCTTAGTGGAGTTGCACATAATTGATCAATCTACATTAACACCCATCACCTTCTTTGGCTCGTTAGGACACCACCCAAGTGTAAACCATCTTAGAAAAACAATAAGTGAAAAACAACAGATGTTCTTTGCTTACATATTTGCCATATCTTTCCCACTGCTTTTCTCATGGGAATACTCTCCCTGGGATGTCTGCAGCCATCCCAGGGAAAGCATCTCTGACCAGGTTCTCAGCATCCACAGGGTTTGGTGCTCGCTGTTAAAACACCTGGCTGTTCTGATGTCCTCAAAAAGATTCATGGCTGTGAGACAAAATTTGATTGACCTTTAAAAGGCCTGTTGAGGATTAACCTGCCCTGGATGGGGATGCTCAGATAAGTGAACCTTTCTCTTCTCCTCAACCTAGCTGTCTAACTCTGGATGAACAGACATGGCTCCTGTTGCAATTTTCTTCCTTTGGAATGTACTCTTAAATTTTTAATAATTTGATGTCAACCTTCCTTTGGAAGGAATAAAATTTTGGAGGTATGTCATATTTACTTTAAAATTTTGAGCTCTTCTTGAGATCTGACTATGTTTTGCTTTGGTTTTTTCTTTTACTAAAAAGTAGAAAAGGCATAATAAATAGAATTAATCCAAATTTTTGTCAATATATACTATTAATTTTAAATTGCAAGTGAATTGACTGAAGCAGGTTTACAAGTCATGAATAATCCAACTTTCGAGAGTACAAAAGTGTAAGTCTGGACAGTAGAGAAGTACAATCCATAATGCTCCAAATATTCTGAGAGAAAAATTCTGATCTTTTATTTACAATTACAATATCAAAGGCAATTTTTCAGCCTATTTCTTATTGCAGCAATTATAAATATATATATGTATATATACATATACATATACATATATATATATACCTTAGCCTAAAAATACTTCTGTTGGATTGGATATCAGAAAAGGGGGCAGTTTCTTGCTGAAAAGTAAGAATCATTTAACAGTTTCAATTCATCACTTGTGCCTGGAGATATACACATTATTTTCATGTTTTTTTAATGATACTGAATAGATAAAAATTATAAACAGGTGGGAATTATTGTCTTGCTTCCATCTGGAAAGCATAAGATATGATTTAATTTAAGAAACTTACTGATACTACTTTTATTCTTTACTTCCTTCCTACCATTATGGATATATTGACTTTTACAATGCAACATTGTATTAAGCTTGGATTTGAATTTACAGTCATAGCGTACAAATTTCCTACAATAAAAATGAAGATATGAGATAATATTTAAGAATCTATTAAAAGTGTGAAATTTGTATGGCACAAAATGACAAACAGTGTTCTTGGCATCCAGGTTTTCCATCAGTAGTAGTATGTAAGAACATTGACAGGCAATGTGGTGTCTTCTGGTTTTGAGCTGAAGCATGTGCTGAATAAAGCCATTTAGTTGCCTGTATAGCTTTGCCTGACCAGTGAAACAAAGGGGACCTAAAAAGATATTTGCATGTCCTACAAATACTGTGGTGGGCTGTAACAGGGACTCTACTGAACTTCAGGGAGAACATCACTAGGACTCTATTCCAGGGGTGGCAGAGAGCCACAGTCTTCACTCCTGGAAAAATGACATTAAAAGAATCAGAGACTGCTGGATCCTTCTCTGTAGAAGACTCTTTCATTGCTAGTGTAAATATTAAGTGAGCACTGCAATAATTTTTTGGATCACACACTCTTCAATTAGGTTAACAATGAGAGAGCAAATAATAGTATAAATATTGGAGATGGGAATGTCAGCTTGGTATTGACATAAATTTAAAATGAAATTAGGAGTATTCAGCTAAGATGTATTACATTAAAGTCATTGTATAACAGCAAATTAATGTGCTTGAGAGGTAAGAGTTATGCTAATGCAGACCCCTATAATGTTGTTTTCTCATCCTGAAGTGTCTGGAATAACGTAGGACTGTGTTTTTGCATGATGCTAATAAAATTTGTCTGCCACAGGATGAAACAAAGGGGCAAATAAAAGGAGCAAAGCCTAATGGGATAATGTTGGAAGGTTGTGGTAGATGGAGGGACCCAAATCAGGCATACCTGGTGCTTTGTATTGGAAATAAGCCCTTGGGGTGTGTATTTCCCAAATATCCCCCCCACTTTCTGGGAGAGTGCCAGATGGCAAAGGCTGAGCTGGGAAGCACACAGACAGGGAGCAGTCTGGATAATCTGGATAATCTCAGCCCATAGCTTCAACCTGGGCCTGTACTAGTACAGACATGGCCTAAGGGCCTGATTAGCTCAAAACAAATCTCTCTGGTGCGTTGAATTTGCTAGGTGAAGTCAGCCAGATGACTTTAAGAAATGCTGTGGTATCACAGAAATGTAAGTGATGTCTCGGGTGTCTTCAGATCTCCTTCTGTGTATTCAGTTGTTCATTAAATTTTCTGCTTCATACTAATAAGTTTTAATTTGCATCATCAGGGATGCTGCAAAATATGCATGCAGTAGGTGCTCTTGTGGCTTAACTGAGTGTTGTGTTGTGGTGGAAAAGGGATTTGATAATGCAAATGGATTTCCCAGTCTTGAGCCTCTAAACACTTACATTGTCTGATCCAGAGCAGGCCATTGAACCCCCATCCTAATTAACTTTTCTTGCCATTTGGCCATTGCTATGTGCATGACAGAACTTCACTTCTGTATTCAGTCTGATCTGTGACAATTTCTTAGAAATCTGGGAGCTCTGATGCTGCTTCTTTTCTTGGGAGATGGTGTGAGGGAGCAATTTGAGAAAGCGTGGTGAAAGAGGTGTATTTGAAACAGACTAATTCTGGGTAAAAGAAAGGATTAGAGAAAATGATCTGAATGATTTTCAGGCTGATGATTACATGAAACTACCCTGTTGTGTCTCAGCCATCTTGCTTCAATTTTTATAGGAATAGAGGTGACAAAAGAAAGAGTGCAAATTGCAAGAACCAATTTTTCCGAATACTTTAAGAGCAAAGAGAAATGTCTGCAGTAATGCTTATTGCAGAGAGGAAGGGAAGAGGAAACTAAAAAGCATGTCTATAAAAGTGTGGAAGAATGGTCCACATTTAGTGGTGAATGTATTGAATTGGTATCACAGTCTAATTTTCACTCCCTTGAAAGTAATTAACCTATAAACTCATTGTGGTTATAGAGACAAGAAGAGCTAAGATTTTTAAATACACTCCATTCTTATAGCCATTTCATTTTCATCCCCACCTTTTGATTTTATCTACAAAGCACTTAAAAGCTTATCTGCAAAGCATTTAAGAGCCTCTATTATGAAAGCTTAAGTAGTCTTTCACTGGCTCTGTGCTGAGAGTGACTTCATTTGCTATTGGTACCAGGCCCAGAGATGTGCAGAAGTTCTTAAAGCTGAGGAAACCTACTGCTTGCAAGAAAAATCAAGTGGAAAACCCTTCCACACTCGGGTTCCACGGCAAGAGAAGCCCTTGGCTGTAGGAAAACTCAGCCCCTTGCTATCTAAATGTCATTCATCATTTTTAGTGGGTCTGTCTCTGTGATAATTTGAGTCACATTCTTTCGTCTGTGTGCCCTTTAGTACAACTCATGACATCCAGAAGTGTTTGGAACTTGCAGGTGATGGATCTGGAAGGCACTGACTGGTGCCCAGGCCTCTGCAAGCAGTGAGTGGATGGAAGGATCATGAACAACACTGCTTTTGCTCAGACACTATGCTGAAAAGGACAAATCCTATTTGCTTTGACTTAGCATTAGTCAGTGTCTCTGACTCTATTAATTTTATTCAAAAAGTAAAAATTGATTTAGTAGGACAATCATATTGATTATAGACAAGAAGGTTTTGTTCTTCATCATTATATGAAAAAGAAATCTCTCCAAGCAGCCATCCCAACTCCTTCATTGCTAGGATTCAATTTTATGTCCTAACAGAATTTTCCCGTTCTAATGAAGGTATATTGCTTCTGTCATCTTGCTCAAAGAGACAGAGAGCTGGAGGTTTCAAACAAATCCAGCTGGGTCTGGGTCTCAGAAAGCTTTTGACTTTGCAAGAATTTAGTCACTGAGCCTGACCGAGCATAAGACCACTAAATCTAAATGTATGGAATGAAATTCAGACACCCTATAAGCAACAATACTCTGACACCTTCAAATAATGCAACTTTTCTACTTGATTAAATCAGAATCTTGCCATGAATCCTCTATAATGGTTATTTTTTTTTGCATTTCTTTTGTGTTACATATAAATGAAAAAAGGTCTCTGTCTTATAAATTAAGTGTGAAGTCTTTAGTCTCATGTTCCTTTTTCATGTCCATTTCTCAACAGATCCTTTCAATGAAGCCCTAGTTATTTTATGTTCTTCAAGTGCTCATTTGCTCTGTCTTTTGTTTTCCCTCCACCCATATTAAGATCAAGAAAAAGAGGGAATTACTGCTAAGCAGCATAATGAAAGTTTGATTGTCTGTAAATTTTGCTCCTTGTCTTTTGGGTACAGTGGAATTCTATGTACCTTTTTCCTGATGCTTGCTGTTACTAAACAGACCTAACATACCTATCAAAAATTACATATTTCTGTATAAGAAAATTCTTTGTTCTGGCATTACCAGGCAGTGGAACTGACATCAAAGCCATGAAATACGGCAAGAGAGAGCAAACCAGTTTTAAGCTGATTTGACTATCATAACAAACTTCAGCTACATTTTTAGGATTGTATGGTGCACAACATTCAGCCGAATGGGATAAATGTCAGAGGCAGCTTGAGGCCCTGTCTCAGACCCCTTCCAGTGTAGAGGTGCAATATGTATGTTCCCTGGGCCTCTGTGTCATCCTCCTTGTACCAGCACCATTAATATTAGTGGGTAAAGATATAACTTGCACATCAAATGGAGTCACCAGGGACAACGGCCAGACGGGGTCTTAACTGAATAAACTCTTCTTCCCCTATGGCCTGAAATAAAGCAAAATAAACAGCAAAGGCTACTTAGGGCTTTCAGATGGGATTCATCAACCTTACTTTAGCTTGTCCAGAAGTTAAACACCTGGTTGTAGATAGTTTTTCAGCCTGTTCAGGGCTAAAATGAATCACTGTCAAGAGGTACATGCACCTCCAGCAGGTGATTCATCCCTTGCCAAGGTAAGTATGTGATACAGATGTGATGAAGTGCTGCTGAGAGATTCCTGACTTTCCACAGGCTCTCAAGGGAACCCAAAGAACTCATGTTCTCTCATTTTCAGTGCACCCTTAGATGTCTAAGGTTAGTGAGATGAATCTCTGCCAAACTGGCTTAAGAAAAGCACAGTAATGATATTAAATTGCACAGGCTAACTCTTTTCCTATGAAGCCCAGAGGTAACAAGAAAATGTGAAGTTCACCAAAGTTTGTCTTTTGCAAAGACACTGGGCTCTGCAGGGAGCTGTTAAGCACCTCCAGTCTCAGAGTTTCCAGGATCATCAAACCCAAATGGGCCAGAAATAAGCACAGCCTCAGAATCAAAATGATTCATCTATGCAATGTTCACAGTGGACAGTGGGGTTAATGTAATAAAGTCTCTATGATTTTTAAAATGAGAAATCTCTCTGTATTTCAGCCCCATTTATTAATCATTCACAATCCTTTAAAACACTTTTATTCTACTTTTTTTTCTACTATTCCATGCTTAAGCAGAATGTAAAAGCATGATCCTATGAAGAAAATTTGCTGAAATTAGACTAAGGTTATGATTTCCTACGGTTCACCGGAGTCAGGAAATGTGGAGTTAAGGTTGTACAACAACTATGTAGTTGGTGCACTGTGTTCTGCTCAGGTACTGAGGCTCTCTTGGGGGTCATTCCCTTATTGACCACAATGGCTGTAAAGAGAGAGAAATAGTGAAAATAAACAATCAGTTATAATCACATATGTAGTCCACATTTAACTTTCAGATACCTGTTTTCCGTCCTGTTACTATTATTCCCATTTGGAAACTGTTAGTATTATTTTAACATACTGTAAATTTTGGTAGATATCCTTGAAATATAAGAAGTCATCTACATTGTCAGAGAATTCCCAAGCCCAGTCTACATGGAAGTTCAGATAAATTGCAACAAATGTTATTAATGCAACAAACCAAGATTTATTGAATGCATGAAGCTGAAAAGACCTGCTGTATTCTCCTGTGGTCCGTGGTGTCAAGCAGAGGTTAGATTTGTCCAGCATTCTGCTGTCAAGCATGCAGTCCAGCAGTATAATACAGAAGGTGATGGTTTTGTCACTGGAACAGAACCAAAATCTCTGTTTGTTCACCAGTACAGAGAAGACTGAGATTGAATTCCTGTGAAAGACAATGGCTGCTTTTTGTGGCATTTCAGTGAAAAAGCTGGCTGACATTTTAAAAAATATTATTTTAATTTTGGAAAATGATGTTTTATCTTGATTTGTTAATCATCTTTTGGAAAATGTGTCTTTTGAGGGACACCCCATAGCTGTTTGACGCAGCGTATTTTCTCTAAAAGTATTTTCATTTAGTTTTGAATTTTTTTTCATGAAACTTAAAAAATGGTTTGTCATTAGTGTCTATAACAGTCCTGTCATCACAGTTGGAATGGCTGCTGTCGCATATGTCCTCCTTTTTCTTCACAGTGTGGTGTTTTTCTTTTCCCTGTAGCTCCTGGATTTCATGTCATTCTAGCATGGACACATCCCTTCACCTGTACACTTTTTGGGGCAAAGCAACCCATCCTTCTGGTGAGTGCAGCTGACACCAGCTTACAACCTGTTTTATGTTTCCAGCAAACATAATCTGAGCAAGCCTCTTCAAAACTGCAGCATTTTATGACCTTAATAATTTA
Organism: Promerops cafer; assembly: GCA_013398275.1. NCBI lineage: Eukaryota > Metazoa > Chordata > Aves > Passeriformes > Nectariniidae > Promerops > Promerops cafer. The sequence goes on along the minus strand of VZSE01002352.1, from coordinate 305,102 downwards.
ATCACATCCTTTGAGCTCAAGTGGATCTGGAGTTGATAAATCAGAAAGAAGAAATTGCTCCACTGTTTCTGAAAGGACAACAGAGCCCAAGTAGGAGACGAATCCAAGCAATTCAGTTGGTACATTCACTTTCATATTGACAGGCCAAAACACACTCAGGCTGTTTGCTGCCACCTAGAGAGGGGGATTTGTGTGCCCTTTGCATCCTGCTCCTCAAGCCGTGTCCGCTGTGTGATCTTCAGTGACCTGAGAGCATCCATCACATCCCTGGGAGCCCAGCATCATTCCCCTCTACATCAATTTGCTGCACCCCTTGCTAACAGAATTACTTACAATTCAAACCATAAAATAATTTGAACCATAAGCATAAACTGTCTGAATATTTGCTCTTTAAGTGTAAAATCTTCATTCTTTATGTTTTTAAACCAAAGAAGGTGGGGAGAAATGTTCTTTACAGCAATGTTTTTTACCTTGCATTTCCCTGTAGAGACTTTTTACCAGTACAATCCATTTACAATTCCTTCATGCTGGTTCTTGTCAACTGACAGGTGCTTGGAAATGTTCTCTGTGCTCTTATTCAAAATGAAAGTGACACATCCATGAAACATCCATGACCAACCAGCTGCTGTGGGACGCAGGCTGACAGTGCTCCTTGTTTCCATTTCACCTCTCTGTAACACCAACACCTGAATTTTGCTGATCACACTCGGGGGTGGCAGAAAATCCTGTTACCCAGGTGCTTTGGGAGAACTGCAGCCTTCAGCTCCTCATCCTCCTTCCCTCCTGGATGCACTCGTGGCCTTGGCCAGGGACATGGACACTGCAGCTGCACACTGTGGATCTGGCTTCACTGGGTTTTCTCCTAAACATATCAACCTCTCTAAAAACAACAAAAAAAGGCCAACGTTGGCCATCTCTTGGAAATCATTGCTATTTTAACTGTTGCTTCTCTAGTTGTACATAAAGTGAGGTGAACTGTTGCCTTTTGGGGTGTATTATTCCTCACAGACTCTCAATGTATATTAATTTTCTCATTCTTTCTTGACCCACCCATTAGCCTTTTAGACAACAAGAGTAGGATCTATGTTAAGGAGAGAGACACAGACACTGTTTTGGTGTTTGTGGTAAAAAAGTAATGTTCTTTAGCTTTTTCATAGCTAAAAGAAACATGCTTTTGTTTCACTGGAGAGTTTTAGTTTCAGAAGACTTATCCATTTATTCAAATATTCACCATCTATGGGTACCCTTTAATGGTTTTTTTTGTGTTTTATTTCCAGTCTGATCTTAAGATTTGAGTAATAAAGACTATGTAAAAGGTAGGAATGACAAAGTTGATTAATGTCAAAGTCCAATTATAAAAGGATGAACTTCCATGAGAGGAACAAGACACACATTATTTTGTAGATTTCTCCAGTTTATTTGATTTGGATATCTGATAGCAATAAATTCATTTTTGTTACTTTCTTTTGCCGTACAAGCAGATGAGAAATGTTACAATAACTCTTCCTCAAGTATATCCAGGCTTCTGTTCACAAGCAACACTGAAAGCAGGATTTCAGAAGTTACAGCCATGGAAGATTCATTCTGTCACACCCGTGTTGAAGGATTTTTCCTGAGTCTAATTGTAATTAATTAACTTCTTACAGAAGAGAGTCTGAAGTCATGTGACTAGATGTTTTCTATTTTCTTTTTGATCTTTTTTTAAATTTAAGCTTCTAACCTTGATAATTATTGTTGACAGCTTGACCAAAGTGAACCTCAAAAATATAAGTAGCGATAACCAATCTTACACCTTTGTGACCAGACTTCTGATTTTTGGTTGCTAAAGAGAAAGAAGGGAAGCCAACTGAAGGCCAACTATAATATCATCTAATCAAAACTAATATTGCAGACCTGGCACAGTCTGGATTTGGGCCAGAACACAAAAAATAAAAAGCTTTACTGGCAGTGATAGATGACCTCAGCTGTCAGTGTGCAGAGGGCAGACATTTCCTCTCATCATTTTTGATTTCTTGAAACATTTCTTTCTGAAGGCCATTAGATAATGCCATTTCACCTGAGAGGAGTGGCAGGGCCTCTGACTACAGCAGAAAATGGATGAAAACCTATTGAGAATGTAAAATTTAAGAAGTAGTGAAGGGCAACCAAGTCCACATTATTGGCCTTTTGTTATCCGAGTCTCAGAAAGTGATCTTTTTCCATTATTTGGATGAGAACTGTCCAGGGATGAATTGAAATCCATCACCATGACTGAGATAATTCTGAGTGAGTCAAGAGAAAGATTCAGAAGAGTTTTGAAAAATGCTGAAATTTGCTTTTTTATGAAAACCACTCCATATTCACAGTTGGTACTAAGGCCTCCATAGCACTGTGTGTGAGTAGTGCTTTCTCACATCCTTAATTGTTTCAGAAATTCAGCACCATTCTAAAACTGTCTAGAAGAAATTATTTATTAATTTATTTAATTAATTTTGTATAGTCTAGAGCTATGAAAAATTTATACATAAGAAATCTCCAGTACTGCATGAAACTGTGACCAATGTGGAATGTTTTAGTGTTTCTTTTCAATACCTGATGTTGCGTTGCTTCCCACAAATACAACATACAAAACCTGCCAGAATTCTATGAGCTCTCTGTGATGTGACAGGCTCCTGTCACAAGAGCACATCCTACACAATGAGTAAGAATCCACCTTTTCAGGATGTAAAAATCTTCTGGAGGGCCAGCTCAGGCCTGTGGACAGAACTTCTTCAGGGCCATAAGCATCCTCATCATCTTCAGCAAAACTGCTTTTTGCAACTTCCTTTCTTGGGAGCATATAAGCAGCTGACAAAGACGTGACAAGAAGGAATTCCATCACTGAATATCATACTGAAAATACAGACATAAAGAAGAATTCTGTGGTTCTGATCACCAGTTTTCAACTTCTCAATGAATATTTAACTGATGTTCTAGACAGACATTCAGTTCTCTCACAGTGCCTCATTCCTTCCTTATAAAATAAGTGCTAGAAAGAAGAGATGAGATTTTTATTTTTTTCAACCCAGAGTTAAAATAACTGCAGAGTATTTGAACTGAAGTACAAAATGCTGGCCGAGCTAGAAAAGCTATTAATTTATTTTCCATGCTGGCTGAACAAATCTTTGATGAAGCCTATGAACCAACATCTGAGGTGAATTTGGACCATTTCCTTCCTCTTAGGAAAGCACTTTTTTTTTGGTGCAAAATAATGAGTGCTTTCAAAACTGACGAGGAGTTAATAGCAGATACTTAAGGTCTTGGCAGTGGATTGGTATTGTTTTCTTACTAAAAGGTTTTGTGCAATGGTTGATCTCATTCAGGAAGGCATTTCCCAGCTCTGAGCAAAAACTGAAATCCGTGAACCTATAAAGAATAAAATTTATCATTACTGTATTAAGTATGTGTTAAAGTGAGGGCCCAATTAAATATGTTTGAATAGGAGCAACTACATCTTGAAAGAGTAGTTTGATATTTTGGAGTCTAGACAATGGAGATTTATACATTTAAATTGGAGTAGTTTTAATATTTAACTATATAACTCTAGCCTCAAAGTTTTGCCTTTTAGGATAAAAAGTGTAAAGAAAAGATAAGTTTATTTTCTTGTGCTGTTACTACTTTAATAAGCTTGGAGAAGAGAAGGCTCTGGGGGGGACCTTGTAGCAGCCTTCCATTTCCTGAAGGGAGCCCACAGGAAAGATGGAGAGAGGCTATTTTTGAGTGCCTGGAGTGACAGGATGAGGGGTAATGGCTTCAAACTGACAAAAAGTAGGTTTAGATTAGAGATTAGGAAAAATTGTTCCCTGTGAGGATGGTGAGGCACAGGCACAGGTTTCCCAGAGAATCTGTGGTTGCCCCCTCCCTGGAAGTGTTCAAGGCCAGGTTGGATGGGGCTCTGAGCAGCCTGGGGTAGTGGAAGGTGTCCCTACCCATGGCAGGGGGGTTGGAACAAGATGATGTTTAAGGTCCCTTCCAACCCATTTCATTCTAGGATTCTATGACTCACATTAAGAGAAGGCACATGATTCATGAAGTCAGAATGCCATGTTCAATAACTACTGAATCATAGTGGGAACCATCTATCTATCTATCTATCTATCTATCTATCTATCTATCTATCTATCTATCTATCTACCTATCTCTCTCTCTCTCTCTCTCTCTCTCTAGATATCCCAACCAAAAAAAAACAAAAACAAAACCCACACTCATAAAAAAAAAAAAAAAA
>VZSE01002352.1:209553-300842 GCA_013398275.1 Promerops cafer | reverse complement strand
AAAAAAAAAAAAAAAAAGGAAAAGAGCCTGAAACTGGCAGCAAATATACATTTTTTTATTAGACCTCACTTCTCACTTACAGGCTTTGTTGTCCAAGAATATTCGCCTTGGATATGCCTTTACTGCAGGTTTAGTATGAAGTTTAGTGTGAACTGCTTCTATACCCTGCTGACTGACAACTGTAACTGTGGGAAATAGTCTTCAAACGATTCTAAAAATCACTACAAAATTTCAATTCAGGAAAAATTCCTGTCTCGCTGAAAACAGGAATTTATGTTACCTACAATATTGAAATTACTTTCTTTCCTAATTTCTTCTTTTTCTTCCTATTTTTTCTTAGCTGTGCTGCATCAATGCAACCTGCAATGTTCTATAAATTTTCTGAGATGTTTTGATGGCAATACAAAGTTGATTTTAGGTTGGTATGAAAAAACATTAATTATTTCAGTAGAATAATCTGAACATAAGAAGAATATCTCATGTGGAAAACTCTGCTTTAGTGAGCTGACCATGTTCTTAATTAATTATAATTTTTTACTTTTTATAAAGAATTAAATTTATTCCCCATACTTTTACTTTTTTGATCAGTCCTAGACATATTTTTAGTATTCTCTTCATGTACTGAAAAGAAGTATTACATGGGAAAAATTACAGTATAACACATTTTTGAAATGGAAATGACAAGCATTAAAATTTTATCAGAGCTGTAACAAATGGTAGTGATGCCGCATAGCCAGTGGTTGGATGGGTAAGGCAAGAAGTGTAATCAAAACTGAAGTGTATTTAATCTCTGCTGCTGATCACTGCACAGCTTTAGCCTGTTTTCATCAAACTAATTGATGGCAAATGGAGCAGATGCATGATGAGATTATATCCCCAATTTATGGCACAGTTAGAAGAAAATATGACTCTTTTTTTTTTTTTTCATTACAAGTATTGGAAATTTAGAAAATGCACTGGGTTGGAATTGAAGCAATCTCTCCTGCCTGTCTAATGTATTGCAGATTTTTCTTATTTTTAGTATAAGCACTTAATTTATCATAACCCATTTCAGAAAAAAAAGAAAAAAATAATTTCGTTTGATGTATTTTATAATTAAATCCTTGGCATTGACACTTCTGTTTGTTTCTAGGCTATGATTATACATTTAGCATATCTGAGTTACTATAACTAGAGCAGAAACAGCAGATCCAGGATATTGCTCACACTGGGAGAGGGAAAATATGCAAGGAACAGCTAAACAGAGATGTGATAACATCCACTATATTCAGTTATTCATTATAATACCCTTGTTTCAACATCTGAAATAGTGACAACACCTTTAACATTTTATATTTCTCAGGAAAACAAGTTATTTTCAGGCAACATGCCTTCAGCATTTTTGAGCCTTTAAAGGGAAATGTATCTGCAGCATGTCCATGGCAACCAGCTCCAAACAAAACACTGAAAGGGGGCAAAATTTTACTTTTGTAGCAGCAGGGGATGGATTTGTGAACAACTATAGCCTCAGGGGAGGTGGGGAGTGTTAGAGCAGGAATACCTGAGATGGAAACTTGTGAGGGATCAGCAGCCTGCAGAGGGAAATACTTGAACAGGAACAGACAAAGCAGTTCCAGAAGGAGCTTCCATCAGGATTGGTCCAGCCTAGGGAAGAAGGAGACATGGCCAAGCAGAAGAAACTAGCCAGAGAGTAATTTTTTGGTGAGGATGAGGGAGAAATGGGAATAGGGGAACAGGACTGCTGGGAGCTGGGTATAGCAGCAGAATCCAGGAGCAATGCTGCTCGAGGAGCTGAGATGAGCAAAAATGTGCTGTGGCACAGCTGGGAAAGGAACATAGTCTGAACTGGCTGAGCCAAACCTGCCTGAAATTATGGTTTGGGCCATGAGCAGGGCAGGGAAACTGAGGCTACAGGGAAAAAAAATAGTATTAAGGGCAAAAAAGGGAAGCCAAACAGCTTTGAAGCAGAGTTGGGTGAGGGGCAGAATTAGGAGAGTGGTGATCTGAAAGGAAAAATAAAGAAGTGATCAAGTCCATGGTAAAGCAGGCCTGTTCACTACAAAAACAGATTTATCAGAAAATTAAATATGTACTCTTCTTTCATATGACATGTATCCTTCACTTTAAGCTAACTAGCACATTCCCCAGCTGACAACAGGCAGAAATACGAAATTGCCATATCTCAGCAACTTTCAGATCCCAGGGAGTATCAGTAAAACCCACTGCTGAAGTAAATGTTTACTCACAGGATAAACAGCCGACTGCTACTGTCTCACTCTACTGTGTAAGTGGCACAAATCTGTGCATGAGAAGGTTCCAGTACTGCTTAATACTCGGGTATTAAAGTGCTGCTCAAAAGTGGAATTTATTTTAAATTTGCCATTAATAACAAGCTGTCGCTCTCACACGTGCACATACTCTACACTGCAGAAAACTTTTAATCTTGCAAAACAAAAAACCAAAAACATATGTAAACTTCAGCACTGAGATTGCCAATGACATGTGAAAAGCCTCTAGAAGGTGACTATACTGAGGCAAAAGTACTTGGCATATCTCTGTTCAATTTTGACTGAAATTGTTAGAACTATTCATCAAAAAAATACTTCATAGCTTATTGATTGAGGTGTATTAATAGGCACTTGCCTGAAAGACAGACAAAGTCCAGATAGAAAATATAGCATATTGCAGTTTTAATAAGGTTACACTCACTAGTGATTTCACATTTTTCCCCTTCTCCATGGAACCTGTCAGCTTCTGCTCTCAAAGCCCTTATCCTTTCACACATTGTTATCTTTACAAGGGGGATAAGACAATATATAAAATCCACTTTAGTAAAGGTCTCCCTTCATCCAGCATTACTGCTGAGATCCTTACACTGGCAGCAGTTTACCAAAGCACAGGCAAAAATCAATTTTAATTAGTATTTTTGGCTTTAATGAAAAGTGATTACAGAACTGGCATTTTAGTTAATACTGTTGAGATTTATAGTGGGCTGATGCTAATTAATTTTCTGTTGAATTGCTGTGGGCAATGAATAACTGCAATAAAATGGCAGACTTGCTGATAGCAAAACTATATCAGCACTTCAGAGCTTCTTAACAAAAGGGAGCTTAATGGGTTGCAGGTATAATTTACATTACTTCTCATAAACTGCACATTATTGCTTCTTTGTAAAAGTGTTATGAAGAGCCAATTTTATGTATTTTATAATGAGAGCAATGTCTTTTCCGACAATTTGGTGTCAGCATATGCAAGCCTTCTGTAGAGTGTGATAATAGTTTAAGAACCTCTGGATAGGAAAGATTTTATCAAGTCAGAAAATTAATCTTCCCTTTAATACTTTCCTGTTATATATTGTTGTTATTCTACCATTAATTTTAGTGTTTTTCTCTGTAGAAAGATACAATTGAATAAGGCACTTGCCTTTAGACTTTGAGCAATGTCAGGAGGGCTACAATTTATTGTGGGCTTGAACAGTGCCTAGTTCTAGAGGGATCTGGTTCCACTTCAAGCCTCCAGGTGCTATCCTTAAGCCTATGGCTTTGCGAGTGCTGGACTTCAGCTAATTTTTTTTCCAAACCACACCAGAACTGTCCCATCCTCTCCAACTTCAGAACAGTCATTATTTGTGAAATGTACACTCCCCCACCTGAGTCAGGAGACAGCTCTCCACATACCCTGCATCAAATCCCAGCTGCCCAGTGGAGCCCATGTGCAAACCTAGAGACCCTGGTTTTTTTCCCCTGGAGCTGGAGCAGTGGAGGCAATGCTGTGGGATGAGCAAATACTGATGGAGCACTTGCGTGTCTGACCTCCAGAAGGGGCTGAGCCATGGGGGGGTGGCATTATGAGCAATGGGGGATGCATCTGCTTGTAAGTACAGGGCAGAATAATTGCTCAGGATGGAGGGAATGGTTTCTACTCCAGACTTTATGGATGCCTGTGATGCAGGCGTCTGCCCCTGGTGAAGGAAATGCTGCCGAAAGTATTAAGAAAGTAATGAGTTCCTCAGATAGTGAAAGCAGGTGGAAACCCTTTTGTTTTCCTGGTCAAAAACACTGGAAAATTCCTCTTTTAGGTTTATACTAGCATTAAGCTTTTTCTGGTAAGTACGAGGAATGGAAACTTTCATAATTTCAAACAAAATCCAAAATTCTCCTTTGAACTTTTTGGCTCTAGTGTCTGAGACCTTACAAAATGCACTCAAAAAGAAAAGTTTCAGAGGGAAATCATGGGCATTGCCACCGAATAGAGGGAATTAGTGTCCCACCTTCAAAGGCAGGTCCAGCCAGTTCCAGACACCATTTAACCCTTCTAACACATATGAAGGAATATAATGAAATTGCATTATATACTGCTTACCACAGACTGTTTCAGACAGGAACACTGGACATTTTTCACATCTAATAGAACTAGCAAAAATGGTTACATCTTGTCTAAGGTAGGTAGTTGTTTATTAATGGCAGTTAAAGTTTTAATAAAACAATATATGATTTAATTATGATAATTATAAGAACATCCTAAACATATTTCCTTAGTCTTTGTTGTAAGTATCAGAAAAAATAATACAAGCAAAAATGTCTTCTAAAGCTATAAGTTGTAGCTTTAGGTATTGCAATACATGTGATGGTAAAATCTTGCAGAGCATAAGGATACTAAATATTGACATCTAATAGAATTAGGAAGGTACCTGAACATATTGGGAAATCTTCCTGCAAGCCCTAGATTTGAAGCAGAAGCAGATGAGATATATCTTATATGCAGTTTTTTACAGTGATGACTGGCTTTATTCTGGTTTAATAAGGAAATGACATTTATGTGATTAGTCTATGTGTGCAGGCATATGTGTGTCTATTGCTACTCTCCTTTTATATATCTTCAGAATCTCCTGTCCAATTTTGATCAAATCTGACAGAGAAGAAGATATTAAGCTATTAAATTCCTACAAGTGGCTGAATAGGGGCAAGAGATGCTACTTGTCTACAATCAGTAACCCTACTGAGGAAAAGGCTTAAGGATGAGATCACCCTTCAACAGGCATCACAGCATCACAGCAGAGAGACTTTGAGATAAAAACCCTTCAGGCATCATTAGTTTTAATGCTCACAGACTGACTTGGTTCTCCCCTCCTCCCTGCCTGCCCAGATACGTGAAAATTGGCTGCGGGCTGTTTTCTGCTTTGTTTAAATAATATCCATTTGCAGGCCAGATGACACATTAGGCGCTACATTAGTCTCCATGACTGCCACTATAATCTTGAGGGCCAGATTGTTGCTCGCTCAGGATGGATGCACAAATGGAGAAGGGTTGTGTGTGACACTCTTCCAGTACGTCCCTTGCTACAGAGAGGTGGCAAAACAGCTTTTATTTGGTCATGCAAAGCTGCTCATTGCTAGCATACCCATGGCAAAAAAAGAAAGAAGGAAGAGGCTAAATCCAACATCCCAGCCATACTGACTCACAGTCAGATTATTCACATTATTAAACTGGTGTGAAAAGAAACAGTTTTATCTTTCATCTAAACAATGCCAACAATGCATTTGTTTTCAGCAGTAGAAAATCCTGCAGTAGCACAAAATGCAAACGATCTAAAGGTTGTGATGGTACTTGTGATGTGGGGATGCTCAGTCACCTTTTTCACAGAAAAAAAAACATTCAGTAGTGTATTAGTGGGCTTTAGTTAGGAGGTATGGTCCCTAAGAAAGGTGTGAAAACTGGTATCTTCCTTAGAAACTGAGTAACAAGCAACTCAACATATTCAAATTGTCACATAAACCTGAAAATGAAAGATACAGCCCATGGTAACATTGTCACTTGAAGCTGAATGTTAGATTTGATTAACATCCACTACATCACTAACAAGCTTTCTAAGTGCTGAAGCTACTTTTATCTGGTGGGAGAAACACAAAGCTGGTGTGCTTAATGTTTTAGATTGAAATCCATTACCTCATCCATTATTCCAGAAACTACAGGCTGTCAGTCTCACACTGGCCTGGTAAAGTTATGGAGGAGATTATTCTGGGAGGTATTGAAAAACACCTGAAAGACAACACAGCCATTGGTCACAGCCAGCACAGCTTCATGAGGGGAAGGTCCTGCTTATCAAACCTGGTTTCCTCTTGTGGCAAGGTAGCCCACCCAGCTGATCAAGGGAAGACAGTTGATGTGATCTTTCTGGATTTCAGTAAAGTTTTGATCCTGTCTCTTCCAGGAGATCCTTCTGGGTAAAATATCCATCCCACAGCTGGATAAACACATCATGGGATGGGTGAGAACTGGCTCACAGATTGGGCACAAAGGGTTACAGTGACTGGGGGGACATCAGACTGGTGACCTGTCACTAGTGGGGTTCCAGAGGGCTCCATCCTCAGCCCTGTGCTCTTCAACATCAACATAAATGACCTGGTCACAGAACTGGAAGGGATACTGAGCAAGTTCACAGATGATACAAAACTGTGAGGAATTGTCGGCTCCCTCCAAGGCAGAGAGGCCCTGAAAAAAGATCTCAACAAATTAGAGATGGGCAATCACCAGCCACGTGAAGTTCAATGAGTGAAAGTGCCAGAATCTGCATCTGGGACAGGGCAATCCTGGTTGTGTGTACAGTCTGGGGAACGAGCAGCTGGAGAGCAGCACCATGGAAGGGGAACCAAGGGTCCTGGCCTATGGAAAGCTGAATATGAGTCAGCAGTGCCCTGGCAGCCAGGAGGGCCAACCCTGTCCTGGGGGCATCAGGCACAGCATCACCAGCCGGGCAAGGGAGGGGATTGTCACACTCTGCTCTGCTCTGGGGCAGCCTCGCCTTGAGTGCTGGTGAAAGACATTAAATTATTAGAGAGTGTCAAAGAACGGTCACTGATCTCTGTTCCATGGTGACCAGTGACAGGACCTGAGGGAATAGCCTGAAATTGTGTCAGGGGAGGTTTAGTTTGGATATCAGGGAAAGGTTCTTCACGCAGAGGGTGGTTGGGCACTGGAACAGGCTCCGCAGGAAAGTGGCCACAGCATCAACCTTGAGAGAGTTTAAGAAATATTTGGACAACACTCTCAGGTACATGGTGGAATTCTTGTCCTGTGCAGGACTAAGAGTTGGACTCGATCTTTGTAAGTCTCTTCCAACTCAACATATTCTGTGACTTTGCAATCTAGAGTTCCAGACATGCAGCACCCAGGAAACTATTTAGGTTTTCAAAATGTTTTTACTCTCTGGTAGGTATTGGTCCTCTAGCAATCACATTGTTCTTGTTTTGGCTGGGTTGGGGTTAATTTTCTTCATATAGGCTGGTATGGGGCTATGTTTTCGATTTGTGCTGGAACAGTGTTGATAACAGAGGGGTATTTTCATTATCACTGAGCAGTGCTTGCACAGCACCAAGTCATTTTCTGCCTCTCACACCACTCCACCAGCAAGGATTTGCGGCAGCTGACCCCAAGTGACCGAAGGGATATTCCACATCATATGGTGTCATGCTCAGCATATAAAGCTGGGGGAAGAAGAAGGAACTGGGTTACTCATGGTGGAGCCCTGCTGTCCTGGAGATGGCTGAACACCTGCCAATCCATGGGAAGTGGTGAAGAAATTCCTTGTTTTGTTTTGCACTTTTTAAATCCAAACATGACAAATGTTTGACTTTTGAGCAGTTTTCCACTTGGTCAGCAAACAGTTTAGTGTGCCTAACATCCCCAAGAAATCAGATTGTATGGAGCAGCTCTCAATCAAACCCTAAGTAGTCACTGGGATGGAATTCACAGCAGGCTCAAAACCATCCTCTCCACACCCCTGTGAAAGAGGCTGGAGAGGAAAATAACTGCTGGGTGCTCACCTCATACAAAGCTGTTGAGGCTTCCAGCTGCTTTACAGCCGACTCCAAATGAAGAGACTTTAACTTTGACTTCTTAAAGATGCTGATTTTAAGCACAACTTTGTGTTTGGCCTGTACAAGAGGTTGTTGCCACTGCAACAAGTCCACAATTCAAAAAGACAACTCTGACAATCCATGCATCTCCGTGGTTTTCTAGTCGCTCTTTAGCCATCCTCCTCCGTGGTGGCATTTTCCTGGCTCTGAAAAACAACATTATGTTCCAATATATTTCCTGCCTGAGCAAATGCCACCCCACTTGCCAGTTTTGCTGCCCTCCAGCTGGCCATGTTTCTCCATGCCTGTTGCTGTCTACTGTTGTACGGGAACGGCCGGATTTGAAGAGGAGGGAGAACCATTTGGCATTAGCTTCCACTCCAGCTCCCCATTTTTCTGATGAGCAGGTCTGTGAGAGCAGCCTTTTGCTCCCCTCTAATGTGCAGCACATAAAGGACCACAAGACTCTTAAGACAGAGGTGGAAAAAAGCATTAACAATGGGATTTCATTAATGCCCAAACTGAAACTGATGAGAGTTGGAGCACCTTTTTCTGGGCTTTTGTGAGTTAGAGCCTTGGCCTGCTGAGTTCTTTCTCATTTCTCTATGGTTTCACAGCCCTTAACTTAGTACCTTCCCTGAAGTAATACGTGAGTGGTTTTTTAGAAACTAAGTGGTGGCTCTGGAGTTGAACCCTGGAGTTGTACAAAGAGGAAAACCCCTTCACTCTCTCCTTTGCATTCAGCACGATGATTTCTCATACACACTCCTTCCTTTATAGCCCTTCAGCTAATTCTTGACCCACATGATTCTGTTCCTATCTAAGGCAATTAAAATAATTCTTAGGGTATCATGACACACTGATTAAATGCTTCTCTTCAGCTGAAAAAGCCACACTTTGCCTTCCCTACTAATTTCATAATTCTGGCCAAGAAAGCAGTCAAGATTTCCTGGCAAGATTGAAGCTTCACAGATTGACATGAATGTTTCCAGCAGTCCTGTTATCCTGTTACATATAGGGCCAACCTGAATCCAACATAAATGTTTTGCATGGATGGCTTGTAGCTGTGCAAAACACACTGGAGTGCCTTAGCAGAGGAACCAACCCTCAAGTGGAAATGTTCACTTCTAAGAGGTAGCAGACGGTGGGTTTCACCATGTGCCATCTGCACAATTTGGATGAGAGCACCGGAGGATAAAAAAGTTGAACCTAATCCTCCAGCCATGCTTTCTCTCTGGCTCATCTGTCTCAGAGGGAGCATCAGCAGTGCCCATGACTCTTGCAGGTGTCAGAAACTGCTGTTCAGTGAGAGTGGCAACATCTCCACTGGCAAAGGGCAAAAGAGACAACCAATTTACTAAATACAGGGGGAAAGGAAATGTCCTCTCTCTTCAGGAACTGGACAGGAATCCAAGATCATTAATGAAATGTGTAAAACTATCACTACACCCAAGAAATTTCTTTTCCACCTCTCCTTGGCCCACAGCAGATGGCCAGGTACTGTCTGAGGAAGTGCACGCTTGAGGCAGTGGCCTGGCTGGTACCAGACCCAAATGTTCTTCCTCCCCGAGCTGACACCATGAAATGTTGATGTTGGGTGCCAGCAGCATTTAGAAACACACAGCTTGGTGCAGTGCCATCAGAATATTTGGCCTCCATGCTGGTCTTATGCACTGAGGTCACATTGCTGCTGAAGCTTCATGCTGCCATCAAAGCTACGTCACTGTCCATTTCTGAGTCTAAATTTATCCAAATGTTTTATGTATTTTCTACAATCCTATGCCATATATGTCAGTTCTGTCCTGCAAACTTCAGTTCACTGACCTCCAATTGCACCAATTCCATTATTTAAATTGATCTATTAATCGCATCAGGTCATGCAAATGAATTTCACTTAAAACCAAAACACAACCAGCATGTTGGAACATGCCAAGTAAAGTAATTAATAATGTAATCAGCTTCGAAGTCTGTACATTACCCAGTCTCAGCTATTTATCTGATTCCAGCATCTGGAAGCAAGTATTATTTACATTAATGACCTAACTTGTCTTTAAATATATTACTAATTTATAGTAAGAAAACAGTAGATCATGAACAGATCTCAAATAACTTTAAAATGCAAAAAAATGTAAGGGATATATTTATAAGTCATCCAAAATGAAGCAGTTGTTTATAATTCTTCCAAATTTGGTATTTGCATTATAATACTGTACAAAACACTACCCAGGCTTGAACTATGCAAAATACCTAATGAGAGCTCCCTTATATTTTTATTTATCAGCATGAAAGGGGTGAAAACCAAATTAATAGCTTTGAAATCCTCAAGCTTTGCTGCAGTTCCAACGGAGATTTAAATTTTGCAGCGTTATACAAAATTAAATGAGAAAGTAATCTGCTAGTGACTTGATCTGTTTCATCAATTTAACTTTCTATTTGCCTCAGAAAGAAAGTTTAATTAGTTTATATATATATATATTTATAGTAGTGAAGATGGCAGAATCCCTTATATTTCCATGACATATGAAAGTAATTTCATTATTTAAGAATTAATGTCATGTTTTAAAGTGCGTTTCTACCCTCAGCAGGACTAAATGGCCGTTGTTCAATTTTTGGTAATAAAACTGGTTTTATAGAGGAAAAGAGGTTTTTCAGTGCAAATGACCCTTTCTGCTCACAACAGTGCGATGAAACCGCATAAATACAATTATTCATGGACTTTGGGCAGCCGAAAAAGTTCTGGACATAGAAGTGAGGGGGATTTATTAATCCTAACCCCAACATTTTAAACCGATAGAGGGTGTTTGATATCAGAAAATGCTGACTTTTAAGCCATATCAGGCAAATGTTAGAGAGTGAACATCAAATTAGCTCACTGAGACAGCACAGATGCTGGCGGAGCAGCGTCACATGACGAAACAGCACAGCACTCTGACTTCTCCACAAGAAAGCTAAAATCTAATGGGCCTATCCATCACCTCTGGATGTGCATGGATGGGCACTCAGCCACTGTGCTGCTTTTCTCCTGCTTGGCTCGGGAACAGGGCTCTCAGGTGCCTCCAGACTGCTGCTTTTCTCAAGCAGATCCACAAAGCTGCTCATTTTCCCTGTGCCACTGCTGCTTTATACAGGCTTTAAATATGCAGATCTGTAGCTCCCCTCTGTGAGATTTTTCTAGCCCTTCCAAAGAAAATGTTTTTCACTCCTCTCTTTCTCTTTGTCCCACGTGGTCTGTACTCCTGCTTTATCACTTACTGACCCTCTGGAGATAAGAGATAAGCAGAGATGACACATATTTTTGCTTAGCGCTTTCCTTCCCTCCCTCACTCCCTCTTGCCTCTCCTTTTTCCATGTACAAGGTGAGAGTCTGGACCTGCTGAAATTCATTGTACTCTGAAGTTCTTTGAACTTTGAATTTTACACTCATGGAAATCAACACAGCCAAGGTGTCTTACTGGAAACAGCTGCCTGTGATGCACCTACTGTTATTAGCTATTTCTGAGAAAAATTCCTTTTATTACAAAATACCCACACAATGGGAACATGAATTACATAAAAATGGGCAAACCTGAAATACAAAGTAACCATCAATATCATACCAAACATCACTAAAACCTGACAGTTTAATGTAGTCTATTGGCAAAATTAAATTTTGGTTGTAGCGTGTTCGTCACGATTTCAAATTTCCTCTGCGTGCACCACGCCTGTTTGAATGTATTTCTAATCCTGTCTCTAAAATGCTGGGAGATAGTCTTCAGAACCAGCCAAATGGTACATATTTAAACAATAATTTTAAATAGTTAATTGTCTGATAAATAGAAAGGAGAGTCCACAATAAGGACAAGATAAGTTTCAGCACACCCTCCTTCACTGAAAATGGAACACTGCTTGGATGCATCAGCTCCAGGGTCACATACTTGGAAACTTGTACAAGCCACTAAGATAAAGAAGCCATTTATGGACTGTCTGCCCTGAGTGTACTGTGGGAAGCCCACTACTACCTGTGCAAATGCTTAGCACTGATGGGAATGTGAATCATGCCATCTGAAATGCCAGATCTCTCCATACAGGAATTGAGACTCCCAGAGAGCTGTTCAGTATAATCCAGGGTAGCACTGCAATAATTAATGAGCCAAAACCTCCCTTAGTTTCCAATTTCTTTGCTTTGAACCCAGCAAAATCCTTAGGGTCTGATTTTGCCTGTGTAAATCTGACAAGATTTGTAACAAGTTTTTGATGACTTTGTATTTTCATATTCAGCCACTTGATTTAAGTTTTTGAAATCTGTCTAAATTCTTGGAGTGATAATGGGTTGGGATGAGAAATTATTTCTTTAAAATAGAGGAAATAAACATGTTTGAAAGGATGGATGTCTGCAGGGTGTTTGTTTGATTCGGGTTTTTTGTTGCTTAGCCTCTGAGTTTTAGAGTTAGGTTTTTTCATTGAAAAAGTCATGGTGCAATTGACTGGATGTTTTATGAACATATCAAAATCTTAAGCAGTGGCAGCAATTCCATTTATTGAGCAAAACATAAAGATGTATTCAATTTTCTACTGCTATACTTCTCAGAGAACTGAGAAATAAGAGCAATATGTAATTAATCTTTTGTGCTACAGTTTAAAATACGCTATGCAATTTAATTTTTATTTTGTTTATTTTCATTTTCTTTTTTTATTTTCCTTTAAAGTGTAAATTTGTACATCACCTAAATTAATGTAAAGTCTGTTTACAAGAAGGGTTTTATCAGCTGGTGGGGTTATTGATATTTCATTATTGCGGGACTTACAACCTGCAAAATGCTTTATCATTCTGTTTCAGTAAATCAAAGCAAGTTCTTTCTGGAAACATCCCTTTGTGGAGCAAAGGAGGAAAGTACCTCTCTGCTTCTACCTCTGTATTTTCCATCCTGATCTTCTGGCAGGTGAGGTTTGCTCTCTGAGGCGCCTGTCAGTGCTAACTCAGCTGGACAGATGGCTGCAGTGCCATGTCAAACATCCCCTTCCTCCTAGTATTTCTAGTCCTTGCTGGCTGAAAAATTGAGGGAGCTGTGACAGGATGACCATGCCAAGAGATTGGGAGCTTATGTGTGTATAGCTAAATCTGATTGCCAGCAAACTGATATTAAATAAGTGAAGGCAGAGACTGAACAGCTCTTTTACATAGTGCTGTGACAGCTATGCAGAGGGCTGTGCTTGAAGTAAAAGGACTTTCTGGGGGTTAAAGGGCACAGTGGAGGAGATGAGCACTGCTCACCTAATTGTATCCCCTGCATACTTGGAGATAAATCCTACAGATTGCAGCTGAAAGCTCCTTTTCAGAACTTAGCATCTCCATGTTGGGAACAGGATTAAATCAAAGTGTAATCACATTAGAGTTACTCTTTAGTTATTTTAGAGTTTTTCAACAAATTTATGGGGGATGAATAAAATTTTAGTCAATACCCACTATGATAAAGCAAAGAGATCACTCAGAAGAAGATATACAATTAAGAATAATATCTGAGCCAAGAGTATCTGGAATGTATTAATAAATACACTTGATATTCTATGCCATCTTGATTGCCTGGCCTCTTAATCTGTAGCCCCATATTTTTATTGATTTTATAGGAGACATAATTGGTTCTGTAATAAAGGGTAACAGTATAAGCTCTTGCTGCACAGAATTACCAGAAAACAAGTGAGTAGCAACCCAGTTGGATCTCTCATCAAAAGACCAGTCAAAGCTGCCTGGAAAAGGTCAGAAGAGCACAAAACACCACCCTGAGTCACACAAAAGCTGGCACTAAGAACAGCACAGGATTGTGACTTGGAGGTGAAAAGCTACTGTAGGCAGAGGAGGCTGTGAATGAGTGGGAAGTTTACATCCTGGAGCAAAATCCACCAGGGGAATATTCACAGGAGATGTCCTCTCTGCAGAGCAGGATGAGGATCTGATGCTGGGAAGTATCTAGATGCATGTGTGTGTGTGTGTGTGGGTGGGTGTGTGTGTGTACAACTGTGTATTAGGACAGAAGAAGTGAACAAGAAGCCAATACAGACTATGGGTAAAAAAAGGATCAAATTTTAGGGTACTGAGCACACAGACACATCTTTCCAACTGTAGTGGTTGTACACAGTGGTGTTTCTTTGTGCCTATACAAGGCACTGTCTCCTACCAGAAATGCCCACTCAAGAGCTTAAGAGAAGGTAGGAACAGCACAACAAGGTGAAGAGGGAGGGGGAGACCAGGTACACTTAATGCTCCTCAACTTCCATCTCTGTTCAGCTGAATACAGCAGCAGCAGGATGTGGCTGAGTGCAGGTCCATGGAGATGACAGTGACAAAGCTAAATTGATCATACAGGGTATTTATGAGAACGATCTTATACACAGATCTTGCTGTGATTTAATTATTGCTCCAGCTTTAGGGACCAGTCACTCAGAAGGGAACATTGCTGCTGCAGAATGCAGTAATTTCTGTAACAGGCTATCATTTGTCCTTTTAATGTTGTCTGAGAAGCTCATGTTTAGTCAACATTTGAGTAGGAAAACAGCTGTGGTAACTGTGGGGTTTATATTGGCAAGCAGTCACTTCTTAATGCTGATGGGGGTAGAGGTTAAAATTGAAACATCTATTCCAATTCCAACCATCTATTAGGGGACAGAATTTATTGCTCCCATATACTGTGAAATTTGGCTTGGAAGAAATAACCAAATAAAAAGTCAAGAACTGCTGTAAAGATGTGCCAACTCTCCTATAAGGAGAGAAGTATTATTTGTGGAAAAAAACCCTACCAGAAGGTATAGTAAAAATGATGAAAAAGTTACTTAAGCTGACAATTATAAAACAGCTCCCTTCTACCAGGAACTGTCCACACCAGAAATGGCATACCAGGAAAAGAATCCCCAGAAAAGGATACTTTAGTAGAAAGGATCAAAACAAATGGCAAAGGAAGAGTTGCTTTCATATGTGCTTCTCATATGTCTCTGCTATAAAAAAAACAAAACAATTTCATTTTCATAATTGCACATGCAGAGCAGAGAGAGGGGCACCTTTAGGAAGAAGGGGAAGAAGCATCCTACATTCCCAGGATACCAGTGGAGTATGTGCTAATGACATCTAAGGAGGGGGAGATGTCCAGAATCTGCTCCATGCTTCTCTTCCCTAAAAGTGGGTCTGCACGGGTAAAAGCTCTACAAGAACAAAAAGCCTCAAGTTAGGAACAGGTCAGCAGAGCCATCTCAACACCCACTCTCACAAATCCCTATTGTCTTCTTTAAATCGTTGTGCACCTTGTTATCCACAAGATCCTACAGGCAAGTCAGACAGGAACACTGAAACTAAAGCAATCTTTCTCATCATTAATTTTATCTTCATTTCTGAATGTCACCATTTATATAACTTTTTTTTTGTTTTGGTGAGTGTTTCACAGCCTTTAATAAACTTTAATTCTACTCATATGAACAAAGGCGCTCCTGTTAGTCTCATTTTTTTTAGACAAGAAAACTGAAACTGAGGAGGAAATTGTTAATTTTAGTTTTCAGGATGAGATACACAAGCTGACTTTTCAGGAAACTTGGCATTGTGAAGCCCTTTGTGTATAGGTCCTTATAACATCCTGAGGTAGGCCCAGGGTTAGAAATGTAGTTGCACACTGCTGTCAGCACGACATGGTCCATTTACATTTAAGATCTGTATCCCACCAGTTTCTCTGTACATTGATATTAAAATTATTTATCCCACCAACTAGAGTTGCAAAAGTGAGTGATCAGCACTTTGCAAAGCTTCTATCCACACTGCAAGCTGACCAGCTGGAAAATGAGAAGGTCTCAACTGGTCAAGGCTTGTAAAAATACTCCTTGGAGTAATGCACTGAACATCATGCAGAAACACTTAGGACGGATATTGCTCATTCCCTTCCTGAAGCCTGCTCTGTTTATTATACTCCTTTCAACAGATGCAGAAAGATTGTCCAGTATTTTGCAGACATAACTGCATATCACTTTGTTACTCAGAGGATCTATTCTGCACAATTTAAAGGGGAAATTACCTATGGAAAAAGGTTTTGTCTGAGCTATTGAAACATAGGGATAATGAGTGGATTAAGGTTGCATGAGCAAACTTAATTGTAGCATTCTTTCACTTGCATCCTTGATTCTCCAGCTGCTTTCAAACCTTGGCTGAGATAATTTTTTTTTCTTCCTTTAATCCCTTCATTCCCTTGGGGTACTCAGTAGGGCAGGATTATGCTGACACCAGCCATGTCCTCCTGTAAGTTTATATGTGATCAGCAGCAAGTGGCCTCGAAAACACCAATACTCACCCCGTGCCACGTCAGTGAAATGCTCTGCTGGTGTGGGCTCTGCCAGGTATTGGATCATGGATGAGGGCACCTTGGCTGTCACAGTCATAATTTCTATCTTCTTTTAATACTCACGCATCCCACATGCCAGGTAACTGGGAGAAGGTTGGTGCCCAGTCAATTTGTTTACATCCTATGTGGAATGTTTGCTGATGTGGGAAGTCCTGCCCTTTTGAGGGCAGCACACAGCAGTGGTCTTTAAAATGCAAATTATTTTCTTGCGTGTAATGGCCTGCCTCTGAGGCAGGGCAGCTGAGCTTCCTGTTAATAAATCCCTTGAGGTGATTAGGGTGAAACAACACGGGTTGACTGGTGTCAATGAGGCAGATTTGTTTTAAAACAATTTGATTGCAATGGAAAGGAGGTAGCAGCTGTTTTGGTTCTCTTCTAGAAAAGTATGAGAATACCATGAAGAAAATATACAAGTTAAAAGAAGAAAGAAGAAGGAAAGGACAGACATGGATAGATAGTGGAGGGGAAGGATATCATCAACCATGGGTAAAGAGACAAGACTTGATCATTGCAATTTTGATGTCTGTGGTCAGACTAATGGTCACAGTCTTGATTTGTTGGGGGTGGAGGCCCATGAAAAAAAGAGTTCATCAAGTTGTACGTATTAAAATTATTTTGGGAACATCTAGGTGCCTTCTCAGGAAGGAGATTCTTTGGGTTTTGTACAACACTACATACAGTGATCTGGTGGAGAGTTCCCAAAAGAATCAGGGGGTGCTTTGGGGTCCTTGGTGGTCCACAGTCCCCTCTAGAGATAGGACCACCATTGAATCCTGCTTCTCTGAAGTTGTGTCTTATGGAGAAAGGGGGAAGTTGGCCTCAAAAAAGCATTATCCCACCTCTGTAGGATTTGCTTCCTGTCAGACATTCCCCTTGATAGGTTTGAAGCATCTTGTTTAAGACATCATGGTCCTGATTGTCCTGGATGCAATCAAACCCGGGGAAACCTGGATAATGGTTAGGATGCTACACTTGTGAAATTACTTTCCCAGAATGAAGAGTAAGGCACAAACTAGTTATAGTTGAGAAGCTTTTTCTTCCCACCCTCTCACAGGCCCACACTGGCCAGCAAATTCAGAGGACAACAACGACAACACAACCTGGGATATGCTAAAAAAATACACACATAGAACTGTGATTTTGTGAAGAATAATAGAATATGCTCCATACAATGAATTGCTAGATATCTCAGCTGCAGATTTCATTTTGTGAAAAGACATGTGCCTCTTAAAATATATCCTTGTTAGAAGGAGAGAGATGGATACCAAAGTTTCAGCAGAGATAAAAGACATTTCTTGCAGAAATTCACCTGTCAGAGAGGAGAAGAGTAATATTTGCAGATCAATTTGATCAGACGGAGGAGTGAATAATACTTGGAGTTCTTTGGATTGAAAATAAGCAGGCATTGGTAAATTGTTTGAAAGGATTCTAATTTTTAACTGGAGTGCAGTGGTAACTTTTTAAAATAGACTCAAGTAAGGAGTTTGTAAAGACATGCTGTTGTTTCATTTTAGTCAGATTCTGTGTCTTCAGTTAATGTGACAGAGATGTGTTCAAGAAAACTGCTGCTAAGTTCAGTACAGGAAGGAAAAGATGTTCATTCTGTAAAGAAACTATGAAGGCTTGACCGGCCACTAAACAAAATCTTTAAATGCAGATTTTTTGTTTTCTTTTTAGGTTTTTTGGCTTCTGTTGTTTAGGAAAGCTATGATAACAACAAGCTGTGATGAGTAAAACAAAATCCAGGCTCATTAGAAATGTTCAGAAGCTTTCATGCTAGTGTAAAAAATCCCTTAAAACCTGAACAGGACTGTTTTTATTTCTAAATCACAGCTGATCTCACCCTATGAAAATGTTAAAAATCTTGGATATAGAGAAGTATAATGACCTGACAATTTCCAGATGTTTTCCTGGTCTTCATCAGTTATTTCCAAAATGCAGAAATGACTTGTTTACTGGGTTGCAAAACTCTGTTTATCTGTACTGTGCACATCTCTAGCACTAACCAACATAATACCAGCCGACATTAGATAAAATTGCAATAGGGCCAAGAGATCACAGGTTTCTGGGGAATTTCAGCATTTCTTTTCTGAAGCAGATGACTGGCAGGTGATTTCTGGCCCCTGCTCTGTCTACGTCAAGAAAAGAAGCATAGACACTTCTGGTGCTCCACAGATTTGAGCTCTCCAGAACTCACACAGCCCTTGGATTTATTACCTCTTGCTATCAGTGGAGCAATTCCTATTTAATTCCTGCTGGGTTGAGTCCCAGTGGCCAATAACTTTAGGGGAAATTCTCGTGGGCTTGCTTTTCTCTTCCCTGTCACTGGCACTGACTGTATTTGGGGTTGGTTTCTGAAGAAGTGCAAGGAATTGGCACCTGTCAAGATCTGTGAGGAACATTTACTGCATCCTTGAAAAGGCCAGGAGGAGTGGAGGGCAGCTGTGTCAGAGCAGAGAGCACCACTGAAATGTGGCTGGTTTGTGTGTTGCTAGAACTGAAAGAATTTTTAGGAAGAAGAATTGCACTGCAGCATTTTCCTAACACTGTAGTAGGAAAAGGGAATGGGATTACAACCAGGAAAGAAATTCTGAGTAAACCTGTTGTGATGCAGTGGGATCTTTAATGAACAGGGCAATTAGTGATTAAAGGTGGTATTCAGTCAAAAGTTTATTTTCAGCTCAGTGGCCCCTAGAAAGAGGCACTGGAACTGACTCAGGAGAATCACTGCTTCTTGTGGCACTTTGAGAGGACACAGGTCAGCCTAAATTTTCCCTACTCTACATTTGAGGTTTGGTAATAGGTTTTGGTAGGGTCAGAGGCTAGCAAGAGATTCTGCTATTTCTGCTGTAATATTTTTTCTAACTGAGCACAGAAGAAAGTTCAGTAAAAAAGTCTAGCTAAAAGGAAATGATGAACTATAACAAAAGATAAATCATTGTTTCATTGACTTTAAAAAGTGAGGAAGGTGGAGATTTCTCTGCACTATAATCCGATTAGCAAGGCAGTAAAATGAGGAATTAGGAACAGAATAGATAAGAGTTGAAGAGACTATTAAAAGATTACAGAGTCTAGAAACTGGTAGAATAGAACAATGACTACTCAACCTATATTTCACACTCCTAAAGCAAACTAGGAAAACATGCAAGAAACCTTTCATGGATGTACCCAGTACTAGACTATCCAATGAAATAAAATTTAAAAAAATTAATCTGACTAGAAGCACTTTGCACTCCAGGAACAAAAGTTCTAAATAGGCTATGAATTAGAGAACTTTGGAGACCTCAAGAAAACAAGTATGTACTCACAGTGTCCAGTGAACACAGGCAGTCACTAGTTCATACATGTGTGTACACACATTCCTATCCGCATATAAATGTGTGCTATTCTTTGCAGCATTCAAAAAATATTAATTTGTACAAAGGCTTTATTAAAAAAACCCATTCCCTCAGTTTTATTATGTGCCCTGGAATACAGAACATTTTTCTTATAGTCCAGGTTATGGGGTCAAATATTGCATAAAATAACAACAGAAAAAGAAGAAAAAAAGATTGTAACCCTCTTGGCTAGAAGTGAAAAGTTGAAAACATGAAAGGAATGCAGAATAAAAGCTCCGAATGTCAAAATGATCCTCCTTAAATGCAAATATCTCATCACTTCTGTTCTAATATGATTATTTTTGCAGGGCTTGCCCTACTTTTTTTTTTTTTAACTTTTAGGATTAGTTATAGTGCAATGTGTTCACCCTTAGAGCCATTTTGATGACATAAAATGCAAATGAGATTAAAGCACTTTTGTGTTTGCTTCTCTGTGACCCACTGAGGGCTCGATGGAGGGGTGGCTGTTTCAATTCTGCTCTAGACACTTCCTGGGTTTTCAGATTCTCATTTCTCCTGAAGAGCAGGGAATGGGAAAAGGATGATGCTCAAGCCAGAGCAGGCTGAGCCATCTTTCCAGCTGAGGGGCTTTGGGAAACATCAGTGTCTCCAGGCACAGTATGTATTGTCACACTGGCTATAACCACAGACAACCTATAGCTACCACACCCATCATAGTCTCATTAGGTACCAACAAAAATGCAGTCATTAAAATGAAATTTTTGTATTTTACTCTTTCAGGTTATGGCATTTATTTGTGAATGTCATGAATTCTATTTTTTTCTTTTTTTTTGGGGGGGGAGGGGGGGGGAATTTTAGCATTGCTACTGTTTCTCCAAATGGATTCAAGGAAGGATTTTGAGATATCCCTGGTGATAGGAATATTTGAGGCACCAGCACTGTAGACCATGCCCAAGGTCATGAGTTCTCTTCATGAGCTGTAAAATCTCACCATGGAATCAGAGAATCACAGAATATCCTGAGCTGAAAGGGACCCACAAGGATCTTTGAAATCCAGCTCTTGGCCCTGCACAGAACAACCCCAAGAATCACACTATGTCTGGAACCTGTGAGAGAATTTTTTTAAAAAGAGAGCATTTTGCTTGTGCTTATTAAAACATAGCCCAGTCTGAGATCCCAATTTTCAGCATGAACAAATCCTCTACTAGCATAAATTAATGACACATATTTGTAATCAATTTCTCTCTGATGTATTGACTAGGACTAGCCTGCTGATTTCTCTTGCTATACCAGAATTATCATTAATTATCTCTTGTGGAAATGGTCGACAGTTCATGTTTTTCTGTGCAGTGCAAAATTACCTACCAGGATTGGAAAATTTCAAATCAATTCTAACAGTAATACTAAAACATTAGCTATAAAATATAGTAAAAAAAAAGGAATAATTAAAGACTTAAAGAAGAGAAGGAAATCTTAAAACCAATTGAAATGTGAAGGAATCCTGCAAATATGAAATCTGCTTAACTGCATGTTTCATTTGAAATGCCATTAAGGTGAAATGTACACTACTTACAGAAAGCCCTGTTACTTTCCTTGCTACTGCACTGGGGAGGGGACAAGGAGTGGGTTGGGAGAGCTCTTAAATAGAGTATCTTAATGGATCAGGGTCTAATTGCTAAGCCTCTGGGCTAAGCCATCGTTTTTGAAGCTGACACCTCCAGATGCTGAATAAGCAAAGCTTTCCAGCAGGCACAAAGCCTGGAAAAGGATATTTAAAAACCCTGTGAAGTTTCTATGAGACATCCTTCAGGGAATATGGAGATTATGGATCTTGACTCCCATCCCCAAAGAGTCTGCCCATCACAGGCTGTACCAGTAACATATCTTAGATGATGCAAATCATTAGACCACCCTCCCTGTCTCTGTGGTGAACCACTACTTAAGTTCTAGGCATTTACTTTCTGTCCAAGGGTGTAATTCATTCTTAAACCTCTCTCCTTAACCCAGGAAATTATTTCAGGCTTGTTATTCAACAAAACAGCTTAGAGCTTCCTTTGCTTTAATGCATCACTTTTATTTAAAATATGCATATCAATTGCATGCTAGAGAGACAGCAAGGCTTCAACAGGTGCTTAGGGTCAGTTGTGTCTGCAGCCTCGACTGGAGCTCATGGAAGAGAATGGATGTGCCCTGGTTTGTTGGAGTAGGTGTAGAGCTGTGGTATTATACTACTACTAGTAAACCTCCCTGGCAAAGCTGTGTGGGCTTTGGGGCTCACATCCCAGCTCATCATATTGCCTGTTCTACAGCACAGGGGCACTGAGAGTGTGCTGGACACAACTCATTTGAGTTTGGTAAAATCAGCTGGAGTTCGGTAAAATCCTAATTACAGCCCACCCCCCAGGCATGGTTGATGCTATTTTCTGTATCTTCCTTCTCCCACTGCCCCACTGTCCCCTCTCTGCCTGCTGAGCTCTGCAGGGGCCTCACAGAGATAATGTCAAGCTGAGAGAAAGGAACCCGCCTGAATTACACAGGGCATGTTGCACGTATGTGCACATATATAAGCATGTGCATTTTCAGATATGAGCTTGAAAATCACAGAATCACAGAATGATTTGGATTGGAAGGGACTTTAATTTTTTTTAAGGGAAAAAACACCACCACCTCTCCATTACTGTCAACTGTTACATTTTAATGCAATAAATACACTGGAAAGCAGCTCTAGACAAGGCAGTTCTAGTATAGTGGTTCCACCTCTCCAAACGTGCTATGACACTTGTTTTTTTGTTACAAATTAATTTTATTAGATTTTCCAGCCTTATCAGAATGGAAATCAAAGAATTAAGCCGGATGTTACTGTTCCTCCAGTGTATTCTTATTGTAAATAATTTTTTCATTGAGAATTAATTTTCAGTAGCAACTCTTGGGCACCATGGACATTACTTACTAAAAATGCAAATATTAATACTGGTAAGTTATTCTGTACTGTTAATATATTAAGACTTTTTTTTTTTTCTATGAAAACACTACAGAACTAAACACTGTATGGATTTTGTAATGCTAAATATAAAAGAAAAAAAAAGAGACAGCCTTGTTTTTCCATAGTTATATTAAAACATCTCAGTAAATCTTGAAAAGTAAGCCAAAGCTTCTGTGGATTTAATACACTGTTTTTGCAAGTGCTTTAATTTGTGAAAAATCCTTCACTGCTATAGAGCACTATCAAAAAGGGAATCAGTAAGAGCACAGGAAGGAACTAGAAGAGTTTCTCTAAAATACTGACCAGGCAGGAATGAGGAGCAAGAGCTTCAAGCCACTGGCAGAGGTATCAAAAGTAATAATTTCTTACTTTCATCTTAGAAAAAAACAACAACACTTCAACATCTCATCAACCTCCCTGGGTATTTTCAAAATATTTTGGATTTACCCAGGCCTTAACTGCTTTTCTCATGCTTTCCCTTCTCTTTTGCTATATAAACCAAAATAAAATACTCTTCCAGGAAGAAGGCAAGCCTCCTGCCAGCACTGACACTCATCTATTTAAAATTTTGACAAGCTCAATGTAAGTGGGCCCCATATATTACAAAGTTATCTGACATCATTCCTTCAAAGGTCTGTTAAGGTGATCTAGCTCAAAATAATTATGCATTTTCAGAATATGCTGATTCTAACTGTGCCAAACATCACAATCAAATAGAGAACCATAACAGACTTAAATACAGCATTAAACCCTATTCCCAGAAAGAGGGATCCAGAAGTTCTTTTGTTCTTTCAGTCTCAATAAATGATACATGCTTTTCCCTGTGGATGGTCATTTTTAGGTGCTTTGTAAAAATCCCATCTGCTTCTACAGAGGAAAACACCCTCTCAAAATGGTTTATGTAGTAATAGAGCCCCATTTTATGGAAAAGGCTGGCAGTTACTGTATGATGTTTGGGTTCAGAAGACCCATATTTGAGATGTTCAAATGAGAAACTTCCAGCTATACCAAAAATCTGTGTTTGTGAATACCAGATGCCATAGACTAAAAAATACTGTGGATTCATTGGTGTAATAATTTTTTGGGCACCTGAGATGTAAGGGCTGGTTCCTTGCTCTCACACTGGTGGTGCTTGGTGGGCTTAAAGAGATCACTTTGACCTCAAAGCGATTGTGTGTGTCCATGACATACCTTTATTGTTACAGCTGTATTGTAGAATAACTATGGCTGCTGCCTTTGTAGAGCATTTTGACATCTAATGATACAGAAAGAGGTGACTTAGTTAGGTTCCCAAGTTCCTGGTGCTGTTCTGTACCTTCAAAATGCTGTGGACTGAAGTCTCCAGTGTGGAGCACAGCAGCAGCAGAGGAAGCTTGTGGGTAAGAATGGAAGAACGCAGCCCACAGCAGTTGCTTTCTATATCAGAATTACAGACACAAGCACAGAGAGTTTATCTTGTCCCTATTGCCATCCACGCAGCAGCATGTGGAAAGAATACTTATGTTTTTATCTACAGATAATGCCTTGACCATTTCCAGCCTTTCATTGGAAGCACTAACCTCAGGGACTTCGTCTCCAGCCCTGTTTTGTCTTAAGAAGCATTAAGGGGAGGTGATGAGGAGCAGAGAGGTTTCTGATGGGCCGCTAGGGAAAGGAGTTACTGAGTGAAAATGTCAAGGTACAAATTCTTGGCACCGTAATCAAGACAGGCTCTCAGGACTTTTTAAAATATGTCTTTACATCTACTTACAGTCTGGCTGAAATCAGATTTACAGTCTATTTTTGCAGCTGCCAGTCTCCACTTAGAAAAGCTTTAGTGTTGGATATGGATAGTGCACTTCAAAAGGTAGACAGAAACCTTTGAAGTGCACACAGGCTGATGTGAAGGGTTGCTCCAAAGTATAGGTTTCCTCTGACAACAGAGGTATTTAGAAATGTTAGAATCCCAAAGGCGCTCAGGATTTCATCTGTCTAGGTGGACAAAGCATTAGATTTTACATCTAAGTGTGTTTATGTATTTAGAAAGCACATTTTCCATATTTACCTTGTTTCTGTGTGTGCATAGGTAAGGGAAAGAAGCCACCTATTTATACTGTTTTTGCATTTAAAAATTTGTTAAAAATATCTTTGAATTTATGAGAACACTCTTGGAAAATATCTGCAAGGGCCAACTACAGAATCAGCATAAATCAGTTGTGGTTAACAAAGCACATCTTTTAATATTCAAATTTTGAAAATGTGCAAAATCTGGCATTTCATTGCCTTATTTTGAATAATTTTTAGAAAGTTTGTAGTATTTATCAAAGCACACATGTCAAACAGGTTTCAATGGAGTCGATTATTGTGTAAAATATTTAGGTATAATAAGAACACTGAAAAGGATGAAAAGATCTTCAAACTACCCATTGACAAAACTTACTTCTTGTATTTATAGAGGGGCTTTTTTTCACTTAGGTCAAATAACTATCACAAAAATAAATTCAGGTACAGGCAAACCTCCTTGCCTATAACAATTAATGGTAAAATTTTATT
The DNA here is from genome assembly GCA_013398275.1 of Promerops cafer. Taxonomy (NCBI): domain Eukaryota; kingdom Metazoa; phylum Chordata; class Aves; order Passeriformes; family Nectariniidae; genus Promerops; species Promerops cafer. Next base: position 275,782 of record VZSE01002352.1, on the reverse strand, counting down.
TCAAGAGTATTTACCTAGACACATATGAAGGCAGCTAATGGAATAGATTTAAGCACTGTTGATAGTGTAGAACAGTTCTGTACTGCTGGCTATTGTATTTTTAATAAAAATGAGAATTTGAAATAGAAAGTGAAAAGCTACAGTAACAGAATTTTAAAAAATTACATCTTTACTTGCATTTTTAATTTTTTTTCTGGAGCTCTAGAAACACATTCAATATACAAGTTTGAGAAAAAAAAGGCAAAAAAATTGTTTTTACTGGAGGCCTGCAGAAGGTTTATAGCAAAAAAGGTGATATTTGGACAAATAAGCTTTGAAACAATTTTTCCCACCTTAGCTACAATAGTGTAATTTATCAGGTGATTTACTAAGAATCTGCTGAAGTACACACAACTGCCTGTTTAAATTTTGTTTGGATGTAAGTCTGCTGTTAATTGTCATATTGACCTATAGCTACTTTGTAACATCTTTTAGTGTGAGAATGTCAATTTTTGTAATATCTGGAAAACAATATTTAAGTGTGCTTATAATACTAGAAAAGAGGTTTTTAAATTTTTCCTCCAAAGTGTGACATTCAAAAGGAAAAACACTTTGACCCTTAAAACAACCTCATATATTGTTAAGGAAGCACTACACTACTGATTTTATTTCCTGGATTAAGAGGAATTTAAGCACACATGTAGACAACAAAATTTAAGTTGATTTGATTTTAGAAAGTAAGCAAATATATTGGGGGCTTTTTCTTTTTTTCTTACAGTCAACCACTTTTTGCTTCCAATACAACAAGATAAGGGAAAAAGAAATGTAAGGAAGCTCACACACATGAAACAAGGTTCACCAAAGAAGAAGGACAGTTTTGCACCAGTTTGCTGGGTCAAAGCTGACCTTAAAACTAGAGTGGCTGGCAGCTGCTGGTTTTCTGCCCCATTTCAGGAATCTTTGAGCAGTTGCTGCAGTAGTTTGTTCACCTCCCTCCCCTGCCATCAGCACAGGGCTGGTGGCCAGGGCCACATTACTCCTGGCTGGTCTCCAGCTGCCAAAGCAGCTGGCCCCTTGAGGCTGCTGGCAATCAGTGAAAATCAAATCAGCCCTGTGCTGTGAACTGGTGCTGGAGTGAACTGATGCTGGGAAAGCACAGAGTTGGTATATTGCTCCTTCTTAGCCAGAAATGTAGATCAGCACTTTCAGACAAATGCTTTCTGTCTCAAAAGGTGTTTCAGTCTGCTTTAGTGCTTCAGAAATTTCACATGTAGACACATACATTTAGTCTTGTTATAATTAAACTGGAGAGATTAAAAACTTGCAAGGGAAATCAGGCAGCTGGATTCCAGTAAAATTGTTCTGGATCAAGATTAAACCTAAGGCTGTACAAAGGCAGCAATACTTACATGGCAGGATAGAACAAGTTTTGTAGGGGAAGCAAAGGAGAATGTGGTCGTGCATAAACATCCTTGTTCTAGTGCTGGTCAAGTTTGGCTTCTTTATCACATGAACAATAATAGAATAGACATGGGGTCCTAGTTTCAGACCACACAAATGGGATTTTGTCTCATCAAGCCAATTCTGATCTGACTTTCACTTACCTGGGAAGTCTGTCAGAATCCAGCTGAATGGCAGAGCTGATCACAACCTGGTTGATAGGTAGGAATTCCAGACTTGTCTCACTGTCTCCCGGGGCACTTGACAGATGAGAGATTCCCTTTTCCTCTTGTGTGTCTTTTTTCCCCAGTCAGACTTGAAGGATAGGGAAAAAGAGTATTTTTTATCAGTCTTCTGTCTCCATCCATTCCTATTGTACTGAGCCTGGCTGCTCACTCTGCTCTGTGGCAGCTTTTGTTGGTTCCCTGCCCTATCTCTGTAAATCTAAGTCAACATTTCCAGACAAAATGCTGCTTAATAACTTCAAAGAGTTATTGCTTCTGTCTTTGTCTGTGCATGGTACAGCAGAGTAAAGAATAAAGAACAGACACAAAGTGACCTGACCCCCATATTTGTATTGAAGACTACAAAGAGATGCTTGTCCAAGAAAATGCAGTTTCTTTGGCAAGCATACTGATGCCAGGAATACATGTGAATATTAAAATCCCCAGAGACACAGGGCACTTTCTAAGGAACAGTTTTCCATATCAGGTTTCAGGTGGTGAGAACCTGGTTCTTTGCCTCATGCATGAGCTGGGAGTGCAAATTCACTATGAATTGATTTAGTGGTCTGTCAGCAAATATAACTAGAGCAACATCAATTTCACTGCAGTTCCACAACTTTTTTCACTTTCCATCTTCTGGGCTTCCCAAGCAGTGCTTCCCTGGCCCTTGCTGCCACGAGATTCATCTTCAGCATCCCCAATTTTCCTCTCCAGTTAGTTTCTCAGTTGAGGTACGCAGGTATCTCACACACGGTGCTCTCTTTTTGAGGATTGGTTGGTATGATGAAGTATTGCAATGTGGAACAGTAATTTCTTTTTAAATGGTGAAGTTCAAATGGAATTGCAGGTATTTCCCCCTGATTGCATTCCTCTAGAAACAGCCTGTCTTTGTGAGATGGGTTAGACTTCTCTAGAAGGGCAAACTAAAAGGCCTTATAACCAAGATGCCATGCACAGAAGAACTAACACAGGCCACGGGATCCAAATGGGGAGTCCTTGTTAAGGTAATCACAAAGCAGTCCTGTGCATGTTGCCTAGGCAGAGCCAATGCCTGGAGATACTGACTTCTGCTGAGTCACTCAGTGACTGAGAGGGGACCTCATCAGTGTCTGTCAGTGCCTGCAGAGATGGGTCAGAGCATGGACCAGGCTCTGTTCAGTGGTGCTCAGCAATGGGACAAGGGGCAACGGGCAGGAATTTATGCACAGGAAGTTCCACCTGAACATGAGGAAGAAATTCTTCACTGTGCAGCGACCAAGCACTGGAACAGATCACCCAGAGAGGGTGTGGAGTCTCCCTCACTGGAGATAGCCCAGAACCATCTGGATGCAATCCTGTGCCATGTGCTCTGGGATGACCCTGCTTGAGCAGAGGGGTAGGACCAGATGACCTACTGTGGTCCCTTTCAACTGGACCCATTGTGGGATTTTCTGATCATCATAGCAGGTGACTGTGGCATCTTTGGTTTGTGCACAGGCTCTACCTTTTCAATTCTATCCTGTGTTTGAAAAAAAGAAAGGGCTCGGTTCTGTCCTCTTACAACTCCCATTACACCAAATTCCTGATTGTATTCTATTCATCCACCATCCTTCAATACTGTCCATGCTGCCCTAGCAACCAGTGCCACCTTCTCTGATCTGAGCCACAAGGCTCTCATTTCAACCATTTGTTGCTGGTTTAGAACATGGCCTTTGTGCAAGCATGGATGACAGCTTTGCCACTTGCTGCTTGTTTTTTACAGACTGGCATGGTGCACCTCATTGCAATGAAGCAAATGTCATTGTCACAGAATTCAACAGTTTTTTTTCCTTTGAGAAACTGCTGTTCTTGTTAACATGCTTTTAACTGCTGGAATTAAAACACTAGAACAGAAACATGGCCTTGGTAGTTCTGCAGATATGGGGAAATTCTCCCTGTCTCAGCATTTAGCACAGGCTGAAGAGAAGTACAGTATTTGGATGGGATTCCTAACCAATTACCTGCACAATCCAATAGCTTTAATACATTTCTACTTCTCAGCATCACATCTGCCTTATTCACAGATGTATCACATTGAGAATCTTCCAACAGTTAAATTGGAGACACGAGAAAAAGAGAGAGAGAGAGAGAACCCTCAGCCTCATCTTGCCCCTGCCCAGAAAATTCAATACAAACATTATATTTGGAATGCCTTGCCTTGACTGCTGGTTGATTGCTAAATTCACTACTGGCATCTCTACCTAAACACATGCAGGGAAGACTCTGGCCCTCTATTTTGAAGGCTTATCCAACTGTGCATCCATAAAATTGGAACAGCAGCAGTAATTTGGCTTCCTCTGGCTCTTTCAGTTTCTTTCTGGGTAGACCCCAACTGCCTTTTAGAGAGATTTGCTGCTGCTAATTTTTTTTAACAGACCATCTGTCTCATTTTGTATTCTAGAACATTCTTCCCCTTTACTTGTCATGCTTCCAGCAGAGTAAGAAGTTAGTTGGACTGCTCATGCTGTAGATAGTTACCAGGCTGCTGTTCTGTTGCTGGTGAAGCAGAAAAGAGAAAAGGCCACCCTGTCTGTGCTCCCTTTCCCTGGGCACAAAGTCCTCTACTCCTCTCAGCAGGGAAGGGTTTTGGCACCTTCATGGCTCCTCCACCAACTCTGTTACACTGAAGACTTTGCAAACCCCTCCTGTAAAGACTTAGGATCAGACTGGAAATAGCATAGGTAGGCAAAAGGGGCCTGGGGCTGTTTTGCTCCCCAGGGAGAGTGTAGCTCTTACTGTCATTATGCCTAGTTAGCTGGACAACATAAAAAAAAACATTTGCTGCAGATGTCTTAGAATTATAGAATTATAGATTGGCCTGGGTTGAAAGGGACCTTACAGGTCATCAGGTTCTGTCCTCCTGCCATGGGCAGGGACACCTTCCACTGGACCAAGCTGCTCAGAACTTCACCCAACCTGGCCTTGGACACTTCCAGGGATGGGGCAGCCACAGCTTTTCTGGGCAACCTGTACCAGTGCCTCACCACCCTCACAGTAAAGAATTTCTTTGTAATATCTGATCTAAACCTACTTTCTGCCAGTTTGAAGCCGTTCTCCATTGTCCTGTCACTCCATGCTCTTGTGAATAGTCTGTCTCCATCTTTCCTGTGGGATCCCTTGAGGTACTGGAAGGGCACAATTAGGTTACCACAACCCTTTTTCTTTTCCAGGATGATCATTGAACACCAGCCATAGCAGGGATACAAGAAAATACTCTCTGAAGTGTGAAGTACAGCTGGAGAGATTTTAAACAGTGCTATATGCTGCCCCTTCAAGTCACAGGCATCATCAAAACAGAAGATAGGCAGAAAATAATTTCGTCTGCATATCCGGTCCTGACACTCATATGTTCAATTGTTTTCAGCTAAAGTGGGTAGGAAAGCTGCTTATTATACAAACCCTGTGGATTTTGCATCCCATGTCAAAAAATTGAAACATGCAAGACTTGAGAGAAGTGAAAACACGAAAGAACTTACTACTGATATAAGACTATATGGCATATTTTGCTGTGAGTTCATCACAGAAATCTGGAAATGCTAATAATCCTCGTTAGCTTTCAGGTACCTAGGTTGTTGCTGTTTTCCTGAATGGTTTGTACAGCCATTGGAGAGAAGGATTTTCTGGAATCTGAACAATCCATTTAAGGAATCACCTTAGAGTAAGCTGAAGTACACCCTAGAAGTGTGTATTTTCTGTAATTGCACAGTCTAAATCACTAACACTCTTGTGGATATCTTTGCTGCAGTGCTCTCATTTGACCAGATAAGTCCCCCCTTAAAGAAACTGTTGGAAGAGTTCAGGAATAATCACTTAGGAAGCCATTAGAATTTGGCAAGAAAAGGAAGGCACACTCATGCTAATGGTGGTGATTAGTGCTCTAATTCATCGGGCAACAGGATTATCCCATCTGTGATATCTACTTGTGAGGCAGAGCTCCATCACCAGGTCACCCCTCTCTGGCACTGGCCCTGATTTCTGAACTCCAACCTCATAGAATCATGGAATCATGGAATGGCCTGGGTTGGAAGGAATCTTAAAGATTATCTTGTTCCAACCCTTCTGCTGTGGACAGGGACAACTTCCTCTAGACCAGGCTGCTCAGAGCCCCATCCAACATTATGCTGAACACTTCCAGGGATGGGGCATCCACAACTTCTCCGGGCAACCTGTTGCAGTGCCTCACCACTCTCAGAGAAAAGATTTTTTTTCCTAACATCTAATCTAAACCTATTCTCAGTCAGTTTGAATCCATTCCCTCTTGTACTGTCACTATTTGCACTTACTCACTGAGGAAATTCTGAGCCACCTGGTCCGTCCAGAGCCTCATGATGCTTTGGAAAACCACAATAAACAGGACATGAGGCAACTACAAATGAAGGAGGCGTGTGGCAGCAAGGATGAAATGAAAATGTAGAAAAACCTACCAAGAGCAAATGTCAGCCCTGTGTGCATCATATGAATAAAGATGCCCAAACAAGAACTATTCTAGAACAAGTTCATTGCTTTGCAAATATTTGCAAACACAGTGTTGCAACAACTGAGGGATTCTTTGCAGGAGCAATGGAAAGTGTTTCTGCTGGGCAGTTTAGCCTGGAGAAAAGGAGGTCCAAGGGAGACTTTGTCACTCTCTACAACCCCCTGAAAAGAGGGTGTAGCCAGGAGGGGTTGGGCTCTTCTCCCAGGCAACAAGTGACAGGAAAAGAAGAAATGGCCTCAAGTTGCACCACAGGAGGTTCAAGTTGGACATCAGGAGGAATTTTTTCATGGAAAGGGTTGTTAAGATTTTGAACTGTCAGGGGAGTGGGGGAGTTATCACCCCTGGAGTGTTCAAGACTGGTCTTGGCACTTAGTGCCATGGTCAAGTTGACAAGGTGGTGATTGGTCAAATTTTGGACTTGATGATCTTGGAGACTTTTCCAACCTAAGTGATTATGTGACTCTGTGATCATATTAATATTAAAATAAAAAAACCCTGAAGCATTCATTGATTTATGGTGAGCGCAGAAAAAGGCCTATGGTGCCAAAAGTGATGCTTACAAATAATTTATTTTTATTGCAGGGTTGAAGATAAAACAAACATTGTCTTGTTTCTCTGAAATATAGGCAATGGGACAAAAATCCTGGAGATGTATTAAATATGAACCATTATGAGAGAAGCTGAACATTACCAGGTTCAAGTGTATCTGTCTGCTCTTTATGATCAGAAGGTGCACTTCTGGAAGGGCAGTTTATACTTTTCAGGACACAGGTGAATTTTCAAAGGACTATATACCAGAGAAACTATAATCCTACTACAAGCTCATAAGTTATGACTTTATAATCTTCTTCTGTTTACTTTTATTTTTTCTAAGAAAGATGACATCAAAAGAGAATAGTTCCTAATGCTGGGATTGGGCCATATAAGCTCCAAACCCAAGTAACCCTACAACTTAATTTGTCCTATAATTCTACACTCATTGTAGGGGAAATATTACTAGGGATTTAGCTTGTTCCATTTTTTCTGCCTAAATTATTGCCTGGGCTCTGAAATCAGAGCACAGGTTGAGTTATGTTTTTTCAATCTCTTTGGAAAGCACCTTTTCAAGGAACTACCATTTGGGCTTTTTTATTTCACTGAGAAACTTAACAACTTGATAGCATGGATTGGACATGATGACTACAGAAATAACCTGCTTTCCTGTCTGGAAAATGTAGTGAAAACATAACAACTGGTAGCTTTGAAAATGTGAGTGATACTGAGATGCCAGTACTAAAACTATCAGACCCATAACTGAATAAATAGGTTTAAATACTGTGTAGTGGAAATTAGATGCCATAGGAGAGAAATGAAGCCAGCAAGTTATTTCTCTGTAATGTAGCTAACCAGAGTACCTTAAAAGCATTGATGTGTAAAACTGTTCAGCATTCAGGGGTTTTAAGTCTTAATAGACAGCTTGAGGCTTTAACTCTGCTGAAGTTCTGTAGCAGAAAGCACAGAATTAAACTGGCTGAAAACAATTCAGAGGGCAGTTTGGAGACAAAGCTTTAACAAAATAGGGTTAACACTGAGGATTGGTGGCTTGTATTTCAGTGGGAGTGAGCAAAACCAAAATGCCACTTGCCCAAGGAAAGGAGGTGGTTTTGGCCTTCATCCATTTATATAAAAACTGTATAACTTCATCTGTGACTGGCCAGCCTTAGCTGAAACTTCCCATAAACTGATTAGTGCCATGGTCTAGAGGCACCTGGCAGACTTATCATCTACTGAAAATACAGAGATAATTTTTTCTTTGGCTACAAATGGATGCAAATTGAATGCTAAACTGGAAGAGTCACTGGGGACTTACAGAGTGAAAAATAGATAAGAGAAACTAAAATAAAAGTGTCTGACAGCATTTTTCATTTCTAAGAGTGAACAGTACTTCATGATGGGAAACAAAAGAACAGATGTGTTTTAGTAGGTTGCTTCATGGTTGCAAGACATTAATCTCTTGGCTGGACACATCAGTGAGGAGCTGGCAGCATTTCTTGCAAAGCTAAGAAAGAAGAATCAGAAGCAGCACTGAATCAAAGCGGCGACAAGAACTGGGACAGGCAGAGGCAATGAACATGGCTAATGGCCTGGTCAGAGCTCTGGGCACTGGCAGGGGCAACCAGCACACACCCCATAAACTGCCTGAACACCACAGGCAGCTTTTTGATAGCATTACACAGAAAGGTGTTCCCCTGAAGCATGACCAACTCTGGGCTCGGAAAAATGGGACAAGACTCCAGTCTGCAAGGACTAAGATTCTCCTATGGAAAATGTGGGCCAATAGAGCTGCAGCTCTTTGGCTGAACGCTGGACTTGGGGTGCAGAGCTGAGCTCAGAGAGATCCACACTCCTGTATCATGGGGCAACCTGGGATGGCATAAACCCAAACACATCTGCCCACAGCTGCAGCCACAGCCTGTGACTCTGCTCATGCAGAGGTTCCTAGGCCTTTTATCAACATGGCTAAAATGTAACTAAAATAACAACACTGAAATGCATTTAGAAAAGAGACAAATGTAAAAGCAAAACCCTCTCTTAGTAGAAAATTATCAGAGATTTGTTTGGAATTTAATCACCTACTTCCAACCCGTTACAAAATACTTGTTTTCATAGGTTTTTTATTTTCTTCCAAGTTAAGTGTGGCCATGGAGACATAATTGCCAATATAGTGATACATATTTTATTAAGGTGTTATTAGTTTAAATTTGACCACTTTTTATCAAATTTATAAACACACAGATATAGTTCACATTTTATTTACAGAAACATATTGATTTTGCTGGTTCCTAAAAGACCTTTGGAAGACATGGTAATGGAAGGGGAGCTGCTTTTTCTTTCAGATCAATTAACATCAATTTCACGGACTGTGTAAAATGGATGCATTTACAAAATTCAGTATATTCCTGTGGCTTCTCATGCTGCAGCAACAGCAGCAGCAGCAGCAGCAGCAGCAGCAGCAGCACCTGAGCCACTTAGCACGAGTGACACACTTGCTGGAAATGCTCGTGAAGAAGTGAACCATCAAGCACAGGTTTTTGGCAGGCTCTGACACAGTCTAGCTGAATGAATTCTGCTGATTATACCCCCTGCAGTATTTACTTGATGGAATACAGGGGGCGAGAGCTGCTGCCTGTATCCCTGCTCTGAAGGCGGCGCTCACCGGGATTGGTGCCCGGGTTTAGCCATTGCCATAGGTCAGCCAGCACTGCAGAGCTGGGGATTCATTTGCTTAATTGTTCTTCCTCGTTTTCTCCAGCCTTACCTATCGTCTGTGCAAAAACTGGCTGAGTTATTCTTGTGAAATACCAGCTAAGAATTCTATATCCCTTTTTTCGTTGTTGTTTACAGGATTGTCCGACCAGATTGGTTCACACAAATCAATGGCATCTTTGGTTTGTTCAATGAATGCTAATATCCATGACCTTTATGATGACTCTTTGTTACTGTCTTGTGACTGATCATTAAAATGGCAGTGTAATATTTTGGATGCTTGGCTAACAGACTTCTATAACTTTCTGACCAAAATTATAAAAAATGAGATTCCATAATTGAATTACTCAACTTGAGAGCTGCTAAATATTTTTAGACATTGATCACAACAAAGCTTTTGGCAATTGGGCATTTTCAAAAGCTTCTGATATTCTCAGGTTTTTGAATGAAATTAAAAATACAAGACAGATATTTTTCTTCATTAAAAAAAAGGAAAATAAATGCCCCAGTGCTAAAAATTCTGATTCGAAAGGGAAACTCTGATGCTTCATGGAAATTTTGGTTCATTCTGCTGCCTGTTCTATGAAGTGATTACCTCAAACTGTATCTGGTTTCTTGCACTGTGAGCAGGACTTGAACATCAGCACAGCAAATGGTAAGACTCCAATATTTGATAGGAAATAAGAGATAGACAGTGAGACCAGCACAAAAAAAGAAAATTACACTGTTGGGAAAACAAACAGGAACAGTTAAAGCAGAATTTTCTAAAATAAATTCAGTCTTTACATTTTAACATTTCCTAAACTGTCATTATTTTAATATTACTTTCTACTTTTGAGCAGCCCTGAGAGTGATATTAGTTGCATATTTTGCTTTCACAGTCCTGTGAATCCTGGCATTTGGCCAATGAGGTGATTTAATTTTAATAGTGCTTATTGATTACAAGTCAGACCTGAGAACAAAAGAGAAGATCTGCTTGGATATGTATAAATTTCTTGAAGTAGAGGCTGAGACACTAACTCTGTGCTGCCACACCTTTGTGTTTTTCCATTCACGTGGACAATCTTCAGGCGCTCATGGCTGGGGCATTTAAGGCACACCCACAACCTTCTCAGGGCAGCACAGAATTTCTCATCCCACCTGCCTGGGGCTTCAGTTTGTGTTGGCACCTGACAACTGCACAAACACAGTTATGGACATAGAATCATGGAATCATAGAGTCATACAATGGGCCTGGGTTGGAAGGAACCTTTCAGGTCATCTGGTTCTGTCCTCCCGCCTTGGGCAGGGACACCTTCCCCTGGACCAGGTTGCTCAGAGCTCTGCCCAACCTGGCCTTGAATACTTCCAGGGATGGGGCAGCCACAGCTTCTCTGCAATACCTCTGCCAGGGCCTCACCACCCTCACAGGGAAGATTTTTTTCCTAATATCTGATCTAAACCTACTTTCTGTCAGTTTGAAGCCATTCCTCCCTGTCCTGTCACTCCAGACCCTTGTGAATAGTCTCTCTCCATCTTTCCTGTGGGTTCCCTTCAGGTACTGGAAGGCCACAATCAGGTCACCATGAAGGTTTCTCTTTTCTAGGCTAAACAATCCCAATTTTCTCAGCCTTTCCTCATAGAAGAGGTACTCCAGTCCTTTGTTCATCTTGGTGGCCTGTAAGTTTAATATAACATTTAAATAATATTTATGACATATAGTTTAATTACTTAACAGTTATTTCACAAGTTTTGCTAATCTTTTCTGAGACTCAACAGAGAGGAAAACTTTGATAATCTATTTTTCTAACATTTTTGTCTATAAAAGAAAGTAAAATATTGCTCATGTGTCAAAGTGATGCTTTATTCACTATTTTAACATTTTCAAATTGCTGGAATTATGTGCAGGCCTATTTTGTCTTGATTTCATCAGATCAAGAGGATGAGTGCTTTTGAAGAGATGATAGTCTTAAAATGTTCTTGTTTGTCCCAATTATATTTATGTGCATTTGGCTTTTCAAATTGTGCATGAGCAATATTGTTGCTATCTAACCTCAAACAAATTTCATAGAATTAAGAGACAATTTATTAGCATTCTGAGCTAACAGAATTCTGGTGCTAACAATTTCTTTCATATGGCTTTTTAAGGTGCATCTACCACAATTCTGCTGAGCATAACTAAGATTTTCGAGGGTGTGAATTTGGCAAAAAATATTTTAAATCCAAATTTTACTTTATCCTGTTAAAGACCTGAAGAGGTTTTCCTTTTCTTCTTCCTCTTCCTCATCTTGGTCACATGATCTTAGCAATCCATTTTTGCAAGTCTTTCTCAAGAAATATTCTCAGCCTCAATGTACATGAGCTACACGTTAGAGTAATGTTGTGATGGGAAGCACTGAATTAGAAACTGGGGAGGCTGAGATGAGTATGTTTCCTTAGAATTTATCAAAGGCTAATGTTAGTACTGAAATAGCTATCAAATAAACATTTCTCTGCTGAACTGTTGATCAGTTTGGCAAAAATACTTCCTTAATATGAAAATACACTTAGAATACTTTGTCTGAGACAAGTCCAACCAGAATTGTACTTTTTGCCATTTGACTGGTGAAGTAAAATCTTCAGATTTAAGTAGGAGAGAGTTTGCTGTTTCATCTATTTTAATTTCACTGACTTACAAGTCAACATTTTTGAAGGACAGGTGGTTTGTTTAGTTTTTTCAAACCAGATTTGATACTTTGAAAGGCACCAGATATGTCTGAACAAAGACACGGAGGGTGGCATTAAAAAGTCAGTAAATTTTGTTTCCTTTATAGTGTCATGTTTCTTCATAGTGAGAAATATTATGGCTTTTTATACTGTACTTTTTTTTGAGGAAGGAAAAGAAAAATTTTGAAAACCCCTTGATCTTTTGTCTTATGGACTTACAGCCAAGATAGCAGGTGTCTAACAAAAGGTACAAGTAAAATACTGGAAGTGCAACTGGACAGCATGCTATATGTAATAATATATTTTCTATAATTACAATAATGTTGGAGGACAATCAGAATTTCATATACTAATTTTATTCTTGTCCAAAAGCAAAACTTCTCTGGTAATAAATTAGCAAAAGCTCACAACAGTTAAAAAGTAACTGGGTATTACAGGATTTGCTGGGTTTTTTTTCTTCTGTTCTACTCTCTTATATTATTTCAGTTGATATGATAGAGGATTAGCAGGAGAATTCCTAAGAAAACTCTCAAGATTTCTCTATCTACTTAAAGTTTCACAATGCTGCATTTTTAAGGAGATTATTTCATATTAGTGGAATAATTATTATTCAGATTTATATTGTAATGAAAATAGTTTATGCATGGGGAGAAATACCTAATATTAAAATACTGAAAGCTGGTTCTTGTGATGGCAGTGGGGCACAGGGAAGGAAAGAAAGCTATTGCTTATAATGATTTAAAGTAAACTTCTTGGATGTTTAGATATTCCTTGTCCTGATCTTTGTATTATGATTAAGTCTCTCTGAAGTGGTTCTTTGGAAGAATGTTTAAAGCAGAGTCAATTGTCACACCAATTTCTTGCACATGATTTTTTTTCTTTTAAATTCTGTCCAAATTTGCACATGTGGGTGAAATAATTATAGCTAAAAAGTAAAGTAGTTCAGTGAGACTAAAAAATCAGAATATTTTTTTCCCTTGAAATTTAGAGAAATCCCAATTCTTATTTACTTCCTGTATAACCCTTCTTCCAAAACTGATTGGTGCATTTACCTAATTTTATAGGTGTATCATTAATGTCCTGCTCTTAATTTATGTCTCTCATCTTCTCTCATATTTTGCACCACAAGTTTGCTTAGGAGAACTATAAAATTGATATTTGGATTGTTTTGAGGTGCTGAGTTAACCCACTCTGAGAATTTCTGGATCCCATGACTGAACTTTGGATAGCACAGCACAGCTGTCAATCTTAGACTGACAGCTTAATTTGCTGATTTAAGGTCAACTGTTTCTTAACCTTCGGAAACCCTCGCCCTTGGAGATTTTTGTTATTTCACTCCATTTATATTGTTCAGTCTCAGCCTGTTCTATTTGACATAGGCCAGCCTAAGCCCTGCTCAGTGATTATGGAATAGTCCCTACTGATAAAAACTGAGACAGTTTTGTCTAGTGAAAGGATTTCTTTGTTTGTTATGCACTTGGGCAAAAAAAAAAAAAAAATCGCTTCTTTGTGGGTACTGCTCTTCTCTCAGTGCTTCACCTGGTTAGAGAGTGCTGGAATGCAGACAGGTTTATCTTTTTAAACTTTATTCCTCTCTGGCTATTCCCACACTGCGGCCTCTGATGATCCAGGAAGTGAGGCAGAAAGCCCACACTTTTCCCTGCCTGCACTCCTCGATGGATTGCTCTATCCCAGGAGAGAGTGTACAAATAGAACCCTTCTGGTTTTGTGGCCTTGCTTTCAGTTCTTCTGTTCTCTGACTTGTGACTTGGAGAAGGCGCTGGCTAGAAAACAGAACTCATCCTCTTCTATGAATCTACCTATAATTATATCCAAACTAAGAAATTCAAAATACTCTGTCATTCTGCTTTCCACCCAAATACCTGTGATCTCAAGCTGAGCTTCAACGAACTTCCGGGGGTCCACAGGAGCATGTATCTCGCATTTTATTTTTATCTAAAAGCTGTGCCAATTCCTCCCAGCTCCTAAACAGAGCAGGAAACAAAAGGAGCATGAGAAGGTGGAAAGAGATCTGAAGAGAATCTCTCTCCTCCAAAGAGCTCCAGCAGCCCAAGCCCTCAGAACTAGTGGAGCAAAACTGCACCCAGATTTTCCCTGTCAGATCCTGAACTCAAAGACCCGGGCCCAGATTTTCAGAGGTATTCAATAACTCTGAAAGTGCTATAAAGGGCCTGAATTTCTACAAAGTGCTGAGTGCTATTCCTCTGAAAATCAATTGCCTCTACAGTGCTTCAAGCCAGGCATATAAAACATAAGAACTCCAAATCACTAGTTGGTCTTAAAAAGTCTTGGCTCTGAAGCTTGCCAAGTCAGCACCTTCTTTGCCTACTTGTAAAGGCAGCCAAAGAAAGGAAATAGATGAGCCATCAGCTCTGAGCATAATTTCTACTGATTCAGTTCTTAGTTCATGAGTTAGTTGGAAGGAGAAAAGGGAAGCATATGAAGAGAATGTTTTAGTTCTCATAAGATGAAATCCAAATGCCTTTAAAACAATAAATAAAGCACTTGTTAGAGGAGTAGTTACTCTTTCTGTACACTTATAAGGAAAATGAATTAATTAAATTTTAATTACTAAACACATAAAACTAGTATATTAATTAAGTGGTTTCCAGTTGCAGTAAATGATGCATCAGCATTTTTTTTCTATATCTTATTTCACTGATGACAGCCAGTAATGGGCTTTCAGGCTCAATGAGGGCTCCAAGCACTGGGAGCAGCAGGTTGGGAAAAGCAGCCAACAAATCTTTTGACATGAAAAAGCAGAGCTCTGCCACTAATTATGTTAAAAGTCAAGTTTGCAATTGCAAGTAGACGGTCCAGGCAGCAAAGTGAATGTGGCAAAAACCACAACCCAAGACACTGGGTTCTGAGACTCTGCTATAAGCCCAGTCTTTCTTGGACTAAAGCAGGTGCTCCAAATTGAAATTGGTGGAAGATTAGCTTGCTCAGGCTCAGAGAGAATAAGGAGTGATACAAGCTGGATGCAAAACCCAAAGGACACTCTGCTTTGTGTGCTGAAACATCCCCAGCTCTGCACAAAGTTTTCTTGGTAACAGCTTTTTCTGGTCTGCCAGAGGATGTTGGATCTCTCTGGTAATACTTTAACTGTAGTTCACAAAGGAGATTTGCCTCTCTCTATCCTGTGGTACATCCACCTTTTAAAACTTTCACAAACACACCCATCAGAGAAAGTTTTACTTCGGCAAGGAATCTTGCTTTTGTTTTTTTCCCCATATGCCTTATTTCTTTATCTTCAGCCCAAGTAAAGACTTAAAAGATGTTCTCCAGTAAACTCACTGGCTGATATTGAACTCAGAAAATTGAGTTGAATTCTTTCCCAGCTTCTCTCCACAAGGACTTGGAGTTACTCAGGCAGAGTGGACCATGCAGAAAGGTGCCAGTTCAATTGCTATACCTCAGCCTGTAGACACATCAGAATATCACAGAGCTCCCTCAACTTCTGCTTGGTCCTGACATGCTGCTCCAAATCACAGCTTTAATCCCTGCTTCTTTAGAGAGTTTGGGCTTTCAAACTTTCATTTTGTGCCCAGTCTGTCAGCTAACCCCAGCAAGGAGCCAGTCCTTTTCCTGTGCTTGAGCACTGACAGATGGGCACTTCCTGAATTTCTTTATTCTCCTTCCTTGCTGTTTTACCAGAATTCAGGACCACTGAGGAATTCTGGCCTGAGAGTGTCGAACTTTTCCTTACTTGTCCACAAGTAGAGTCTGGCTACTTTATGCAGGCAAATGGGTCTGCTGGACAGACACTTGTTCAGACACTTGGGACAGAAACCCAGAGATGCAGGATGATTGAGTAAGGAGACATCTAATTAAATTAAACAAAAATGCTTGGAAGGAGTATTTGAACTCCAATTCCATTTGAGGGGCATGTGACTTGCAGCTCCTGGGTCATAAATACATCTGCAGCTGGTGACAGCACTTACAGTGACTATTTTTTACAAAATACCTTAGTCATTGGCACATTTGTTCCTTAGCCAGAGGTAATTTAAACCTACAGATTTCAGGAGATTAATCTGGACAATACCAAAAGAGTAGCTCTGTGGGGTTACTCTGTCAGTTGTTGCTGTGTATTGATCTACTGTCTGTTTTGCCAGTTAACTTTTTTTTTTTTTTTGGGCACAGTCCAAAAGCTGATAAGAAGTTTCCTGAAAACAAGAAAAAAAATTAAAACTAATCATAACTGCAGGTCCATGATACAAACAGCTCCTAGGAAACTGGGTTCTGGCCATCATTGTTTTTACAGAAAGAGAAATCAGATTTTTTGAATATTGCTCTGGGATGTCAATTAAACCACAGTAAAATGTAAATTCTGTATTCCTCTTGTTCCTTCAAAAGCTCATCCAACAGTGGTCCCAGCATGTTTTTCTTTTCACTTCTCTGTGACTGCTTCTTAAAGTAATTCAGACAGTGAAAATCTAGAATGACTGAGCTAATAGCTTTCTCTCTCTGCATTCTACACTCTGACATGTGCCAGAAACCCCTCAATTAAATATAAAAGCTGAACTGTATAATTATGTTGAAACAACAAAGCACATTTTATGTGGATAGGGAGATCGATTTATTTGAATGGTAAACAGAAATTTTATCTTTAGCTCATGGTCTTGATTTTATAAAATGTAATTTTGGAAACAAAGGACATTTCCTGAGTTTTCAAAAAAAAAACCCAAATTTTCAAAGTTTTTTTCTTTTCTTTTCTTTTTTTTTTTTTTTTTTTTTTTTAGAAAAAAAACCCAAATTTTTAAAATTTTTTTTTTTTTTTTTTTTTTTTTTTTTTTTTTTTTTTTTCAGAAAAGAAGGCAAAATTACTTCACATTGGTATCTTTTAATCTGATAAAAAAATAAAATCTATGAATGAAACCAGTTTTATCTGCACAGTATGAATCCAGTATATGGCAAAAGGTTTGTAATCAGCTTTCTCAGGAAGGGGACATACAAACATCAAGTCAACGGCCTGCAGAGGCATGTGAAAGCAGTAGCATGATGTGATCCAATCTCCAGTGCAATCACTGCACCAGGAGAGGCTGGGGTCTGCCCCAGCACATCCTGTGGGTGGTCAGCTGCTGCTCGTGGCAATGGCCAGTGCTCACCTGTGCTCAGATCAAAACCTGTGCCCCCATTGCCAGCTGGCACGCGCAGCTGGGTATGGGGTCTCAGGACAGGTGGCACATCCCTGAACTTTGGTCCCATGCCACATTTACTTCCAGTCATGCAACACCTGCAACAACAGGTGAGGAACACGTGGCTGCCCTCAGCAAAGATCCCAGGTACCTGTGCACTGCTGAGGTTTAGCTGTCTCTCCAAAAAGCCCGCAAGGCTTTGAAGTATCCAGTGCACTGCCAGGGCTGCTGCAGAGCTCTCAGCCTACACTCAGCACAGCTTTCTGAGGAGCTCTTGTAGCCTGCCCAGTGCATCACACAGGCACTGTTTTACCTCCCTTTCCTCTTATAGCTGAAATATGTGGTCAGTAAGACACTGGCAAGATTATGCTGCTATATTGCCCTCCTGCTTTCCCCTACACCTTCCAGGAAAGTGAGAAATATGTGTAAGGTCTCTGAAAAAAGCCCACCATCAAGCACTGGATAGGAATTAGGTCTGTTATTAGATCTGATGGTAGAGATGGAGCTACAACAGCTGGGGCACCTGCTGCCATGTGAACACCTCATCATCATGCCACTCTCTGATGAATATTTTCATGGCATAAGAGGAGGTAATAATAAAACAGAGCTTCTGCTAACACCCAGCTCACTAGAAATAAGACTACAGTTAGTGTGGGACTTCTCCAGTCCTGAGGGGAAACTGGATTTGAAAAGAAATCTGGGAATAGGCCAAAGATATGTTAAGGTAATGTATTGTGAGAAGAAAGTGGTCATGTTTCCAACACACTCATTACCCTATTCTGTCTTATTCAGACAAGGTGAAGAGTCTTGTCCATCTCTAATCAATACCATACCTCTCACTGGCTTGAATGGATTAGATTTAGGCTTGAATGGATTAGATTTAGAATTCCTGTATGGGGACCACACTATCTTTTTTTCAGAAACACCATCCTCTATATCAACAGGCAACATATGAATTGAAAGCAAGGGGGTTATGATAAACCTCTTCATCTGGCGTGCCTGGCAAGGTTCCAGGTGAATAATACACCAAATATGGTGCATCTTTATTCTCAGGAGTCTGTGACCACAAAGCTCCTGGGGGGAAGAAGAACATTATCAGCTTAACAAGTGATGCTTATCTCTGATGAAGCTGCTGCTAGAATTTTTAGGTCACATTTTCAAGTGCTTTTCCTTTCAGATGAAGCACAAAGTATTAAAGTACACATAAAAGAGTTGACTTGTTTCCATGCCTCACTTTAAACAATGGGCAAACCCTGCTCCTCTTTTACTGGATTTCCTATGTTTATAACCTAGTCCATACCTGGTCCTTACTTGCTTTGCCTGTCATTGGGACTCAATGAGAAATCAAATGGAACTGACCACTAAATCCCTGAAATGGTCTTCCAGAAGAAAGAGATTCTTAAAGAGACTTTGTAAGGAGTGTGACCATCACTGCTGGGCAAAGTGAGCTGGAATTATGGAGTGTTGTCTTAATGTTGTAAAAAAGGGCCATCAGTTGCCCTCAATGCTCTTTACTAACAGAGGTATGCCAGGGAATTCCCAAAGAAATCGAGATGTGAATTCTCCAGGAGGATACAGATTGACACTGCTTAGCTGGTGAGAATTTGTAGACCAGAAGGGGAACCAGCATCCTGCAGAAGTGCACATGGGTAGGTGTTTCATTCTTTCTCCCTGCCTCTGAGAGGTGCAGCAAGTCCTGTGCTTTCCCTGGTGGGCTCAGGGGAACTATCAAGGAGAATGCAGAGCCTTAGAATCTACTTTCACTGCATTTGATTAATTTCTCCCTTGGGAAACCTATGTCCCTGGCACAGGTGAGTGTCTTTCAGGAGGCAGGATACCCTCAAGTGTCTTAATTTCTCCTGTAGGCAATATTTTCCAACCAGTTATCAACTTCTTCCTTCAGGATTGGAAATCAGTGGCAGTATATGAATTTTGGCCAGTCCAATAGTTTCTGAGAAGTCACTAAGTATTCCACTATACTTGCAGGATTACCTCATCTACTATAAGATGAAGAGCAGGCCCAATAGCCTTAAATAAATTTCAGTCCAATGATGTCTCACCCTCAGCACGAATCTGTGGTGGGCATCATTCTTGTGGAATGCAACTACAACTTTTTTCTAGCCTGTGCAAGGAGTTAGAGCTTTGTGGGCTTGCAGAGAAGATAAATGTGAGCTATTCAAACAGTAATGAAAAAACCCCTGTTGATAAATTACAGGAGCCTTCAGACATGATTGTCCCAAATTAGTGAACAAATTGACTTATAGCAATTTAGATAACAATGTCCACCTGGTCATATGACCATGGTCTATGTCACTAGGAGAGGTCATGCTCCATGCTGAAGGTTATTTTAAGCTCTTCCAAATAAAAACACAGTGTCTTTGTTACGTGAAAACCATAAATACACTGCTGGTTTTTTTCAGTTTCCATGAATCACCAGCCCACCACGCTGCATACAGAATAATCTCTTATCTTCCCTCCTCAGAGAATGACGCCAAAACATGGTCTGTCATACTCTGGATATAATATTCTTTTGTTTGAAGTGAATTGCCTGGCTTGTACAAACTCCAGCATTTCCCACGTTTGTTATCCATAGTAAGACTCAAACTTTGGCACCAGTGGAAATGGAAGCTGGAATCTGAAATCTGAACTAAACTAACTCAGGAAACACCAGTATTTCCATGTACTTTTTGTAGTTTCTATATGTTTTTAATGGATTTTTTCTGTGTTTTGCCTATTTTCATGTTGAACTCATCTACAATTTTAAGAAATATGTCCTTCAAAGACAAAGCCATCCACAAACATACCAATCACTGAACAAAGATTATCTCCTTTCATTTTGAACACACTGAGATTAAAAATGGCTTCATAGCAATTTTCCGATACCTGATGAAGCTTTCTAAATATGACTCCATTAAAAATCTAAATTTATTTTTCTTCTTTGTCATAACTGTCAGTATCATGGGTTTATTTGTAATATATTTTAAAAGTTACTTCCTCGGGGGATATTTTCTTTTTAGAGGCTTAATTCCTATTTTTTTAGAGGGCTATGATTGAATGGAAACACCTGAGGAGAGTGTGAAACCCTGAACCTCGTTAATGTCATTGCAGACACGAGCCATACTTCAGTCACCTATGTGACTCACTGCTTTTTGTAAAGGCATGAATGATTTCAATATACAAGCTGAGCTTTAAACTGATCAGCTTGTGGGGTACATATGTATACAGGAGAAAAATTATCCTTTGGAATAGTATGACTGAAAGGGAAGGAGTGAAACTGTACCAATTTACATACGATGAATACCTGATTTATGCACAGTACTTGGATCAAAACCAGCTTTGATTTTCAGCCCAGACAGGAAATTGATTTGCATCAGTTTTACATATGTTGGAATTTGACTCTATTTGTTTTCTGCTGGAAAATTTCAATGCTCATTCACCACGATGCTGCACTAGGTATACTTACTAACAATGTAGCAAAATGCTTTTTAAATGCCACAAATACAAAAGCTAATGTTCTACTCTCATATAGGAGATCCTATAATTCAAAGTGCATGTCTGAATCTAGTCCTTTCTTCTATTTTGTTTGTTTTACTTTTACTGCATTATTCCTGTATTAAACCCCGAAAATTTTAGTAAAAGCAAAATGCTGTGAGAATGTTTTCAGATTCTAATTTGATAACAGATGTTCAAACAAATATTTTTGAATTCATAAAATTGTATGAAACAGCATCTTCTTTTTATTTACATTTTTAATATGGTGCAAAATTTGTTTTGGTACCTGAAACAGTTGCCAATAGTACTATGAACTTAAAATCCCAGTCTTTGAGTTTCCAGTTCTGTAGTCATTGATCAATAAACCTCTTGTTTGACACAGCAATGACTTTTAAATAAATGTGTGCACATGTAGCCCTGATATCTTATTAAAATTTCTAGATTCAGCTGAATAACTTTTACCCATCTTCTTGGATCCTGCATTCTGGGTGTAGTAAACTTACAACTCTCTCTCTCCCTCTCTCTCTGTGTTTCCAGTTTTCCACTAAACCCTACCTGCTTTCTTCCATTTACTGAGCGTCTGCAATGTAACTAAAAGTGGTCATTTGAAACTATCAGGCACAGCACTGCCAGCTGCCAATGATGTGACATTTCCCCAGTGTTGTTATCTGAGTTTCAGGTGAAAAAGAAGATATTTTTGTGCCTATTTTCCTCTAGTACAGTATACTTCTTTTTTTTTTTTTTTTTTTTTTTGAGTCTGGGAACTGCGGCATACATCTTTGCTCCTTAAGTCCCTTAAATTAATTTAAAAAGCAATTTTCTGGCTTTAGATGGGACCTTCCCTTTGATATTATCACTTTCTCTCTGAAAAGACTGATTTTCATTTATATCTATTTTGACCTCTCTACTGACCCAGATATTAGATGATGCTTTGTGAAAAATCATTCTATATTAACTTGTTGCAGGAAACTTTTGGGAATCTGGTGCACAGAACTTTGTTGTGTGAGATCTGGAACGAGACGAACGTTGGAAGTCCTGTGTTCCCAGAGATGGGAACAGGACTCTGAGCCAGAGCTTTGGCCACTTCCTTATAGCAATCACTGCAGAAATGCATAAGATACATATTCATGTTCTCAGGGATTCTGCAGTCTCTCTTTGTACTCCTTCCTTTTCTGTATTTCCCCTTTGGTTTCTTTCCCTGCCTCACTCTGCACCGTGGCAGCTTCTCTCCCCGAATCACCACTGACTCCTGCCAGGGAAGGAACAATCAGCTCCTGCTGAGAGGAATCATCTCAGCCAGTGCCCAAGGAAGGGACAAGGGGGAAGAGGCAGAGTTCCCCCTGCTCCCAAACACTCCCCTTCATATAACACACAGCAAGCAGAGCAACAGCACGGGCTCTGTCCAACACACAGGTATGGCTCTGCAGCTCCAAATGACATTCCTTGCCTGCCCTCTCTGCTGAGACCTCTGCACAAACAGTTTTTCTCTCAAATACAGATTCATCAATATTTAACAGCCAGGCTACTGCCAAAGCAAACCTTGAAATAAAGTTTAGCCAGATGATCCAATTGCCTTCAGTTAGCAGTGAGCTCGAACACACAGCTGTTCAAAAACTAAAAGGTATTTTCAGCAAGGCTATAATTTAGGCAGCATTATCTTAAGGGATTTCTAACCTCATGAGAAGCATGATTTGTGTTCATAGCACAAGGGATTTGCATAGATAAGAGATAAATCTATTAGGAAGCAGCAATAGCTGCAGCACTCACAGCCAACTGTGCACTGTTGTAAAAGCTGGCTAGCAGGGACCACAGTATTCACATTTTGTCTGGGGAGGGGCGGCTTCATGAGGGAGGTGGAAAAAGTATAGATCAGTTATTCTATGATCTGCTTGAAGAAATTAGGGTACAAAGATGTGATAAAATTCCTTTTCTTCATTTTCAGCTAGCGACGTTTTATTTCAGTCTCTTGCATGTTTGTGTGGTAATTAAGTTGAAGTAGAGCCTGGCACATCTAGCTGGCAGAAACAGATTATTTGTTTGGAAGATGCATTCACAAAATCAATATGAATCCATTTGTGAAAGTGGAGTAATTTAGAGAAATACCCGGTATCCTCATTTCAGTTCTGCCTGTTTACTGAAAACAGTGTGAAAATAGTTGGAAAGGCAATATACACTTAAACACCTACATTTAAGGACTTGCCAGACAAAAGATTGTGTAGTTATTAAGCAGATTTTTTTCCTGGAGCCAACAAATTTCCTGTTTTACACCAAGAAAGACTTTCAAGTAGTTTAATCAAAAATACTTCATGTGGAATCCTGTCATAAAACTTTGGATGAGTTAAAATTTATTTTTAAACTTGTATTCCTCCAATTTTAGCTGTCTTTGTGGGGGACATTTGACTTCAAGTCTGATACCTAGTTCATCCTAGAGGTTTTCAGAACAGTGAATTACATTTAGAAAAAAAACCCCAAAAAGCCCAAAATCCCTTTGCAAGAACCACAAATTTGCAAATGCAAATTAGCATGGTGCAAAGTTTCATTAGTATATATAAATATGCTCTTTCACTAGTCATGGTGCTTGCCATTAGACAGGTCCAGCCTTATTTTCTGTAGGGCATACAAGGATAAAGGCACAGCTATACCATCATAAAAATCCTTTGTGAGTACTGGCACCTGGAAAAAATTGGCCACGTGAGGCGTTACGTGAAATCCTCCTGATCACACAAAACCTGGAGTTTTCAGTTGGCTTAACATTCTCTTGAAGGCAATTGGCATTTGATCTACTGTAATTAGTAGGTAAAGGTAATATAATATAGGAAATATAATAAAGGTAGTATAATTATGTGGTAAAGGGTCTGGAGCACAAGTCTGGTGAGGAGCAGCTGTGGAGCTGGAGGTGTTTAGCTGGAGAAAAGGAGGCTCAGGGAAGACCCCATCACTCTCTACAGTACCAGATGGGAGGCTGGAGCCTGCACAAGAGGAACCAGGCTGAAGTTGCACCAGAGAAGGTTGAGATTGGATATTAGCAAAAATTCTCTTCTTTGAAAGAGCTATCAAGCATTTGAACTGCTCAGGGAATTTTTGGAGTCACCAGCCATGGATATATTTAGATGAGTAGATGTGGCACTGAGGGACATGGTTTAGTGGTGGACTTGGCAGAGCTAGGTTAATGATTTGACTTGATGGTTTAGAGTCCTTTCCAAGCTAAATGATGTTATGATTTTGATTCAAACCCTTCAGGTATTGCCTGTTAACCATGGCTTAACTTTGTTGTTCCACAATAACTTGTCTTCAGCTGTGAAATCATCTTAAGAAGCCTCTGCTTTGAGGTTTTTTGCCTTGTTTTCCTCTGCCTGGTTGTGCACCCAGACAGCTGCACTGAGCGGCCATGATAATTGCAGCTGGTGACCTGACCTGAGCACTGAATTAAAAGTAACCTGTCCTGCTAAGTCAGCAATGTTTCGCAGAAGTCTGTGAGTCAGTTCACTCTGTGGACATTAAAAGCCACAGTGGGGCAACACCCAGCACAGAAAGGCAGCTGGGGCACGCAGTCAAGGCGTGGATTTGTTCCTTTGCCCAAAAGACACTCAGGCAGGACATCGAGCCATGACCGGCCACGGTCACAATGCAGATGCCCAGCAGCTGTATGAGAGCTCTGTTTCAAGGAATTCTTCAACCTTCCAGTGTTTGTCTTTATGGGCAGATTATCCCATTAACGTTCAGTTGGGGTAATAGGAATCCACCAGGGATGATGTAAAGGCTTAGTAATTCCCTAGTACGTACACAGCTTACCTTCCCTGTAGCAGCATAGCCCTCCTGAGCTGGTTTTTCTTGACTACACACCTCCCATGGCTTTGAAATACATTCCCTAAGCAGGTAGATGTTTGAGCTATGGCTGTTAGCTGGTTGCTGCAACCCCTGTGTCAGAGGTTGTGAATAATTCCAGGGACAGAGCAGCCACAGCTTCTCTGGGAAACCTGTCCCAGTGTTTCACCAACCTTTCAGTAAAGATTTTCTTCCTAATATTCAACCTAAACCTACTCTCTCTCAGTTTGAAGCCATTCCCCCTTGTCCTGTCACTACGTGCTCTTGTCAATAGTACATGAAAGGAGTTTTCAGCTGCTTTTTTTTTTGGAGAGTTTAAATAAGGTAAGTGGAGCATGTAGTGAAAGACCATAGAGAAACACAAGTTCACACATTTTATATGAACTCACATATAAATGATCGTGTCAGGAACGTAACAGTTTTTTCTTTTAGGTTCTGGAGTTCAAAAGTTTTAAATTATTCTGAAGTGTACTGCCTCTATTCAAACGAGCATGGAGACTTGCAAGCAAGGATATATGGGGAAAACAAATCCTCTTGGATCTCTTTCATCAATATACACTTTGTGTTGCACTTCAGCTCTCTGGACAACCTGGCCCTTGATGAAGTCACACACTGATCTGAAAACAAGTTTTCCTAACTGCTTCTAAAACTGCCTGTAAAGCAATGATAATAAGCTGTACATTTGTTCAAGTTCTTATCCCATATGGGCAGTAAATGAGACCATTCTTTCAGCCCCATCAGGAAGAGACAAATGATGTGGAAAGTAATTCCTTGTGTACGCTTCAAGAGTTGTCTGAGCTGTGACCTCTTCTCTTGCTATTTTGTCTTGCAACTTGTAAATAAACCAAAGCTTTCCTAAGCAATTAGCTTTGCAGCACATTCTGTGCATTCTCCTTAACTTATCCCTCTGTGGAGCAAGTGCCTGAAATGGGATGATCCAGTTGGGGGAATCACAGAGTGGACCTGAACATCTCTGCTCTGAAATAAGGTTGTTACCTTGCTTTTTCTTGTGATTGTCATCAATCTTATGGAAGTTCATTTTAGCTGGAAAATGTTTTGTTTTAGTCCTATTAACATTACCTTGACATCCTACATTTCTTCATTGCTGATACACTCCAGTCCTTTACGTAAAAATGATAATCAATATGATTCTGAAAAATTAATATGATCTAGCTTTAGTACTCATAAAGCATCTCTGGTAATGCAGCTGATCACAAATTATTCAGCTGCTGATCACAGGTAACTTCAAGACAGCTCCTGACACAGGAATCAGGCTTAAGTTTTCAGCTGACACACACCTGACTTTTCTGATTTTTCTAATAATTATATACACATGTTTTTGTCCTAGAGCAAAACAAACAACCCTCCCAGCAGGGTTAAGGACTAAAGCTGACTTTGTTCTTTGGAAAAAAGATGTCTAGCAGGAGCAAGTGGATTCACTAGCAGTGCATAGATTTAGAGAAATCTAAATTGTAGAGCAATTTTGACAAGGTAAAAACAGTGGAATTAAATTCAGGATGGTTTTGACCAAATGTTTCATTTACATATTCTTTAGTTGTTTCAGAGCCCCACTCAGTAGTGCAGAGATGAATGGAGTAGCTACTCAATAGAGCCCAGGATATCACCTAATTTTGCATTTGATGTTCTGCTCTCCTTTAGCTCTGTGAGGCAACTGAGGGCTACTTTTTCATCCTTCTGTAACTCAGCTTGTCCCTCCATCATCTCCATTTTGAACAGATCACCTCCTTTTTATGAATTTATGAATATTCTACATGTATGCACCTTGAATTTTGACCTTCATTTCTGTGTCATGGCTTTTAATCTATTTTATCACAGAAGTAAAAGTAAGTTATTGTTAAAATAGAGTGACTTTTTATTCCTTCATAAAGAACAGGATTATGAATGATACCTGGGTTCCTCAGTGGATTTTTAGAAAGATTTCAATGAAATAAGACCCAAAAGTAAATTAATGCTACTTTTGTTATTAATCCAGAATTATACTTCTTGTATATTAAAACAAGAGTTGTTACCATATAAAAATACTAGCATTTGAAATGGAATTTATTAGTTATTCAGAAATTAGCAAAAACAAAGTCATTTGTGTTCCAAAATTACAAGTGAAACTCAAGATAAATGCAGGGATATAATTTAAATCTCATAGATTATTTGAGTAGGATTACTGAAATTTTAAGAAGAATTCCCCTCCCATTACGTAGAAAGCCACTCTGAGCTACACAGTGCAGTTGAATGGATGTGCTGAGAATTGGATGTGATGGGCTTGTGGATGAGGCAGGTGTGATTAAAAGAAGAAGAAAGGCAGGATCTTGCTTGGGGGAAGAGGCAATAGATTAGCATGTGGTCTAGATGGTTTTAAGTGGTTGATAAAAAGTCTAGATGAGTAGAAATATCTGCCAGGCAAAAAGTTGAAATTATAATTGTAGGAGTACTAGCTCATCTTTACCTTACATAGATGCTTTTCAAATCAATTATTTATCAGCAAAAAAATCCACAGAGAACTTTTATGTAAAATTGCAGATGAAGCCTCCTTTTCTTGTGCTGTGAAGTCATTTATACAGAATGTAATTTCTGTTGGCCCCTCAGAGAGGGGGGTTCCTTCAATTTTCTTTGCTAGCATAAAATGGATGTCTATCTTTCATTCTGCTTTCAAACAGAAACATAGCAATAAACACATCTGAAAAATAATGACATTACCTTCGACTACTGCAAAAATATATTCTGATTAACTCATGCCTTATATGTAAAAAATATCTACTTCAGTTGTAAATAAAATTGATGTAACAAAATAGATAAAGACTAAAAATTAATACCAATAAATACCTTGGAATGAGTTGATCACAAAACTCCATGAAATCTAAATGGATCTGCCATGTTTAAATGCAGCTTTGTTCAATGTGCTACTTTAAATGTTTGTAATAGCCATACTTTAAAGTGTTAAGCTTGGCCAACGTTTGATTAATTCATCCCATAGCTATACTATTTTCACCTGTGGCTTCCTTAGCTAAAAAGCAAAAATTCTATAATAGTACAGCAAGACTAAAAATCTAGTCCTTGGTTTCCAAACTCTGGTATTGTCTGTTATCAAGCATAAAGCCAAGTGAACTCATCATATATGAACACCACAAGGTTTCTAAAGATGTGTTTAAATGTGTAATTAAAGTTCAGCTTTACTAAGCTGAAGAGCTGAAAAAGAGGGCAGTGGACTTGGTGCTTCCAAAGATTTACAGGGACATCTTTACTGAGCAAAGAAGAGTTCAGAAAACCTATTAATTAATACCAAATGGGACAGGGATAATAATCTATTGCAGACTGATTCTCTCCAGAGGCACGTGCTTCCCTAAGCACCCTGCCATGTTGCTGTGCTCTTGGATGGACTGAGCAGCTATGGCTCATTGCTCTACTGATCCAGCTATATTGCTTCTGGCTCTGCTGGAGGATGGAAATGATCCCACCTCCCGTCATTTTAATTTCTGTCAAATTGCCAGCTTCTTCTTCAGGACATGGAATTGTTTTCCCCATCTCTGCTGAAAGACAGTGAAACTAGGACTTGTGGGAATCAGCAGAAAAATTTATGAAAAGCAGGATACAGAAATTCTTATAATTGATACATGAGAAGATTCCCTGAAAATACTAAATAAATGGTGGAAAAGTAAGAAATATGGGTATTTATCATATTTATGCTAGAGCTCATAGGACCTCTCCAGTTAGGAAGTCAAGAATTTGTTCAATTTTTAAAGAATATATTCTGTTTCTGCTTAAGTCATTAGCATAGGACATGCTATTCTAATCACCTTTGGCAGAATGCAAATAAAACATGCAGTCTCCTATTCTTTCTCTCAAGTTCCACCAGTACTGATTTGCTAATTCACTCTGGCAGAATACCAGGTGTCCCATTGTGTAAAAATGCTTTTACTCATAAGGCGAATGAAAAGTTCAATTTCCCATTACTATTTTTCCCATCATTTGTTTGTAGTATCGTATTTTGCTTCATGCTGCTCTTTCCCACAGCAATAGCCCATCTGCAATGCACAACTAAGGACAGGCAAGGTGTTTCATTTGAGTGTGCCTTAGAATATCCTTGCTTAGGAGACAGAAATGCCCTATTTTATCAGTAGCTTTACTGATTCTGATTTCTTCCTTACTAGACCAAATTAAGGGAAGATACACTGTCCTGTGTCCCTCTTACAGGAGATACCAGTCCTGTGACATCTGAAAGATTCCTCAATACTGTATAACAAAAGGCACAGTGATTATACTCCCTTCCAAATTCTCAGACAGACACTTCTTGTCATGAGATCACACAACTGCTGGTGGAGAGTCCTGATCCCCTTTGTATGAATCTCCTGCTTCTTCCCCCTTCCCCTGCAGAACAGCTTCCCCTCTTATAGTGTTGTTACAACAGCAATGTTGTTACCAGGTGATGGTAACGATGTTGCTAACCAGACTCACTAAAAATGGTAGTTAGCCGGTTAACCAGGCTTTGAGAAATAATTTACAAAAGATTTGTAATAAAACTCTTCTGTGGAAAAGTCAAGCACAGACAAAATTTCCTTTCTGTCTCTTGTTTCACTGTGTTCAACCGGATTGTGTGAAGGAAGGAGATAAATTTTAAGCTACAAACTTCAACACCTTTCTTTGAGATAGAGATGCCCAAGGCTTTAGCTAACATGTTCACTCACTTTGCAATCTGTCAAACTGGGAAGAGTGGCTTGGGCACTCAAGCTGAGCTCCTAACATCTGTAGGAAAGAAGGGATGGGAAGTGCAGATAGACACAAAGATGCCATTTATTCCAGTCCTGTAATCTCTTTCCCTTCTACAAGCATGGTAGGAATCACAAAAGACCAAAACCTTATTGCATACTTAAATATAATTATAGAGTGGCAATATCTAAGATATCTGCCATCATCAAAGGTTTTGTGAATGCAATAATATGAATTGCATTCAGTGAAAATATTTCATATTGCTAGGAAGTGAACCTTGATCTTTAATGCCACGTGGGACACAAATGCCCTGACCATGTTTTTTGACCCAAACACTTGTGAAAACTTCTTACAGTGAATTCATGGGTTGAAGAACTGTGGAGGAACAGGGCCACTGCCTGTAGTTCTGCAGATACTGTCTGGATGTCTGTAACTAGAAAAGTGTTTGTAAAGCTGCAATGTCATTTACAGTGCAAGGAGACCTCACTGCTCAGGTTTCCATTAGAAGGGAATGCTAGGTGGGTAGTCGTGGAAAGGACAAGCACAGTCTTCTCAGGCTGCATGATCCAGGAACCAGGGTGGCTGGCTCCATCACACACCTGCCCTACGGAACACATCAATCATCCTTCATCCCTCTGCCTTTCATTAACTGGGAAGAAAAAACCCAACAAACTAAACTATGCCGTCACTTCTCTGTTTCCAATACTTTTTGTTTGTTTCCAGGTGCCTGGGTTGTTAAAGCTTCCTTTCCATTTCTCTACAATTTCTCAGACAGAAATGCCAATAGATATCTGTGCTTATTCTTAAAGAAGCTTTATTGATCTCTGCTCAGGCAATTCTAGGAAACTACTTAGGAACAGGTGGAAATGGTGGAAAATGGCATCACAGTGGCTGTTCTGGCCTGCTCTTAACTGCCCACCCACCAACCCAGCCAACGTAAGGGGAAGAAGGGAGACAGAGAACACAGTGCAAAGGTTCCTCATCCAGGTCATATCTGCTGTCCCAAGACAGCAACTTGCTTTTTCTCTTGCTCAGTGTGAGGCATTTTGCTAAGTGTATTTCAACATGACAAGTATCTCAAGAGACTCAAAACACACATCATCATCTTGCTCTGTGATTCTAACAGCCTTACTCTTGCATCCATAAGGGTAGATGGGTGACATGTCCAGCATTTTTCCCTGAAGAAGGAAGACAAAAACATATTAGAAGTCTTAGGGACATTGCAGACAAGCTGCAAGCTGAGAAATGTGTATGAAAATGAGTAAGGTTAGTAGTCACTCAAGGCAGCACCTTTCCCATGGACTGTCAGGGATTAAATGAGAGAAAAACATGATCAGGAAACAGTTCTGGTCTTACACCATGTGTTACTGCAATACACTCATTAGAAAGGCTGTTTAATACTAGAAAACTTGTTCAAATCACACTTGTTCACATCATTTATTATTATTATTTTAATAAAATTTACTATTAATATTGTATTGCATATTGTCCATCTGTCTTGGCTTGCTTATCCCTAATAATTATCAAAGTGACCTGGCTTCTACTTCATAAACACCAGGCACCAAAGAGCTTTGATAGTCAACTTCTGAAGTGAGCGAGTAACAAAATTGCACAGCAAGTGTGTACACTGAAATGGTGAGGATTTTTTCAGCTTGCTAATCACACAGGCAAAAACCCAACCCAACCCAACCCAACCCAACCCAAACCAAACCAAACCCAGGAAATGGGAAAAACAGAAAAAGAGACTAACAATCTATCAGTTTTTTTCCCATCAGCTGAGGATGAGGAACTCGGATTTGACCTGCAGCTTGTCTAAATTTACAGATTTTGTCCTATTACCAAAATTTTGCAAGCACAAAGTGATAAATGGATTTGGTACACTGGCAGAACTTGTCTTTCACATAAAAGGTCAAAGAACGAGGATGATTATCTCAAGACAACTTAGTGAAAAGTGTTTGTCATTAACTGAGGCCATTCCTTATTTGGAGCAGCAAACAATGTGTTTCAGGGGCCAACAGTTGAAATAAACTGCCTGAAAATTAAAAGCACTTAAAAGTCCTTTGGGGCCAGTTAGAGTTCATTACATTTTTGTTTCAGATGTTGTTTACTTTGGCATGTTAAGCTATCCAGAATATTCCATCAGCTTGAAAGTGTGCCTTAGCAACGCTAACATCTTGGTTCTTGTCTGATCCACAGGGAGGCTGATGGTGCTGCATATGATAGTGCTCCAGAAATGGCCCCATTTCTGCACCAAACGCTGCCAAAAAGAGCAGCAAACATCTACTCAGTCTTCAAGTACTGATATCTTACACAGCTCTGGATGAAGTAATTACTATTCCTTTGGAGAGAATAAAGGCTACTATGCCAAACCCAGCTAACACTTTCATTTTTAATATATTCTTGCAACCTGCTCTTGACAGTGACATTACCCTCTATAGTTTACTGCAAGGCTTCAGTGTGTAAAAAGAGCACCAAACGTGTTTGAAACATTCTGCTGTTCATGTGGAAATCCATTTTAGAGTCAAAATCACCCTTTTCCAAACAGGATTTATACTGTACGAGACAGATTTATACCCACACTTCATCCCAATGAGCAGGTACAGTCCTGTTGTGTGGCTTCAGCACATCTTCCCAGGCTCAGACCTTGGCTAGAGAAAAAAACATGTAAATCATCCCATTCATGGCAAATATGCAGAAGCAAATCTCACCTCCTGCATTTAAGAAATTGTATTTTTTGCAGTCTACACAATTCATCAGTATTAATACACTCTTGTGGCTGTCATTGCACATACTGTTTTTTCAGTCAATATCACAACTTGTTTGTTAGGTAGGCTCAGTTCATAATTTTGGAAGCCTGATACTGTAAAAACCTACAGGGGATTAGGATTAATTTAAAACCACCTGTGGGAAAAAAAATTGGTCTTTAAGACCTCTGATGTTAGGTCAAATATTGCTCATCACTCAAGATTTTTCCTGCATAAAGGAGAAAAGACTCACCTGATTGAGCAAAGAGCAGATCAGCGTGACTGAGGAGGGGAATGAATGTGCCAGAGAAATTGAGGTACTGTGCAGCAAATGAGCAAATCAGTGCAGAATGGAGGAGTGAAGCAAAACAGCCACCCCGTCACCTTGGAGAACAGGTGGCTCTTTAGAAAGAATGAAAGAAGACATAAATGATCTTCAGGAAGGAAGGAATATAGGGAACAGGTGTACCTGCTCCACAAAATACCTAAGTGGAATTGTAAGCAGAGTAAAAGCTGGAAAGACCTATGAACTAAGAGACAAGAAACATGATATTTGCACAGGAGACTAACAGCTAATAACAGACCTGTCAACAGAAAAGTTATGAGCAGAAAAGTTTTAGAGGGAGAGAAGTTTGACAGTGAGTTTAGGTGGGACACAAGGAACCAAAGTTCAGTGATTGGAATTACTACTTCTTGTGGAAGATTTCACTTTGAGTGTATAAATACAAATCAAAATCTACCAAGCAGATCTCAGACAGGACATTTTAACACAGTGCCCACATCAATATATATGGAAATAACTGGAAATAATGTCTAACATCTATTACTTTACCTAAGAAATTAAAAATCACCACTACTTATGAAAGATCTATACCATTTACCCTGGGACAACATAGAATTAAAAAGGCCTCTCCTCTTGTCAGTAAAATTTATGTTAACTAAGCATCATTTATCAAATCACCAAACTAATGCTGAAATAAGAAAACCCCTCCTTCATTTCAATTTCAATGAAAATGGGATTGAGGAAAGAAAACCTGCAAATGGAAAAACTGATAATTGCCAGGGAAAAAATTACCATCACAATGCTTCTGAAACAACCTTGTGAACAAAGTACATTTAAAGCATAGAAGCCAAGATATTTAGCTCTTGGAAGCAATGTTGATTTACACCACCTGAGAATCTGCAGTGTCCACAAGACAGCAATCAGACTCTTTCTTCCAAGCACTGAATAGTTCTTTCTACAGTACTGTTGTATTATAATATGACTAGGAAATGTTGCAAATGAATCTAATTATTATTATAATCTTAACAATATAATCTTGAAATCCTTGTCAAATGTTATTTCCAAGACATAGAGAGATGTCCTACAGGCAGAAGAATTAAAATAAATAGATTAAATAATTTCCTACTGGCGAGATATCCTAAAAAGCTAATAGGTTTAGATTCTGGATTGGATTTTGTAGCAAAGATATTTGATTTACTTGTCAAAATTTAAAGATTTTACAGTCCTCCATCAATCACTATGAACAAGATGGGTTATTTAGAAAACCCAAACTTAACAATTATATTTCAGACAATATTTTGGCAATGTGTATTAACTAGAGGTCAAGTAGGACTGTGCCTTCAGTCTAATATTATACATCTAGTTAGAACTAGTTCATGTGCTCCTCTGTTTCAGATACACAGTAGTCATTCTATGTTTTAAAAAATGGTGGCTTCCAGATCCAGTGAACACTGAAATTCTCCAAAATTTGGATGATTGTCTTTTATTTGGCTGCTTGAGTGATGAATACTGAAACCATGAGGGCAAAGTAAGTGAATCCATGTCTGCACTGACTGGATTTTTCCAACTCTATCAGCCTGCTTTCACCTGATTTTAGAAAACTATCCAAATAATTCTTTATCAAAAATCCACTCTCTCTGTATGAAAAGGTTCATGATTGCTTCAGCTGTGAAGGGATCTTATGGTTTGAAGTATATCACTCTGGAAATAAGGCCAGTCATTTAATTTGACCTTTACAATATTTGAATAGTTTCCAGATGACTTCCAGACAACAACAGCGCCTCTTTGGAAGTAACTCCTGTCTGATAAAAGGAATCAAGTTATTAAAAATGAAAAAAAAAGTCTCCAAGTGCATAAATATTATCAAGCAGGTCAGTAGTATTCCAGTATGAGCCAACGTCCCTTATCTTACATTATGTTGATAGTGCTGCCATCTGTTCCACTCAAAAGCTTTCAAGCCAAAAGAGAAGCAGTATTTTATTAGCAAATACTTTCTGCTAGTGTACCATCTTCACCTCTGCTTGTGAATCCTGTAAAAATATCACCTTTGATACCCTTTATCTTGCAGATGTTTCTCTAGAGTCTTTGGTGGTGCTAAAGAGACACTGATTCCTGGGAGTCTGCTCTCTTCCCTGCCAGAGCACCTCTCGCTGTGAGGGGGAAGAGAAGGAAAACACCCACTCCTTTCTGTGCCATGGGGAGAGAGATGTGGTGAAAACCAGAACAGGGGCCATGGGAGCTGTGGAGTTGGACTCTGTCAGCTGTGAAGACTTGCACAACCACCACTGATCTTGTCAGAGTGAGGATACTGTGATCTCTTGTCAACAATGATTAACACTTCTGTGCATGCAAGATGTTTTTGCAGCTCTGTAGAGCATTAAGTACAAAACCTACTCCTGCTCAGTGCACAAAACCCTGCAGCAGATGAATCTTTGGACACGAACCATCACATCTGAGGTCCTGAAGACAGATCTTGAGTTTGTAAATGACCAGATACAATTCCAGACCGTGAGATCCCCTGAGAAACCAGCAATATGAAAGCAAGGTCCTTTCGCTGTCTCTGTTCCTCTCCATGGCTCCTAATCAGTGTCATGGTCACTCATATTTTTAGGAATGAGTAGCATTATGGGTGAGCTTTGCTGTTAGTGACAGTAGGTACCTGAACCTTGCAGTAGGTACCCGAGCCTTGCAGTGCCAAGGTTTAATTCCCCGCTCCAAAAACCACTGTTAAGTCACTGTTTTTGTCCCTTGGGTGCTAAGTTATGCAGAAGTTTTCCTGTTTCTCAAGCATTTAACAAGGATATTGCCCTGGAGTCAGTGAGAAAATCAGGTATTTGAGATGCTGAAGAGAAATATGGCTTGCTGCAGTTCACATGAAATGAGAACAGGCAGCAAATTATGTCTGAAGAGTCCTTAATACACAAATTAACTGAGGGACAAGGTTGCTTTAACTATACATAATACAAGGGGAAAAGTTAATCACTTGTGCACTTCCCAGCACAATTTTTTTAACAAATTAGTTTTTAGTCATAATAATTAGCATCTAACATAAATTAGATGTATTGTCTGCATGTCTTGGGGTGATTTATGACAATAGTGTATTCCCTGATGCTCTGCTTTATGCCCCAAAATGGTTGCTGTATCTTTGAGGTGGGTCCAGAGGAGGGATGAGCCTTGGGCTTGTTGGTGGTTTTCTTCGAAGCCTTGCTCCCCAGGTGTTGGGGGTTTGGTGCGGTCTGGGTTTTGCTTGGCTAGTTTGGTTCTGTTAGCCCAGGCGAGAAGTTGTTCCTTTCCCTGGCCTTGGAGAAGCTGCAGCAGCAATCCTTCGGCAATCTCGAGGCGAACTGGACAGCTCGTTTGGTCCGAGAGCAGAGAGGGAAAACAGGACCTGGGGGAGAGGAGTTGGTCAGGACCGGCAGGAGAGAGGGACTGCTCCATCTCGGCCCCAAACCTCGGGAAAGCTGAGCCTGGGACAGAAAGCACACCAAGCCCACCTGCTTCATCTGCCAGTGGAGAGGAGATCAGTGCCAGAGGTTTTCATCTGTTTGCCTGAACTGCTGTGTGAAGCTCTGTTTGTTTGTTTTCCTGAGAGAGAAGTCCCCACCATCTTCTATGCCACAGCGTGAACTGGTATTTTTTCCCTGGCATTTTGGGTTTTTGTTCCATTTTGTGCGTGGGGGTAGAGGTCTGACAGTTTAATATCTAGCATTTATTTACTTTTTTTTTGCCATGCCTTGTGAGCATTCTGTTTGTTAGTAAACTGTTAGGTTTTTTTTTCACTTTCTTGCACTAGTATTTATTTCATGGTGGTAGAAAGAGATTATGGGAACCCTTTTAGAGGAGACGACTCATTCCAGAGTGTCTTCTCCTAAATTTGTCTCTAAACTCAGACACTGTGGTAAATACCCTTACACTCTAACTACTGTTATGGGAATAGGCAGTATGAAGTATGCTTGTCCAATTAGCATTTTCACAGTCAAATAATCCAAATTATTTAATGTAAATGCCTTATTAATAATAGAGTCAAAGTTGTTACATGTACAAAACCACCTTCCTAGCATTCACCCCTCTCCTGTGGTGATGTCCTAAATCTCATGTCTCATTCCACTTCATTCCACAGCTTCAGGCCTCAGTTTTCTCCCTGCCCCCTACTCCCAGGGAACGAGTGAAAGCTGCCCCACAGTCCCCCAGTATTGTGCAGGGACTGCCTGGGGCTGCCAGCCCCTTCCCTGGAAGCATTCCTGGAGCAGGAGCTGGGCAGGGGCACTCTGGGAACCCAATTCAGCCCCTCTCAGGCCCAGGGCAGTCCAGACACCCCTGGGACCCACCCCTGGGACATCTTCTCCCAGCAGTGACAAGTGTAAGACACTTCCTGGGTGACAATGTAATATTCTTAATTTTAAAAAAATGAAGGGCAGGTATTCTGTACTGACAAAGTGACAAAACTGATGGAAAACAGTGCTTTAAAATAATATAGTCTATTGAAATAATTGACTTCCTTCTAATTTCTTTTTTGAGAAAATGAACATTACGCATATTCTTATAATATATTTCATAAAAGATGAATGATTTATGAAAGACCTGCCTGTGATGAAGAATTAAAAACATGCAGCCACAGATTCAGATCTTAATTGTATTCTTTGTGTTTCCTAGTAATTCAATAATAAATCTTTCATCTTTTAGTGGTATAGGCTAATGTTAACAGAAAAATCATTTGGTTTTCAATAAAGAGGTCAGCTACTCTTCTGTTTCATTTCACCACATCCTGCCCTACACAAAATAGATAGCAAACATTTCTCACTTTTCTGCAGATCTCCAGCATCAATCTCTCTAATTCCAATATTCAAATCTGAAAAGGGGCATTACTTATGCATGAAAAGAACTCACCAAATAAACAATTCCTCTAGTATTAAAGACTCACCAGCTATATGATAATTTGGTCTGAGAAACATTAATTTCTTTTCTGTATTGTATATTTAAACCTTATTTTATCCTTGCAAGCCATTCCCATTGACTTGACCATGAGACACCTGTTACAGTTAGCTCAGCCTGGGGCCTGTGGCCTTCCAGTAGCAGGTACAAAATCATATTTATTGGGTAACAAACTGCATTCATCTCTGTGACATCAGTGGGGTGCAGCCTGAGAAGTGCAGCCTTCCCAAGACAAGGGAAGGCAGCTCTAAGGAAGCCAAGGGGCACCAGGAGAGACTCTGTGCCACAGTGCTGCACTGAGGCATGGCAGAGACATTGTTGCAGAAGTGTTCTCACATGCAAAAATTAAAATATTTCTGTCACGAGGTTCCTGGTAACTGTACTGTTAGATGTGCTTGCCACTCAGCATCCCATTACTTTTCCCTAACAAAACAAAAAAAAATCCTCACTGAAACAAACACTGACTACATCCAAGGGAAATAGCAGCAAACCATTATTTGTTCTTTGAATTAAAACCCCTCCTTTTGTTTAAATCTTTGAGCTGCTTTGCTTAGTCTAGGACAATTCAATAGCTATTTACATATCATTGATTTTCTTCTAAAGATAAAGTCATCAGACCTTTGGATCACAGCCAGTTTTCCCAAACCTAGATGAATAGAAACCACTGCATAATTTTTAATAGTAGCTAGATTCCGACTCTGAGATTTTCTTCAGTTGTTGGATTGTAAGAATAAATGCTGAACAAACACTCATGTCTCTCATCATTTTATTTATTTTTCAAAATTGCTGGTCGATATTTTCTTGCACATTAACTAATAGCACTGACTATTTCACTGCCCATACAATATTATAGTTAATAGCAGTTTTGATGCCTTGCACCACAATAAAAATTGGCTTCAAAAAAATCAATAGATTCCTTGTTTTGTATCAGGGAAGAGAGATAAACAATAAATCATGAATTTTGAGTTGATCATTTAGTCTGACAACATGGTATTCAGGATTTCTTTGAATGATAGTTATGATTCTCTGTAGAGTCAAATTCTAATCTGAAATGCACCTCTGAGTGCCTTTGCTGTTTCTGTTTGGGGACAAATCACTGCAATAATGTCTCAACAGATTTTCTGAGGCAAAGTGTATAACAAAAGTTTGGAGTTCACACCACCAGTTTTGCCTGGCTGTTGTTATTTGTGGATTGTTCAAGTTGGAACAACATGAATTTGACTCATGGTACAACTTGAATAGGATATCTTACTCTGGTTTGAAACAAATAGAATATACACAAACAATAATAGAAAAGGGATTTACCTAAATGAACCTCCCTAAGTTTCAAATATAAGCGTTCTGAGGTTCTCTCAGAGAAAGGACACTCAAGAAGGAAAAAAGAAAGCACAAAGAACCAAGCAGGTATGGCATTCAGGCTATGACAGTAGTCTAAGATAAACACAGCAAAATGGAGTGGCTTTTTGGAGGCTGTTTAGATTGAAAAATATTGCTGCTTTTAAGGGAAGAGTTCTCTCCGTTTTATCATAATGATCTGATACAGCGTTTTTTTTGATAATTCAAACCCATTTTTTTTCAGAGCAGATATATTAAGGATCCAGTATCAATGATGTTTTAGCATGACAAATTATCTTCATTCATGCTCATGGCAGAATAATCTCTCATCTTTTTCTATCTGAACAAATAATGGCTCACTGTAAGACTAAAGCATTGGTTACATTGTGCAGAGGTTTAATACATCAAAAATTCAGCATGGATAATGGCAGAATACTCGTGACTGGTAATCCCCTCAGAACCTCCTCATCAAGGACAGCTTCTCTCCTGCCTATGCGTGTTTATGTCTGCAATGGTTCTTTGCTTTAAATGTACTCCATTCCAGAAACATCTGTTCCAGAATCATGTGCTGGAGTTTTGCACCAGCAAATAACACCTGAAGGATAAATCTAGACCTGAAATACTACAGTCTCTGTTTTGCTGCATTTTCTTTTTAATTGTGCAATTTGCATATAATTTTTTCCTACCTGGCCCTAAAATATTTGAAGGAACATCAGAGATAACGTGTGATGAACTGACCACAGCCCCCATTCCCCATCCCCCTGTGCTGTGCAGGTGGAAGAGGTGGAGAATCAGGAAAAAGTTAAGCCTGGGAAGGGTGGAGGGCTGCTTGAAAGGGGGTTTTGAGAGTTGAGTTTACTCCTTATTGTCCTACTATGATTTTATTGATAAAAAATGAAACTATTTTCCCCAAGTTAAGTCTGTTATTCCCTTGTTGGTAACTGCTGAGTGACACTCCCTGTGCTTAGCTTGATCCATGAGCCTTTTGTCATATTTTTCACTCCTCTGGCCAGCTGAAAAGGGGACTGATAGAGTGGCTTTGGTGAGCACCTGATGTCCAGCTGGGGTAAAATCCCCACAACTAGTTACCTTGCTCAACCTTCTTATTTCTTAATTTTTCTTTCAGGTAGAAGACCATGGACATCTTGGAGTATCAAAGTAATTTAAGAGAAATTACATACAAAATAACATTAAAAACATTTGTATAAAAACATGCTTAAAAATCCAGGCACTAATAAAATTGAACAATGTGGGTAAAAGGACTATAATGCTTTTATTTTAAATGTTGAGCTGTTACTGGTGAAAACAAGCATGGCAGGATGCAGATGAGGAGAAGGAATTGGATGACAGAGGTAATTTTGATGGAGAAATGTTAAACTACAAGAATCAGGACAATGGATAAATGAGGTGTTAAAGTAGTGTTTGTGTAAGTGTCTTAGGTGAATTGGAGATTTATATGCAGAGAGAAGGAGACAAAAAGTGGACACATGGATATGGATATAACACAAGGGAAGAAGTAGGAATTATGCAGGACAATGAAGTGCTAGGATACTGAGAAAGGGTAAAGAATCTGACAAATGGAATGAACAGAGACACAGCAGGTCCCTTTTCTGCCTGTGGATTTCCTGACAAGCACAGCACTGTGTGCCTGCACACTGGTCCCAGCTGTGTGGCAATTGTTGATACTGTTGTTGAAGGCAATGGATTACATTAATTTGAGAATAGCAATAAAACTATTCTCATCACGAGTAAAACAGCTTTTGGTGAAGGCTTGAATCACTGTGCCACACCAGTTTCTAATTGTCTCATTGCTATCACTTAGCCAACATTTCAAACATTTTGTCTCATCATTATTTCTTTAATATCATTGCCATACTCACTAATTGGGTGCTTTGAATATGCCTTTACTTTGCCCTAAGGTTATTTTTTCATACATTTACATTCTTCATCACAGCTGATGAAAACAAGCAGAATTTTTAATCTTCACTTCTTTCATGGCATTTCTTTTACACTAGTGTCAAATAAATAGCTTCATCATTTTGAATTACACAACAGTGTGACTCATGATTTCTTACTAATTTTCTTAACAAAAAATATTGAATCATCAATTGCAATTGTTCAAATTGTAATCAGATAAAATCTGTTTTATTTTGCTATTTCATCCTCTCACAAATACAAATAAAACTGGGAAATAATTTTCAGGAAAACATGTGCGGACCCCTCCTATTACTTCTTGCTAAACAGATCCTGAAATAAAAGCCACTTCCCTGATGATATTCTTTTTACTTTATCCCCACAGGATAAAGGCTTTTTACTTTATCCCCACAGTCCAGAATCTGGAACTACTAGGAAACAGCTGTGCTATCAAAGCATTCCTGTACAGAGGTCTCAAACACATCAAAAATACCAAACTGGAACTCAATGTTCATGAAAATTATTCTGAGCAGCCACACCTCTAGAAACAGTTAAAATTGCAATTTTTTTTATAGAAATGGAGGAATATTCCTATTTTAAAGGACCCAAAAAATTACTAAGAAGTCAGCAAAGTGGGAAGAGAGAGTGGGTAGTAGCAAGTCCCGAAGAAGGCACTGCATATTTCTAGTAGCAACTGGACTTAAATGGAATGAAAATAAATAAATAATAATAAAAAATGAATGTGTTTGATTATTAAGGACATCAATTTTATTTGAATTATATTAATTTTTACCATAGGCCTCTGGTGATGGTGATTAGCAGCAATTCCTTTTACCCTATTGTACAGGAAAATGTGTGTGTGTTTCTGGAAGGCAAACTGTACGAGGTTAAGGAATCTGGCTTTGAGGAACCAAATATATGTTTTTCTTCTTAATCCGTGATGTTCAAAGCACTAAGTAATCTGAAAAAAAAAAAGAACTGGAAACAAAAAAGAGACTGTATCAGTGCATTTGCCACAGGTCTTTCTATATTTTTTTTTTTGTTGTTATTTCTGCCATATTTTAGAGAAATATGCAATTTGAAATTAATAAAATCTAATCAAGATCACAGAAAAGGAGAATTTCATGGAATTCACCGATTAACAGATCATTCAGCCAGCGATTTCCTGTAACTGATCATCTCAAACCCCATAATTAAGT
Source organism: Promerops cafer (assembly GCA_013398275.1). Classification (NCBI taxonomy): domain Eukaryota; kingdom Metazoa; phylum Chordata; class Aves; order Passeriformes; family Nectariniidae; genus Promerops; species Promerops cafer. The sequence goes on along the minus strand of VZSE01002352.1, from coordinate 234,111 downwards.
TCACAGTTTGGAAAGGACCTCTGGAGGTCTGCTATTCATCTTTCAGCTCAAAGCAGTGTCAGCTACAAGGTCATACAGGTGGCTCAGAGCTTTGTCCAGGCGATCTTGAAAAACTCAGGGATGCGATCTATGAAATCTCTCTGGACAACCTGCTCCATTGTCTACCTGTCCTCAGGCTTCAGGTACAGATCAAACAGGACAGATCCCAGGATAACCCTCATCAATACTCCACTTGTTAGCTGCCCATGGTTAGGGTAGGAATAACTGTATCACCCTCTCAGCTGAACCATGAAGTCAGTTTTGGATGATCATCTGGGCCATAAAACTGCGATTTGAACACAAAAGCATTGTGGAGGAAAGTGTCAAAGGCTTTGAGAAAGTCAAGATAAATGGTATTTTATTGAGCACCTGTCCTATGAGGAAAGGCTGAGAGAATTGTGACTGTTCAGCCTGGAGAAGAGAAGGTGTTGGGGTGAGCTTATTGCAGCCTTCCAGTAGCTGAAGGGAACCAAAGAGGAAGACGGAGAGAGACTGTTTACAGGGGCTGGAGTGACAGGACAAGGGGGAATGGATTTAAACTGACAGAGAGTAGGCTTAGATTAGATTTTAGGAAACAATTCTTCCCTGTGAGGGTGGTGAGGCCCTGGCACAGGTTTCCCAGAGAAGCTGTGGATGCCCCACCCCTGGGAGTGTTCAAGGCCAGGTTGGATGAGGTTCTGAGCAACCTGGTCTAGGGGAAGGTGTCCCTGCCCATGGAAGGGAGACTGGAACTAAGTGATCTTTAAGGTTCCTTCCAACCCAGGCCATTCGATGATTCTCTCTCTGTTACTCTTCCTTAATTCACAGACCAAGGCATTTCACCTCAGAAGGTAATCAGACTGGTTAGGCATGGCTTACCCTTTGTAAATCCATGATTGTTCCCCATCACCACATTCTGCTCTACATACAGCAAAATACATTCCAAAGTATATTCCTTCACGGGACTGAAGTGCAGCTGACCAGCCTGCAGTTCCCTGGGTGGATTACTTGGCCATTTTTTGACATGAATGTGACATTTACATTCCCCCATTCATCAGAGGTGTCCCTGTGATTCCCATGCCCTTTCAAATATGATAGTGGCTTTGCAAGGACCTTGACCAGCTCTGTCATGACCTTTGGATGATTCCATGGATTTGTGCTGGTCAAGTTATTCCTGACTTCATCTTCACTCACTGCTGTTTCACAGCTGCACAACAACCATTTTATTGCACTAAAGTCTCCCTGGATTTTGATGGGACACGTGCAACAATTCATCCTTTAACACTCCTGTATTTCATGCATCTTCTTCTTGTAGCATAGCTGGCCATAAATAGGTATCCCCCTAATCGCTGAGCTGTGAGTAGGCAGGGAGAGAATTTAACTACGCATGCTATGAGAAAGCAGATAGACTTTTTTAAATAATAGAGTTTGTGGAGAAAAAAGCATTAAAATATCCCTCACAAAAACATGCTGGTTTTAAGCAGGGTTTCAGAGAGCAAGCACCCCAAATTTCTAGCATTACTACTAAAAAACACGTGCACACAAACACTGGAATAAATTTAAAAGGAGAGAAATAACTGGTCATTACTGTTCTATGACAGGAAGAACAATATGAGCAATTTAACACCAAATTAGCTAGTAGGAGTACCCAGTAGTTAATTCCTTAGAGAGCGAATGAGAGGGGAGATGTAGCAATTATTCTAGAGTCATCTTTTTATAGATCTGAAAAGCATTACTAATATCTAAAGTGGTTTTTTTTTCATTTTCAGGTAAAGAAATGTTGCGTAAGAAATTATATTTCTCAGCACACTGAGCTGTTTTATAGAGCCTTAAAGAAAGCTAGTACAGAACAAGAATCTTTTTACACCACTAAGCACAACAACAAACACCATTTAAGATGGCAACCTTCAGAGCCCTCTGACAGTCACTACTCCTTCAGAATCTGGAGCTAAGTTAGGAAATGTTTCAGATGGCACAATGATCCAAGTATTTCCACTCTGTTCAACACTTCAGAGGTTGAATTTTTGTCTAGAATAAAGTTAAAAATATCAAATATTATACAAAAAAAGTGAAAAAGGTTTCCTTTAATGCCTTGTTAAATTTAATAATTTTACATCCTTCCTGACACATTAATCAATGTGATTTATTATGGTAGGGAAGACAAATTCAGAGAAATGGAAAGAAATCCCAACAGCAAATTTGTGCTAAGTCCACTGTTATCATACAAAGATGAGAGTCTTTCCTAAGGAGTCTGTCTACAGGGAGATAGGTTTGCTTTAAAATTTAATATCAGCTTTTATGACTGAAAGAAAAAAAACTGAAATAAAACATGAGCATAAAGGAAAGAAATTATACAAAAAATTACTATAATTATGAACATCAAAGTTATTTATCAAAACTCCATCTTCTTTATGCTAATTATTTTCCCAACAGATTATTCTGAATAGGATGAAGCCATCTCAGTCATGAAAGAAAACTAGTGTTTTCCTGTTCCCTGATAATTAGTCATTCATATTTAGATAGCCTTCATTCACTGCTGCACAGGTGCCTCAACCTTTGCCACACAACGTCGAGCTGTATTTAAAGAAATAGTCTTTGAATACTTGTATAGGAATAATAGAAAACTGTATTAACAGCTTAATCGCCCTGCTCTCTCTGAACAAGAGATCTGTCATGTGAAATTAATCTTTCTTTTTTTTGTCAGAAACATGCACAAAACAGTTCTGACACTAAAATATGACAACGTTGTATCAGCAAGCCTGCTTCAGCAGCCCTGCTAATTTAACACCCTATTCAGCAGATATTTAATTTCCGTGGCTGTTGGCCATGAAGTTTCAGTGAACTTCTATGGGTTGGCACCTGCAAAGCTTAATTCCAATTCCATAAACATAAATTCCTGCCTTCCTCATTGCAGATATGTTAACTGCTGACTCTGGCTACAATTCTCCAGCATGTCCTATTCCCATAACTATATATAGCAGTCAGCATTACATGTCCATCAGAATTATGAACTTATGTTTGGATAGACCACAAGCAATGGTATAATTGTGGGAGGAAAATCAAGTAAGAATAATGGAAATACAGGTGTGCTCAAAGGTGTTAAAACTGAAAAGGTTCTCTGATCAATGTATTTCCATCTGAAAAGGTTATTTACTTAAGGCTACAGGAAGTGGATATTAGAAAAAAAAATTCCTTACAGTGAGGGATGACCCATCGCTGGAAGTGTTCAAGGTGTGACAGTGCTCTGAGCAACCTGGTTTAGGAAGGTGTCCCTGCCCATGGCAGGGGGGTGGAACTAACTAATCTTTAATGTTCCTTCCAACCCAGGCAATTCTGTGGTTATGACCTCATGAGCCAGGATCTTCTAAAGGAGAGCTAAATTTCGGGTGCTACACTGCCTCAGTAATAATGAACTTTATTCTCCCACTGACGCTGATTGGTGCATCCAGAGTGGTTTAGGCCAGACAGGGAGTTTACAAAAGATTCAATAAGAAAAGAATACTCCTGAGTGCCAGGATGTCTGGTTGTGCCATCTCAGCCACAAAACAACTCAGAATCTCAAATCTGAGTGATTTTAATCAGAAATAGCTGAACAGCACAATTCAAACTGTCATAAAATATCTTATTCACAAGACAAAAATATCATTATTTTCACTATTCTGTCTAACTCAGGATTAAAAGCTAATGAAATAACCAGTGAGAGAGCAGTCTCCTATTTCAATGTTTCTTACTTAAATAAGCATCATCCGCTAATAGAAAATTGTCATCACCGATGACAATTGATAGTTTTCATCAGTTCACTACTTTTAGTTAAAAACAAAAAAGTATTAGTTGTATCACTGCAAATACATAATGAGAATGAGCAGATCAGGCTGATTTGCAAGGCTATGGGAAAAGTTACATAAGATTATCACCAGATAATATTGATTGATTGGCAGGGATGCTCCCAGTTCAATTCTGCCAGTTCTTTGAAGTTTGAAGGCCATTAAAAATGTTAAAATAATAAAATAAATACAATTGGTTTGTTGATGGAATCTGTGGAAAGAATTTCTACTATTTATTTAATCTGGATTCTTAGATTCTGCTAGTTCTGTTCAACAATGTTTGCATAGTACAAGTTTTATGGTAGCAGAGATACCTAAATGAGCTTGAAAACAGACTGATATGAAACCTGGAAACTACCTCGCTAAAGCAGGAAGTTTGGTATGGTCTAATTAACCATGTAGAAACAAAAAAAACCCGACAATGATAAATTTATGCAGCCAAAGTTTCACAGTGAAAAACACTGCAAACACCTTTATTTCAGATGACCCGAGATGGCACCCTTCTGGGTGGTCAGAGAAGTCTCAAATTAACAAAAGTCCTCCAGCCTTAAAGCCAGGATACAGGACTGCATGAATTACTGTCTAGTAAATATTAAAAGGGATGAGAGATTTATGTGCTGTTACTGAATTGATCTGGTTTGATCTCCTTAAAGAAAGGATATGGGTTTTAAATACAATAATTTTTATTATTCTGTTAAACACCAAGACCATTTTCATTTGATTCCAAAATTTTATTGTCACAGAAGATCTACACTTCCTTCTTGACCATCACCCCCATGTCACATGCCTGGCTGCTGGAAGATGAATGACCAGCAGAACAGAAGCAGAAGTGCAGAGAACTGCACACCAGGAATGTTGAGTCTATATTGGCCTCTAGAAGTTTGTCTGTCCATTTTGGCCAGGGCATATTGGCTTGCCAAACACTGTTTTTCCATCTGAAACCTTTCACTGACTGATTCTGTGCTGGTTGGACCTTGGCTGGCTGCCAGGTACCCACCAAAGCCATTCTATTACTCCCCTCATCAACTGCACAGGAGAGAGAATAAGGACAGAATAAATTTTTGGGTCTAGATAAAGGACAGTGAGAGATCATTCACTAATTAATGCCATGGGAAAAACAGACTCGGCTTGGGGAAATCAATTTAATTTATTACCAACCAAATCAGAGTAAGGTAATTAGAAATAAAAGAAAATCTTAAAAAAGCACCTTCCTCCCACCCCCTGCCTTCTTCACAGACTCAGCTTCACTCCCGATTTTCTCTGCCTCCTCCCCCCACAATGGCATGGGATGATGGGGAATGGGGCCTGTGGTCAGTTCACCATGGGTTGTCTCTGCTGCTGCTTCCTCCACAGGGGCAGGGTTCCTCACACTCTTTCCCTGACCCAGTGCCTAGTCCCTCCCGTGGGATACAGTCCTCCATGAACTTTTCCAGCTAAAGTCCTTCCCATGGGCTCCAGTTCTTCATGAAGTGCTCCAGTGTGGGTGTCCCATGGCATCAAAGGTCCTGCCAACAAACCTCCTCCAGCGTGGGCTTCTCATGGAGTCACAGCCTCTTTTGTGCATCCACCTGCTCCAGCGAGGGGTCCTCATGGGCTGCAGGTGGATCTCTCCTCTATCATGGGCCTCTCCAGGCTGCAGGTCAATCCCTACCACAATCCTCCTCTTCTGACTTCAGAGAGCTTGCACAGCAGACTTTTTAAACAGTGAGTAAAGGCAGGAGTTAAATAAACACAGTGTGTAAGGTATGGAGAGAGCAATCAAGTTTAAAACAAAAATTCAAGACACTTCATGGGTTTGATGAGTAATATAGCTATCATTGAAATATATATTCCCAGATAAAATGGAATTTGAGGTTCATTATTCTAAATCACTAATGGCTAGAAACTGAAAACTGTAACATTATTATATTAACTTTTATTGGCAATTCAGTTTTCCAAAAACCTGCCAATCTTCTTGTCTATGCACAGCAGCTTGCCTTTATTTCAGATCTCAGCAAGAAAGCTCAAACTGCCCTTGTACTGGGTTAGCCTGGAAGAATATCATAGGGCTCTGTGATCCCCATAATGGTTAATCTAGGTGAATGCCTCTGTATCGTGGATGTCCTGTGACTGCTGTTTAGTCAATATCTGTACAGTCAGTTACAGTTTGTACATGTACCTGCAGTCAACATGCATCAATATTGAGTAAATGTATATTGTCTTGTTCCACTGGAATACTGTGTGCACCTGTTCAGGATCTGCAGCTTTATTAATGAGAATATTAAAGCGCATGTCCAAGGGACTCTTCAAACCTAAGTGCATATTCCAGTCCTGACTGTTCTCACTGATTGAGGAATCTGTATTTTGACCAAGGCTCTGGCAGAATTCCAGGGATCTTTGAGCTGGAGAACCTCACTGTGGCTGGGTTCTGCACTGTGAGCCATGCCCTGACCCATACAGCATCACCTTGGGGTTCCCAGCATCAGAAATAAGATTTTATAACTGCTATCACCTTTTTTGGGTTACTAATGAATAGTTATCTGCATTGTGAGTGCATTTCTTATGGGATGTGAAAAGAACTGGCACCTCCTCAGGGCAAAACAGCTCTTGAGCTTCTTGCTGTGCACATAAGATCAGACCTCTGCCTCTGTGCTAGTAACCTTAACTAACCTAACTGCAACAGAAATGTGTTGCATTTTTTTCCAGCCCTCCTACATAGCATGATGAGCTCTGACAGTGAATTTCATCTCCATAGCCCACTTCTGAGCAGTACCCACAGTAATAAGGAACAGTGGCAAGGAGTGCAGTGGGATATTTTTGGAATTGGGAAAACCCCTCAATTTTCCATAAGATAATAAAATATACTACTGCATGCACTTCAGCAAAAAAATTCACAACCAGGCCTTCAGTGTCTCTTTTTTTTAACTCTTGGAAAATGAACAGTATGCTGAAGCTCCATTTTAACTGGTTTTCCTCATTAATTTGGCCTCATTTCACAAATGCAAACTGCTTGTACCAAGCTTTTATACACTGCTTTTACTTTCTCTCTCCAGTGTGCCAATAAAAGTGTTTTTCATCTGAAGTCTTATATTTATTACTTTCGGTGTCACTTAAAGGAATAAATCTATCATGGAGCAAAGTGCAAGTCAATAAAGTAATGTACATATATCAGAAAAAACTTTTTACCAGCTAAGGTAGCTAGTATGTTACAGAAAATAGAATTCTTTGAAATATACTGAAAGGTAATATTCTTAACTGTAGTTGTAAATTCTGCAGTGAACCAATAAAAGTGTGCTTTTATGCTCTAATAAATGTCAATTTTAAATATCTTAGGATGTCTTAGCCTGTTTTAACCTCATTCCTATAGAATTGCTCCTTTGAATTAAATAAAAAATACATTTTATCAATTTTTCCTTCAAAAATAATTTTTTTAAAATCTTTATTTGTTAGTAGGGCTTCCACAGAAAATCTATAATGAAGACCTCTATATCCTATTAGCTCCAGACTCACTAAAACAATATGATTACATAAAATAATGACCTGGAGGGGAGTGATAGAAGTAAAATAAATATCCACAGCCACTTAAGCTGTGTATCTTCTCCTGTTTTTCTGGATGGCTCAGCACAAGCCAGAATGATCCATGCTCAGGCCAGAACCTTACCTTAATGGAGTGATCCTTTGGCTACCTAATGCAATTGGCAGGGAAGTTTCACTCTATTTTTTTTTTTTTTCAGATGTTTTGCTGGCAATTTGAAAAACCCAGACAGCAAAGGGATCTATTTGGTGGACTTATCTCTGAGTGTGTGGGCTGAGTGGTTGGCTAGACAACCTTCAGGCTGGCTTCTGTCAAAAATTTTGACAGAACCACCACGCCATCCATGGGAACAAAATAACAGCAGTAGTGGTAAAAAATAGGCAGATGAACAGGCACACATGTATATTTGTGAAGTAAACTGCATGGCAGCATGAAAAACAGAAAAGGCCTTGGCTCTGTGCAAGCCTCACTCAGCAATAACAAAAACATCTCTATATTATCTGCTCTGTGTTCAGCACAAACCCAAAGCACAGCCCCACACCAGCCTCTGTGGAGAAAATTAACTCTAGCCGAGCCAAACCAAGCACAAACTCTTAGAGTTTTCTTTAAGATAAGGAATGGTATGCAAGACTTGGGTATTGCAAATGGCTTCTCTCAGACAGGCCATATGGCCCTGCCACAATCACACTGAATTCAGGATTCTGGGTACGCTGTGAGTCGGTAACTTTCAGATTACATTTGCTCAGTTCACATGCAAAACAGTGTTTTGTTTGGATTTTATTAGTAGCAATTCTGTCAGAGCATGCTTAAATCTGAAAGCCAAGCTTCTTTTTCTTCCCAGCTCATGCATTTTCCAGTAGAAATGAGGTCTCTGGTGGCCTAATTTCACCCCTGCTCAAACTGGCACTAGTCTTGTCCTTAATAAGGGCTTCAATCTGTGCAATGTTACAGAAGATGTAAGAGATGAGGAGGCTACACATATAAAGGCAAATATATTATGGCAGAAGAACTGACAACCTGATGTAAATCATTCTCTTTTTGGATTGGCACAACAACAGGAAAGAAAGAAGAAACCACATACCTGGCAACACTTGTTCCGTTTAGACATGCAACAGGAACGCTCAGATAAAGCAAAATCAGAAGTCTTTTTCCCCAATCACTTTTCTGACAATTTCAGAATGACAACAATTTTGTGTAGTTTGACTGTGATCTGTGCACATTCATCAGGTTTTTTTCTAGAGTGTTTAATACTGCACTTCTTTGAGTACTGAATGCATTTTTTGCCATTGTCATTTCTAGTCCTTCAGAACCTGACATTTTTTTCAGATTGGGCTTATTTCTGCAAATGGCATGCTGCACACAGTCTGTTAAGTACACTATACAATTCTTAAAAAATAAAAAAAAATTCTTTTCACTGGTTAGCATTATGGTAAGAGTTTAGATACTGCAGTGACTAAACATGTAAATATTTAGCAGCTAACTTATGAATATTAAATATTGATATATTTTAATATTGAAGACAATAGAAAAACAGACCTGTTTTTACTGCCTTATCTACCAGCTGAAGAGGTTGTCAAGATTTCCAAGCGCCTGATGATGTCCAGTGACACAGCTCAGAAGACTAATTACCAGCCAACCCAAAAAGCAGATGAAAGAAGATATTTTCCCCTTTGAGGAGAAATGAGGCTGACTAATTTGCAGAAGAAATTTATCAACAGGGAGTATTCTGCTCTGATGCTCTGCTTTGACTATGGCAGTGAAGCACAATGTCTTAGCAAAGACAATACAGACAAAACACTACTGAGAAAACAGAAGCAAAAAGATCCTCTATGCAAGCAGATATCAGCTCTCTGCTGGAATGATTTGTGCTCAGCATTATTATTTGTGCTGCTTGGCTGCCCAGAACCTCTGATCGTTGTTGTTACCACCCTTGCTAGGATGATCCAGAAGGAAATCCTGCCTACCTCAAATCAGATGCTTCTTTTAAAAGAAAACACTGATAACTGGTATAAGAGCAGTACTGTCAACCTTATTTTGCTGATTGGGATCTGAAGTACTGATAGATACGTTCCAGGATGCTGAAAAAGCTGGAAGTGAAGCCCATCTCAAAGCTTGGACACAGTGACAAAACCGCTGTTTCTTATAATTGGACAGGACAAGGGGGAATGTTTTCAAACTTAAAGAGATTAGCCTTAGTTCAAACATTAGGAAAAAAAGAATCTTTACTGTGAGGATGGCGAGGTGCTGGCACAGTTTGCCCAGAGAAGCTGTGGCTGCCCCATCCTTGGAAGAGTTCAAGGCCAGGTTGGATTTGGCTCTGAGCAATCTAGTCTGGTGAAAGATGTCTCTATCCACAGCAGGGGGGTAGGAACGAGATGATCTTTAAAGTCCCTACCAACGCAGGCCATTATCAGTAATTAAGGTGGGTTGAAATGAAATAGGAGCTTTGGGCTCAGTACCTCTGAGCAAATGTAAAACAATAAAGAGAAGGTCAGAATTTCTCTGCTGAGCATAACAAAGATGTGTAACAGACTCTTGGGACCTCAGCACGTGCTGCAGTTCCAGGGCACACTTCCCTGTACGTGGAGTATAGTCTGACCCAGCACCAGCAATGGGCCATTCTGCCCTGTGGCTAGGATGCTTCTGAAGAGCTGCAGCACAGATCTCTGAGAAGCAGAGACACATTCTTAAGCTTCATTTCAACCCTTAAGTTCCTGGCTGTGTTCCCTTAGAAACAAACCTAAGGCTAAAAGTCTTCCAGAAAAGGGCTACATTTGCTATTTATCAATCTCAAGTGTAATTTTAGTTTCACACAGAATTTGTCCTTCCCACCTTCCTGCAGCTGTCTTTGTGTTTATTCTTTGTCATACTGTTGTCACCTGAAATTGGCTGCTGGCAAGAGTAGAAGCTCAGAAATGATCATTCTGGGAGGAAAAACTTCACTTGTTTTGATTTTCTTAGTAGGTGACTCCACTGCAGCTTTCAGTTTCAGGTTAAATACTTTGCTTTCATTATGAACTAGAAGTAAGGCATTACTGATCAGATTGGTATTTATACATTTGCCGTGCTCTTACTGTAATTATTGGTCTTGAGTCTTCTCATTTACATTTCATTTTAGGACTTGCAGGTAGAAAAACTAGACTATTCCTCCAGAGGGAAAATTCTGCCTTCTGATCAGGTCTATTGAAATTGTCAAAATTAAATCCACAACATGCAGAGAAGTCTGTGTTCCAGAAAAGCACCTTCCCTAACTCCAATACTTTTTATGACCATTTAGTTCACCTTTCTTCTCTTCCTCTATTTCACAAAGATGACGTGAGTAATGATTGCTATATTAGCTCTGGTACCATGAATGCTACAGCAGACTTACAGCATAATTCTCTTCCTCCTTAGGGAAGTGATATTTTTAATCACAGCACAAGAAAACCTAGTCTGTAGCCAGAATAATTTTTCCCCCTATTTCTGTTTCTTTATTTGTTCTTTTGATGCAATAAATTGATTAGATAGACTAGCCAGTAGTTTCATAATCCTGTTCTGAGCCTACCAGAATTAATTATTGTTCGCATAATACTATTCAGGAAGTGTGTTTTAAAAAGCAGAGTACTCATTATGATATAATTCTCAAGGATGCCATCCACATGGTATAATTGCCAGCAGTTGCAGGGACAGATACTTGCATATTGCAAGTGGGCAGCACAGCTCTCAGGTGAGGAGGTGTCCAGGGTGCAATGTATGGTCCTATCTGAGGTTCTTCTCCCTCATCAGATCTGATTTCCCCTGCCCTGGCTGCAAGTATCAGTGTTATGCCAGTGGGAAACAGCATTAACTGGCTTCACTGGCCGACACCACGTGTCAGGTGTGCTCGGTGTCCAGTCCCAACACTGGTCTTCTTCTGGTCTTCAACACAGTCCTTTGCAAAAGACTTGACACAGTTTTGATCTAATTCCCTTGCCTGAAATAATCCAAAATTAATAAAAAAGGCATGTGAAACTGTATCTGGAGACCTCTTTAGCAGCTTGTTTGCTGCTTGGTAAACATTTCTCAGCATCCACAACAGAAGTAACTTGATATTTGCACTTACAGACTGCAAAACTGAGCTTTATGTCCATCTTGTCCAACTTATTTTTGACACTGCACTTTTACCTGGTCTGTCCCACCGCAAAAGAAGAGGAAAACCTCCAATTTTGTTAGTGCACAAACACAAGCAGCTTTCATCAAGAACTTACTTGCACAACCAAAATTTCTTGAAATTTATTGCTGAGGTCAGTGCTGAAGGGTTTTCTCTCAGTCTAATCTCTCTAAGCCCTAAAAGTCAGCCAGTGATGATTCAAGTCCTTTTTATTACAACAGCCTCACTGAGCTTCTCCAGTTTATCAGTGACTCAAAGGGTCATCTGAGGTACTTAAACAGTACGAAGTACTGAACACTACAAGATTCTGGAATCCATGGCTATCCTATGGATGGTTCCTTAGCTTCCTGGTTGCAGAGACTGGGCAGAACTCAGTGCCACGTGGGCGGAACCAAGTGGAACAGAGCAGGCTTTGGGACGACCTAATTGCAGCCTTCCAGTACCTGAAGGGAGCTTGCAAAAAAGATGGAGAGAGACTATTTACAAGGGCCTGGAGTGACAGGACAAGGGGGAATGGATTCACATTGACAGAGAGTAGGTTTAAATTACAGATTAGGAAGAAATTCTTTACTGTGAGGGTAGTGAGGCACTGGCACAGGTTTCCCAGAGAAGCTGTGGCTGCCCCATCCCTGGAGGTGTTCAAGGCCAGGTTGGGTGAAGTTCTGAGAAACCTGGTCCAGTGGAAGGTGTCCCTGCCCATGGCAGAGGGGTTGGAACAAGGTGTTATTTAATGTCCCTTCCAACTCTTCTATGATTCAACAGGGATTCTACAGGATCAAGGTGACATTTAGAGAATGATATTCTTTTTCAAAATACAAAGTCTTGAAGTAAACCAACATTTATATTCCTTTGACACTTGTTTTGCACCTTGCATCTGCAGTGATACACGTGAATACTGCACACCTGAAGAGCTCTATAGCTCTGAATGCCTGGAACACATTAACAGCATTGGAATGGGCTAAGGCATACAAATCATTGTTAAAGGAAAAGTGGTTGCCACAGCGCTGGGATAGAGCTAAATGTGATCTTCAGAGGCTATTAAGTTAATGCTGTATCATATTGAACAAAGTAAAGTTAGCCACTGATGATTCATGTCCTTTCCACCACAGCTTAATAAATGGATACAGAAGTTATATTGATTTTCATGGATGAGCAAGTAGATCTGAAATCTGAAAACTTGATGAAATATAAATTATGGAATATGGACCATGTGTGATGATCTCATAACCGAGTGAGAAGTCTATCGTTTGAAGAAAGTATGTTAAACTGCAAAGTTATTTTGACACACTATCACAATACATTTGTTTTTTGTTTTGTTTTGTTTTGTTTTGTTTTGTTTTGTTTTGTTTTGTTTTGTTTTGTTTTGTTTTTTTTTGATACAGTTTCTCAAACTTCTCCTTGTGCCCATTGGGATTCTCTGAAGCCCTGTCTCTAGCTGCAGGAAGCTCTAATGTGGAATACCTAGTTTGACATAAAGTGGAAAGTATTAACGGAAAAGTAGCAATGTGAACAGGACAACTTCAGTCAATAGCACAGAATGAAGAAATATGAAGAAAAAACTAAGTTTTTGTTGTTTTTTAAATGAGAATTTGACAGTAAGCTTCCAGATTCACTGTAATTAGAATCATGAGGAAAAAAATAATTTTACCAGATATTTCCTACATAATAGTTTCCTCTGGGTTTATTTTGTGGAAGATTTGAACCATTATGCTTCCACAGATTAATGCTTCCAACAAAGATTTATTCCTATAAAATAGATTTTCTTTCTCATAATGCAGAAGGGAAACCTCTCAAGCTTGTAACTCAAATAGATTTTAACCAAGATTAAGAACTTTTCCTAAGTAACTTTTGCCAGCTTGTACTGGAACTGTGAAAATATTTGGTTTAGTAAAGGCCTGAAGATGGAAGTAGACCCTCTAGGTTATTTTTCTGTGCTCTACATGGTCAGATCAAAAATATTAAACAGTGGAGTACTGAATCATCAGAAATGTTACTGTGCAGGTTATTCAGAGGTCAAGAAGGTGCAAAAGGGAATTAGGTGCAAAAGGAATAGTGTCCTTGTGTTTCCTGATGTCTGCAAATTAATTTGAGAAGTCAATGAGGGGCTTTTAAAGCCTTTTAAAATAGAGGATATTCTCCTTAAGCTCACTGCTCATGTTTCACTGTTTTAGTTCTTTTCCCTTCATACACCTGGAGGATGGCAGTGTAGGGACACTCTAGGAAGCAGTAGTGGGGCAACAAATTTTTGCCCAGTTTTCATCAGCAATGCTTTCTAACTATTAGTATTAGTTTTTAAATAGAATTTTGTCCATGACCTTATTCACATTGACTACAGAAGAATCCACCCATCTGCAGAAGAACACATCATGTGGCTCAAAACCACCCCAGATATAGCTCCATGAGGTCATGGGAGCCTGGGAACATACGTTAGATATTTGGTAACATTTCTGTGGCCTCATGTCAATCAAGATCAAAAAAGCCCCAAAGAGATATTGAGTTTGTATTATTTGTGGAAAGAGGATTCGAGAGTCTTGGGTCATTCAAGTCAGAAGCAAGCACCTCATGGGCCTCAAGGCAAGAAGGGCAAGGTCTCTGACACACATATGATGAGAATAGGATGCTTTGAGATTTTTAAGATTTTGTTTATAACATCTATATCAGGAAAAGTAGATTTAAGGTGTTCAGATACTCAAAACTTCTGAAATACAGCTCCTATAGCAGACAGCAGAACCTCTCATTCCTAATCTCTGTGTTTCAAGATGGAAAATAATTTTCATGTGAATGGGAAACTGAGGAAGAACACTTAAGGAGATACAATAAAAGCAAAATTTAAAGTAAAATTTAATTTCCACTCAGATATTCCTACAGCAAAAATGTTGCAAGTTCTCAAAGATACCTGGCGGTTATATTAATTTCCTTAACACGTTTAGGAGACTGTTCAAAATAAAATGCCTTTCAGCATATGTAATTTATCTCATTCCTTTTTCTGATGTTTTTAACAACTAGACAAGAGCAATTATTTCCTGAGTTAATTCAGCACCACAACACATAGCCAACTAAAACCACTAATTCTGTCACAGTCCCCATGCATCGACTTGGCTGCAATTCTGTAGTCCATCTTACTAAAAAAAACACTCTCAGGTTTTGCATATTAGGCAGCTGGAACGGCCACAAACACTAAGATTTTTTTTGCATTTAATGATTTAATCAATTTTGCTCCCTGTTCTCTACTGAGAGGAATTGCATGCAACAAACATTGGTGGAGTAGAAGTTGGGTCAATAAAGAGGGATAAAAGGGAGGTAAAGCAGCACCCAAAGGAAAAGATTCATCTAGTGAGAGATCATGATGTACTGGAGTTATCTCCATGAGTGGGAAATTTACTTCTAACTTGAAGAATAACAAATATTTAAACATGAAAGCAAGAAAAATCGAGGATAAAACAGTATGGTCCTGTTGGGAGTTGGATTGCTCAATCTGAGTGCAAAACAGGAGACTGGCCTCATGCAAAAATCCAGGAAGAAGGGAAAGGAGAATCTACAAAGAAAGAAGAGATAAATAGCCTGATATTAATATTTTTTTGGAAAATAATTATATGGAGGAATAAGAAAGTAGCCGTTGTGCATTTACAGGTGCAATGACACTTTTCTGCCAGCCCCCTGACCCCAGCAGGCACACACTTAATCTTTTAGTTACTTGTTTAGCTTTATTTCCCCCCAGAAAAACCCAAGTCAACCCAACCAAACAATCCAAATGCTTAAAAATGGCACAAGTACCTAAACCTGATCACTTGGCTAAAGTTAAGCTAGGAAGATATGGCAATCTAACATTCCTGATTGTATCAGATATGCCTCTAGAACACTTTAAATGCCAGCAAAAAGATGGATACATGCACCAAATGACATGACCAAAGTTCTTTTCAGTTTTATGGCTGAAGAAGTTTGTACAGAACATAGGAATTAGTAGGTTTTTGCATTACTTTGTGACAGATAAACTCATGCTTACAGCACTTGTTTATTTTATAGATATCATCACTCTATTTCAGTTGTGGGGAATATTATACTCTAATATGTACACACATGTAGAATATGCACCAACATATATTACTATATAACTATATATGAGTATATAATATATATTCTCTGACACTTGACACATTTGCATCTCCCTGAAACTAAATGTTAAAAAAAAGTAGTCTTCAAGCTTTTCTCCTATTTAAGTAATCCTAATCAATCAACAACTCCAAAAGAAAAGATATTTTGTCTGTAATATGAGCTTTCAAAGATGAATGAAAAGGTTTTCTGTTGCTGCTCATAGGTATAGTTTAAAATATCATGAGCAGTTCTACTATTCTGATGCTGCCAAAGCTAAGCTATTAGACACCAAAGGCTGACTCCATAGTAACTTTTGGCTTTTATTCTTCTATTTTACTGTTATTACTTATTTAATTTTATTTTGCTGATCTATGAAAAGTAACTAGCTTTTCTTGTTAGTTAAGTAGTATATTTACTTCACCAAAGTCCTTGTTAGCAGTATTTTGATAAAAAGAGAATCCAAACACATTCAGAGACACTGGTCCTTGATTGGAAAGATGATCCAAAAAGGTTAAGAGTAATCCTTAATTTTCTCACCCGTGGAACTGTCCATATGGTGGAAGCTTTGTTGGCAATACTAAGTCAGAAGTTTCACTACATCCATTCCCTAATAGCTGAGTTGTTCTACAGCTCATTTGCAAAACTGCAGGCAAGGGTTTACAAACCACATACAGAAGAATGGCCTGGTGACTCCAAAAGAAATAACAAGCATTGCAATCAGTTTTCTGCAGCAAATTTCCTCCAAGAGGACATGAAGCAATTTCCATCCCATCTCCTCATAGATACTACCTGTCATTTGATGTTCAACTCTGGAGAGCTGAAGGCATTCCAAGTTTGGAAACTCCTAAACCCATGGGTCAGTTTGTGCAATACAGTGTTTGACAAGAATCATTTTAATGAGCACATATCCTTAAGGTATGCCACATATTTAGTGTCAGAGAATATACTGCACAAGCTTATTACATAGAGCTTTTGTTGTACTAAGTGCAGCCAACACTCTTGAAGTGCCAGTGTTTGTTTTTACTTAGGTTTACTTAAGATAAAGTCCCTCAGATGTTTGTTTTCGAAGTAGTATCCTGGGCAGTATATCTTCTTGCAATAAAAATAAGCTTTGTCAAATGATTTTAAGGAACAGAATCTTCTCCTCTGCTATAAAGCTATAACTTTTCCCAGGCTTTTACTAATCCAACTTTTCGTATAAGAATTTTTATGTCTTTAGTTTCCAGATTTCTCTTTGTGATGCAGATTCCACCAATTTTCTTTCCTTGAACAAAATCTTCAACTTTTGAAAGAATGGAAGATTTAATTCAACAATGTAGTCTCATGAGATTATTCAGTCTTCTCTGTAAAGAAGAAAAGTCTATTAATTAGACTTGAGAGAGAGGATGATTCTTCTATTATTTCATGCATGTTATCCATTCAATTAGGTGATGCAGGGTATTTTATGTAGATTAACTTCCCCCTTCCCCAAGTGCACTTCAAGAAGGTACAGGGATTAAGTGAAGGAAGCTAAGGAAAGGAGGAAAACAGAGCAATTTAAGAGCATTAGCATGCTCAGATGGTGTCATTTTCCAAAGTTCAGTTTTGGACAGAAGCATGAAAGCTGTCTTCAGAGTTCCTGGCATCCCTAACATTGATCAAACCTCATTGGGAATGCAAGAACAGTAGTTTTAACTGGCACTCCTGGTTCTGCAAGGTAGGGAGGATCACAAACAGCTTAGCTCATGAAAAGAGATATCAGTATGTGTCTAGAAGAAAATGAATTCTCTTTCCTGCTGAATCAGCCACCTTATTGCTGCAGAGCTGAATTAGCAGCAATTGACTGAATTAAGCCCAGCTCTCCAGGAATTAGAATCCTGAAACAGCTAGGAGTCGCTGCCACTGTTACCACCACCTAAAATACTCAGAGTTGTGAGGCCAAGGCAGTCCTCCCTGTTGAAGGCAGATCTATGATGGAGCAATCCCCTGAGGTTTAAGTAGTGCTGCATCTGGAAAATCCCACAATTTGTTCAAGACAACAGATCCATGGAGGTCACTAGTTTAGTGTTACATGTTAGATTAGAACAGCAATATGACATTTGGGACAGTTTCTTCCAGAGCTTCAGCATCACAGCTCATTTGCTTCCAGTCAGAGAACTAGATCGTGTTAATAATGAGCCATACTGTCTAGTCTTTTAAATGAAATGCTAAAAGGCCAGTAAAGAAGGCAATGTAGGGTATGAATGAAAGGCAATAATCTTGCTATGCTGAGCATTTTCCATAATTGGCATTTTAAAGGTTGCATGTGCTTGATCTAACAAGTCCACACCTGTATGTTTTGCCTAATTTGCATCTAGGTAGCAGCTGGACTCCAGTTTTTCTCCACCCCATCCTCTTCCTCTTTATCAAGCTATACATCCTCTTCATACAAGCTACCCATATCCATTACAGAAAACTTTCACTTTTAAACTGTTCCAATACACAAAAAATCCCAAATGAACACAAGTCTGAGACACTGACTGCTCTAGACAGAAAGGCTGGCATAGAGCTGCCTTGGGACCCAGTCATCAGCAGCTGAACCAGAAAGAGTTCAGGGCAGCAATCTGCTCATCACCTCCTATGCCTCCAGCGAGGGGCAGCTTTGGGGAGCCTCTGACTTTCAGGACTTGGGGTTAAAACAAAGCCAGAGCAGTGAAGGACTGCTTTGTGCAGGAAACGTGCTGTGTGTGGGAATGAAGGAGACCAAGGTAGCAAGGGCAGCAGCACCTAACCATTACTCTTCAGCAGTGATGCTTAAGAATTAGGATGACTCCTTCTCATAGGGAGGAATTAAAGAGCTAAGCCACTGGATGTGAAGTCCATAGTTGTGCTTCAGTGTTCTGAAGCATTAGCTTGCTGTTATACTACAGAAACCTACAGTGTCTAATCTTGGCCTCTCCCATCAAATTTGGGTTGAAGAAGTTACACACGAGAGAGTTGTCCTCTCCCAGGACTAAATGGAGCTCTTTCTTAGTGGAAATCTGGACTTAAGTGACAGAAGTTGATCAGATCTGGTGTCTGTACATGAGGATGTCAAGAGCTGGGAGGCAATATAAAAATTTCAAGCTATGAGCCTTTTCAAGGCCAGCAAGGAAATGCATGTCAGAGATCCAGGGATTTCTTACTTCTGTTTCAGTCTGAGGCAGATAGGCCTTGTCAGGCTGGAAGTTCACACAAGGCTGGGAAACACTGACTACATAGCACTAATGTAAGCTTTCTTGTGTCAGGCCTCTTGTGTGGAATTTTGGTGTAGCTCTTCAAGAAGGATAATGATTTTTTTCCAGGAAACATATTTCTCCTTGAGGTTTTTTAAGTGGTATGGTTATGGCTGTCAAGAGTGGACCAGAAGGGCAGCAGGAAAAACTTGAATCATCAGCTGCTGACATCCAAATAGGACAGCCTCTGGAGCCATATGAGATAATCTTGTGTGTTTCTGGTGTCTCTTTTGCTTTGCTCTTGTATTTCTTTCTCAGCTGGTCCTGACTCCGTTAACTCACAGTCCACAAAGCTCAGGCAGCAGAGGTGCCAGGAGTCACCTCTGCACACATGTTCATTGCACTGTAGGTGTATCCAGCTTGATACTGAGCATAGTTTGGTCTGCTTTGACACAACACACAACATACTGTCTCTCACTCCCTCTGCATCACGGGAAAACCCATCAGTCAGGCTGATAAGAGATATGAGCTGACCTATCCCAACTGGGAGGAACAGACTCAAGCAGCTCCTTCTGTGAAGGAGGCTATGGGTAATGCTGCCAGCATCAACACTGCCCCTTCTCCTGCTTGGAAGACAGTGGAACACATGTGCCACAAACTTATAACACAAAGTGTGGTGAGAGTTTCTGCAAACAAATTGCAAAATTTGATCAGAATACATTAGAAAACAGGAGAAGGTTGTGAAACAAAGGTCTTATTTTCTCTGCTACTCAAATGCTGATTTTAGCTTAGTTTGTTAAAAAGTTCAGACATTGACAAAAGCAAAGACAGAGGAACAAGCAGGACTCCTTGTTCCACTTAAGAAATACTAAGTCCTTTCCAGAGAAGAAGAGAGAGAAGACATTCCTCCCATTCCACAGCTGTCTGAGTACTCTCACTTCTTCATCTCATGGTAGATCCCATGTGCCAGCATCAGGACTAAACAGAACCTTGCTGTTTAGGAGACCAGGACTAAACAGCACTGCAAAGCTGCTTTCATGGCATTATGGGGCTTGCAGGACATGGTTCAGACTTATCAGGAGGAGCAAGAATGAGCTGCAGTTTTATCAGCATCTGCAGAGTTCAGGAGACCAGCTGCTGAAGGAAAAGGTTTCAGACAAGGTAACATTGCAGAATTATCAAATTGGGATAACAGGGTGAGGAGTAGAGGAACAGAATAAGCATTGGTAGAGCCAAGGAAAAGAGAGAAGCTTTGCAACGAAGTGCTAGAAAGAAAACATCACTAGACACCCAAAAATGACACATGACACTCCTTTTGTCTCCACAGCCTTGAACCCTTTCTGTTGGTAGGTGCAAATGCCTCCGGGGAAAGAAGAAACAGCAAAACACAACCCACAGCTCAGTTCCACATGGAAGGGAAAGATCCTGAGACTGTCAGGTAATCTCTACTGCTGAGCAGACCTGACTCACCAATCTTTATTGGCCACTGCATCTCCTTTAAATCACATTTTCTTTTCAAATGCCTGAAAGCAGTTTAGAAGGAAAGAATGGGTGTGTTGGCCCGGTAGTCATGTTTTAAGAAACAGAGAAAGTTTTCAGGAGAAAATAAGCACAAAATCAGATTAAACAAGGTTCACAGCAAGAGGGAAATGTGCAGTGCATCCTTCACGCAGGGTACAAGGCTTATGTAAATATTGTTAGTAGCTGTAATTCATAGAGACCCCAGAAGCAAAATGAGGTCCTGTCATGACCTCTGGTACGCAGAGAAAACAAGATAACACTGTGAAAGAGGAATACTAATCTTAATACTTTTACTCTCACAAATTTGTTGTGTGGATTTGACAAACACCAATAACCAAGACTTGAGTTCTCATTCAATCAAGTAAAGGCAGATCAGGTAAAGATATGCACATGCTTGTTCTCATCCAAAGATAGAACTTAACCTCCTCAGTAGAGACCAGCTGGACTTTGAAGCTGGGCATATGTTTTAAGAGAATATTGTTATGCACTTGTTGCTTCCACTGAGAAGACAGAAAGGGCTAGAAATTTGGCTCAGCTGTGAATTCCAGTGAACAAGTACTTTTACCCACAAAGATAAATTTTTGAACAATAGTTGTTTTCATTTACCTCCTTGCCTTGAATTTGTTTTCATAATAAAGCTTTTAAGCTGTCAAAATGTGTTTTTTTGGCAGTTTGAAACTCAGTTTACTATCTGTTTGGGACAGAACTGCTGCTGACTTAGAATTGCTGCTGGTTTGAGAATCAGGCTTAATTAACATACAGAGTTCCATTATTGATTAGTCTGATCCAAGCCCAAGAGATATTAATAAGTTGGGTCTCTAGCCATGAAGATTTTGCTAAGGAACTAGATTTAATGGGACTCTAAGGGGCAGGGGGGGGAAGCATGTTTAGTAGGTGCAACACATCACAGTTTAAGAATATTTTAAAAAAATTGTGAACTTAACATTTTTGTGCTGATATATAAAAACGTCCTGTGGCCTTTAAGAAATCCTGTTTATCTAAACCGTTTTGTTCTTTTTTCTTTTTCTTTTTTTTTTTTTTTTTTTTTTTACCANTTTTTTTTTTTTTTTTTAGAGCTACTTCTGCTATATGTTACATCTAAATGGATTATAATAGAAGGAAATTCAATTACTTTGGTCCTCCTTGGCAGAACTTGTTGTAGCTGTCAGTCCTGCTGCATTGCACGTACAGCCACAGTGGCATTTTGTGCTGTGCAATGCAGCACTCTGCAGAAACACCCGAGGTAGTGCTGAATTAGCTGGCTTGGGAGCTGGACAGGCTGAGGTGGGAACACTGCCATGGGAACTGGGGGACCACTGGCCCCAGATATGCAAACCACTAATTCACAGGTAGTTTGGGAATTTCTAAGCCACACCATATTGCGCAGGGTGGACATAAATTTTTAAGGCACTTGAATATCAAATAATGGTACACTTCCATTCTCCTCTCCTGTTCCTCATATTTCTTTTTTTTCTTTTAACCCGCATTAATTTATGGGTGAATGGTACCTGGGTTAATGCTAAAAGGGATGAAGGAAACTTAAAATTTTTGCCATCCCCTTCCCTCCTCTACTATATCTTATATTTTCTCAAATATTTTTAACATCAGTACTAAATTCTTTTCCGTAACTACAGAATAAATAACCCATTAAAAATATAATGCCATTATAGTCCCAAGAAACTTGGCAGAAGAAGCTAAGTAGCTTAAACCATTTTTGTAAGCCAATAAGGTATCAAATTGATGGAGTTCTAGCAAAGTTATCTAATAAATTACCCATGTGCAAGCCACTGCTTTCTCCTCCTACTTTCAGTTGTGTACCAGGGCAGCTCCAAAGACTAAGCTTATGGGCAAATGTCAGAATGATTTAACATGTGAGTGAGAAAACTAAAAAGAAAATATTAATTGCTGAGAAATGCATAACTATGATTTTAAACAGAATTTCATGAAAGCAGAGTATAGAGCACTACCACTTTGGGGAATCACAAAGTAGAGGAACTCTTAAGTTACTGCAAAGAGCAACTATTCCAACCTAAAGTACTTTTTTTACCCTTCTAGGTTTATTTGAAAATTGATTAGTGATACTGAATAGTAGTCACCTTTTAAAATTGCCCAAATCTGGTCTTTCAAGTGTTCATAAAGCAATGAGAAGCATTTAATGATCATATTTATTAAAAAATTATTTACCTACTTTTTGGAACAACACTGCTCAATTTTACCTATTCTCTTCTTTGATTTATTAAATAATTTCACTCAGAAGAGAAGTTACCTTAGAAAAGTACCTAGCCCTGATTTGAAGATAGCAGCATTTTGAAAGCTTTATGTTCAGCTGAACTGTTTTCTTTCCAATTTCTTATTCTCCAGATGAGGAAACAAAACTTTGCAACATGGCAAATTAATGATGCCAGAGAAAACACAGTCTTCCTTCAAAGAGTAATTTCATGGACATACAGGTTGCTAGGATTTAACCAAAATAATTATAAAAATTTTAATGCACTGGATGTTACTCATATTCTGGGTACCAGAATCTTGAAATAGGTATTGTTAGGCTTCAGACTTAGAATGCAATTGCTGTATATGCTAAAATTCTAGGTTGCCCAGTGACTTCACAACATTGTGTATACAATTTTGGCTAATAAAACAGCACAAAACATGTGGGAAAGGTGATGTGCAATTTACTAAAGACAGAATTTGTTATGTTTCCCTTGCATCTTGCTAATTTCATTGGAAAAGAGGTGGTGTGGATGCCTGGAGCCTTTTCTTTAGCTGTGCAAATATACAGTTGCTGCATTTCAAAATGACTTTAAGGGGCTGGCGAGCTAAGAAAATTTGCAAAGGCATAAGAAAAAGATAGAAGATCTTTTTAGTATCAATGGGTGGTATTCAACATAGAATTCCCATAAGTTTAGGGGGGTTTGTCCCTTATTATCCATTCATCATTGCTGAGACAGTAGGAGACTATACATTCCAGAAAACTAGTAACACCTTTCTAAATTTTCCCACCTCATTTGGCTGGACATAACTTGAGATCCAGGATTATTTGAAGAAACTTGAACTCCCTCATATTAGCAACATATGAGAAGGTTAAAAACGCATCGATTACCAAAAATATTTTTAAATTCTCATTGTATTCATCCTAGGTCTGGATTGTGCTCTTCTCTTTCTGCATACCATCAGCTTTGCATGAAGGAAACACTGAATCTCAGATGCCATGGAGATTCGAGGCAACTTCTCAATTTCAGAATGTATTGTTCAGTATGACCACAGCTTAACTTACCTATAGCAGAGGAAAATTAGTTATTGCCTGGAAGAATAAATTCACTTGGAAAAAAATCTGTATCAGTCAAACAAACAAATAACTCTGCTATTAAATCGAAAAAGTTGGTAGCAAAACACAGCAGTGCTTCAAATAATTTTCCAATGCTACTTATGAACCTCAAGTGTTTGGGTTTTTTTTAGTAAAAAACTGATCCCAGGTAGTTTTAAGGCAGCTAGGAATCCATCAAATGTTTTAAAATCCATAATAATCTGAGATGCATTTACTTCTAAACCTGGCTATAAACATCCAAAGGGAAAATGACTTAACAATATGCCATATATGATCTTTGAGTTCTGAGAAAGATGAAATTAACCGGTAATGATTATTACTAATCATTACCATCTAGTAATTTGCATACAAGGTGTCCCTTAAGCACATCTGAAGTGATTTAAAAGCAAAGTACACGAAGTACACAAATAATCACAGAAATCTCTAAACTGTATTTGTAGATGAAACCTCAGCGTGGCTCTGACGAATGAACAAGTCTTGAAAGTGGTCCTTTGAAGAGATCCAGAGAATTACCAGTGTATTTTTGGAGTGACAGCAACGTGGATTTAACTACAGTATCTTCTGGGGCAACGAGAAAAGGAGACTTTCCAGTATATATACTGCTAGTCTAGTGTGTGTATGTGCTTTCCAGGTATATACCTGTATACACATATTCCGACATTTTCAAGCCGGCAACAGGACATTTATGTTCTTCTTAGAGAAAACACGAACCAGGAAGGTTTACAAAGCCCTTAACAGATATGAAACCCTGACAAACTTGGGTTTGGATCACACTCACAAGCCACTGGGAGAGTGACTAACCCTAAACGACCCGGCAGCGAGGCTGGGAGGGACCCGCCACCCCGCAGCCTCCAACCAGGAGCGGGAAGCGAGCGCACACCGGGTACCTGCGGCGGTACTTCCCCGGAGAAGGGGCTGGGACAGGAAGGGCTGGGGCTGGGACGGGCTGGGGCTGAAATCGG
>VZSE01002352.1:0-209424 GCA_013398275.1 Promerops cafer | reverse complement strand
TGGGAGCGCCTCCCGGGCGCGCCTGCCCCGCGGGCGGAGCGGGGATGCTGCGGAGAACTCGGGGTGCTGCGGGGCTGCGCACCCCGCCGGGCCGGCGGCAGCGCCTGCCCTGCGGCTGCGGGCTCCTGCGGCAGCCTGGGCTCCTGTCCTGCCCCGTCTTCTTAGAGCTGGTTGATTGCCGGTGCGCTCCGGCTGCGTTCGAATTAAGAAGATCGAGCGTGGTCCCGAGGAACGCCTGTGAACGGAGTTTTGTTGGCAGCTAGACAGGGATGTTCCTTCTTTGTCTGCGATATTGTTAGGAGGACAGGGCAAACTTTGAAGAGCGTGTGGCATAAGTGTTTTGTTGTGTGTGGGTGCATCCACAACTCTCAAAACCAAAAGGAAGACAATACTTTAGAAACCTGTATCTAACTTTGGAGCTTAGGTTTAATTTAAGAGCAGTAGACTCCCACTGTGTGTTTGTAGCATACAGGTGCATATGCTCAGAAACTGCTAAATTTAATGAAAAGGCCCCTTTTAAGCTTACTTTGGTTCAGATGCTCCAGACTAAAGCTGTCAGGCTCTTGGGGGTATGTTGCGTGTGCCTATACATCCATGCATTCGCCTGGAAACAAGGATTTGCACGCTCCACTCTGCTTATTAGCAAGTTATGTGTGTGTATATGTGGGTAAGGACATGGCTCTTTACAGGCTGTCTCCAGAACAGTGCAAATTATTTGTATACTATTGTTTCAGAGGCTGTAACAGTAGCATATCAACAAAACCTTTTTGTAGGGTTTTTTTTTTGTTGCAAGCATTTGATTGCTGAATTCAGATAACTTTCTTAGTTGCTGAGGGAGGGCAGTCACTAGACCATTTTGATCATGCTCTATTTGAAGCATGTTCCAATGCTACAACTGAGATGGGCTGTTGGGCTTTTGGTCAAACAGTATCTTCAGGAAACAATAGCTAAGTAGCAGTACATCCACTTTGAAAAAGCTTGTTTGCCTCAACGGTGACCTGAAATATTTCATCTACCTCTGTTATACTGTGAACTATACTGGTTTATATGATACATCAAAGCTCTAAGTATTACAATATATAGGACTGCTATGTAACATTCTTATTTTTAAGGAATAGTGAAGATTAATTATCTGCGAGATGCGTTTGGCATTTGCAGTCTCAGTGCAGGAATCCATGTGTGGCTGAGGAAACCCAGTCCCTTAATCTTCTAGCTGCAGCTTCTGTGTTTAACTGAGGCATAGGAAACTGAGGTCCAGCTTTTAAAGCCACGTGTGGTACGTGTATACTGCCTTGTCAAACTGTTCCTAGAGGCACATAAGGCTTTGGGGGTTTTGAGAGCACACAGACTCTGCCTCATATTTCCCTGAAGCATTTCAAAGCATATGATGAGCCTCATGTCACTCTGTTATGCTGGTAATACTTGTCTGGTAGAATACAGGAGAGGGTTTGAAGCCACTTACAGAAAGAACCATTTATGTACTATGAGTTTATTTGTTGAAGTTGTAGTCATTAGATAAAGGTTTCCTAGACAATAACAACCACATTTATTTATTTATTTATTTATGCTAACTGCAGATATTCTTATGTACTGGAAGAACTTTCTTTTCCCCCTCTTTCTTTCTCTTAAGGACCACACCCATATTCTGGCACACACACATGGATAGGTGTAGTACTAGCAGTAACTGGCATTATTTTAGGCAAGAAATAGTGCCACTGAATAACTGGGCAGTGTGTGCTGTCACCTGACTCCCATCTAGCTTACCTCTCTCTTGCATAAGAACCAGCACTTTGGACTTAAGCAAGCTTATGTTTGAAATCATAAGTCTATATCTTAGACCTATTCCTAAAAAAATTGTTTGTTTATGCTTCAGTCATGATTAATAAGCTGGCATAGTAGGAAATTCCACTGCTCTCATTCCAAATAAATATATAGTTCCTATCACTCACCGAAGCTGTTTGTGAGACTGCCTGAGGGCTGGTTGGACCTTGTGAAAAGAGTCCCATTGACTGCAGTAAGTTTGCAGCAGACCTAACAATAATTGCAAATTTGCTACCATTTTGATCACAGTGTCAAGAGGACAGAGAAGAAAAGGCCTGCCTTTTTGAAATGCCATTTTTTTAAGTAAAGGGTTTCTATTGCTTTTTCCAAGTATGTTAGATTTCCTAGGATATAATTAAAACTATTGTTGGCATCAAGCAGTTTTCATTTTGATGTTATTTCATTGTCATCCTTAATTTGGGAAGTTTTAAACAGTGATGCAAAATGCTTTTTCATTTTTAATGTAGCTAGACAGATGTTTTGTGAGCAGTGCTCACAGCCTCCATATCCAACTATCTAGTGTTGCCAGAGAATTGATTCCTATAGGAAAAAAAAACCAAAGCAGGCTCAGGAGAAAGTGCTGAGTCTGCCTTGCTGTCCCATGACATCATAAAGAACATGAAGTGATGATAATGCAGTTTGCAAAGATGCAATTACTTTAAGTATCTATTGGGCAGGAGAGATGCAAGCTAATCTTATTACTAATCATTTAACAGCCTATGTATTAATCATAGATATTATAGGTTAATGACTGCTGTTTGTCTAGCTGTATTTCTATGGCTTTTAAAGTTTTTCTCTTTGCTATTGCTGTGCATCAATAGCAGATTAAATAGTGATGTAGTATTTTGAAACAGTATCTATCTATTTTGGTGCAAAAGTACTTGGATATATAAAACACTAAATGAGGAAAACCACTTGGTGAGTCAGGAAACCACCAGAGTTGCCCCTAAACTATAGACTTTGTTGCTTCAGATGCCTTTAAGGAAGTGAATATATTCATTCACATGGCTTATGATCAGATTTGAGTTCTACATAAAGTACTGCAAAGTAAGAGAATTAAAGTGGTGTCTTCATGGATACTGGATTGACTAGAGATAACAAACCCTTTCTCAAAAGATGCATAATTGAACTGAATTGAATTTGCTTGGCCTGCTTATTATGCCTGTTTTGTCTGTCAAAGTGCAAACATTTTCTCTAGATGAAACCTCCTGCTGTAAAGTTGTGGGTTGTTCTTTCTTTTTCATGTGAACTGTGAATTTCAAGATACATTACAGCTCAGAATTTGAAAACATACAACCTTATAAAAAAACTACCATCTCATCTACATGTGCAACAGGTGTGTGTTGAACAGATTTTGTTGGAAATATCCAGCATTTAGTTCCATACCAGAAAAGCTTTTCTTGGATAGGCATGCCCAGATAGTACAAGATCCTTTTGCTCAGTTGAAGGTCTCAGTAATCACTAAAGCTAAGACTTGGAGAAGCTGGGCAATGAATTCCTATGGACTCCTTTATTATTTGCTCTCCTTATCCAGCTGTACTGAGCACTGTCTTCTTGGGGGCAAATCAGTGAGCTAGGCTCTTTAAGTGAAATGAGGTGATGACTTTTGGATATAATCCATGTTTCTGGTAAACACACCTTGCCGCAAAACAAGAAATTCCACAATACCCTGTGGAATGAGAACCCACTCTTGATGAGGCCTCTGGTGGTGGAGTCGTCCTTCTGTAGCAGGGTAGAAATACCCAAGGACTTAAATCAATTTCTAGAGTCAGATTTCTGTATTAGAGGTGACCCCCCCTTTGTCAACCATCTATAGCTTACCTTTGCCATGGGTAAGAGTTGTGTAGGTTGGCCAGGCTGCAGTTCTGTTCAGGGATAAGGAGACAAGGAAAATCCTAGTGCTGTGTCTCAGACCAGCATGCTGCTTTCCCGGGAATACAACTTTTTGCTCAAAATACAACATTTTGTTCAAAAATAGAAAGGCATTGCAAAGCTCAAACTCATGATTGTCAAGTCCCAGTATTCCACTTGGCCAAAGAGCCCAAGAGGAAACGCCTGCCATGGAGGGAGCCATGGTAAATCCTTGTGGAATGGTATGGACAGTCTGCTTGCTTTCACATGGCTTTTCTTGCTCCCAGAGAGACGAGGCTGGTCTCTTCCCTGTTTGAACTGATGTTCTGTACCTTGGTTTTACCTCTGTGTAGTTCAGGTCTGATCCTATGTAGATCAAACTTCTCAATTACAAGATGTTTGCAGGGTTCATAAAGTGTTTGGTTCATAAAGGGTTCTACACAGCATTATTCTTCTGAAACTAATTCCCATAATGGCTTTCTCTTTGCAAATCTCTGATGGATCAGAAAAGATGGTAGCTGCTAATGTACAATAGGTGAGATGAAACAATCCTTTGGTAGCAATTGCTACACTCTAATCCCATGCTCTTACCAGTCACTCACTAGCTGGAAGTTGAGTCTCCTGCTGAAGCAGTCCCTACTGCCACCACTGTCAAAGTGGGACCTTCAGTTCCAAGAAATCTTAAGAAATAATGAGTCCTAACTAAAAAGTTGGCATGTCTCTAATTAAACCTGAATGTAGCTGCAGTATCCAGCTAATGACTCTAGGCTCACTGTATAAGAAGGGAAGGAAAGGTTGGTATTTTAAGAGTGGGATTAATTTCATTTAAATTTGGATTTTGAATATACTGCAGGTCTGTGCTAATAGATACTGCTATCTGTGTTAGTGTTGTTCAGTTGTCTACACTGTGAGGTCAGTGAGTCAGTTTAGGTATGGACAGGTTACTGGGAAGAACTAAAGTTTGGTGAGATGAATCCCACACTGTATCTCAAGGACTACATGTAGTGTGAATTAACCAGTGATGCTTTACCTCTGAATTTTCTCTTGGTGTAAATTATCCTTTATAATATTCTAATAGATTCTCCTCCCTGCAAACTTCCCCTCAATTTTTGCCTTAAGTGAACTGTCACCAGTTTTAAGATTCCATGTGGATTGGCTTTCCCCACTTTCTTAGGAGCAGGTGAATAAGCAAGGCTTTGCTTTTTGCTTTCTCTTTTAATTGTGGAACTGCTGCAAAAAGAAAGCACTCTACACTCCTGTACTGAAATGCATAAAGGGTGTTACACCCTAGGAAGCTCTTAAACCAAGGAAACTAATATAATTTGTACCCATATATATTACCTAAATCTATTGCAAATACTTTGGTAACAAATTCATGAAACTACACCTACTTGGAAAAAAGACATTCAAATTTCAGTGACAAGTATGGAGAATGGATGATGCTTGCTATGAAAAATAATTGAGAAGCAGTGTATTTTCTCTCTTTTCCTTTTTTTCTTCATTTAATTGACATAGGGTGGATCAGCTCACTGGGGAGATTTGTATTGAATATCAGGTAAAGGTTCTTCCCCCAGAGGGTGGTTGGGCACAGGAACAGGCTCCTCAGGGACGTGGTCACAGCACCAAGCCTGACAGAGCTCAAGAAGAGTTGGCCAACACTCTCAGGCAAATGGTGGGGTTCTTGGGGAGCTGGACTTGATCGTTGGGGATCTTTTCCAACTGAATGATACTCTGTGATTCTATGACCAAAGAGTTATGAACTATTTCCTTCTAGAGGCAAAAATAAGAAATAAGCCATCAGCAGAAACTGTCAAAAGTTCTTACATTTATGTGTAGGAGAATACCTGTTGAGGGAACCGACTGATGAGTATAAAAGTGTGTATTTGTGAAAATGCCTGCTGGTTTGGGATAGGAAAATAAAGCTGTTCCCTGCTCCCCTAGGCTGGCACACATACTTAAGACATTCAGACTACAATTTTTGTCTATTGTGTCTATTCCACAGCAAGTTAACAACAATGTCTTAGCTGCTATAGTACGTCTGTCTTTAAAGTTTCTGTGAATTCTGTTCTGGGCTTCATGGCCACACAGAAAACAGATGAATGGACTTAATTTGAATCATAGAATTGTTTGGGTTAGAAGGGACCTTAAAGATCATCTTGTTCCAACCCTCTGCCATGGGCAGGGACACCTTCCAGTAGATCAGTTTGCTCAGGACCCCATCCAACCTGACTTTGAACACTTCCAGGGGTGGGACATCCACAGTTTCTCTGGGCCAGTCTTGTCAGTGTTTATGCTTTTTTTAATAAACAGCTGAAATTGTGGAGTACCTGGTGTGTCTTTAGGTTATGATATATAGAAGTTTGTGTTACTGTGTTTATAAGAATTAACCTATGTGTTACTACTTTTATAAGAATTAAAACAAACAAAAAAAAGCAAAACCACTGCTAACATCTTCAGCAGTAAAGGGAGTGTTTTGTTTGGTTGGAGTTTTTTCTGTTCTGAGCTTTTAAAGTTCTGGGTAAAATAATCCACATCCCAGAGCAGACTTGTAGATATGTAGATCTTTCCAACACACTCTATTTCCTCTTGTTTTGAATAGGTTCAAATAGATGCCATTGACTCTTGAGTGTTATCACTGGCCTAATTTTGTCCAAGTTTTTCCTTAAAAAAGGGAAGGCAATTGGCAGCATTAAGGAGTTGTTTTAGCACCTATGTTGCCACTTTTTGTGAACCCCCAGGACAGTGCAGCTGTGAGCTGGCCCCTTAGAGAAGGAAGTGGCTGACTTCCATGGCGAGTCCTGTGATATACACCTGTAAAGTTCACATGATCAGAAGAAAGGAAAATAGTTATTACAGGAAAAGCTAAATGGATCTCATGCTTTAAATTTATGATGTGTTAGATAGCTGAAACCAGAGCTGATGCCAAAATGAAGGTATGTTTCACTTAGAAGAAAGGAAAGCTGTCAGGGCTTTAATGATTTGACCTGAGGGAAAAAAAAGAAATACTTTTTGGGAAACACTTTATAGATTTTTTTTTTTAACTCTGAGTTATGACTTGAATCAGTGACTAAAACATTTTCATAAAAATGGATATTAATTTTCCAGTTGAAGACACCCTGTATTGATTCACGTAATTGTAATCGTATGTTTTCCTGCAATGGTAATTATGAAGTGTTGATTAGCTTCTGGTGAGGTTTAGACATCAAGCTACTTTTTTACAGCTCTGTTACCAATGGCCTGAGTTCCCTTCTTGGTGCACCAGGGTTGAGAAGCTAAGTATAAGAAATAAATGTGTGATGTTTTCTTTGGGGAATGAGTGAATAAGCCAATCATTGCTGTGTGAAGATGGCAGCTTTCATGCAGGCTGGTATTCCAGTTCCCAGTACATCAAGAACAAGCATGAAGCACTGCATCAGGGATTTTGAAAATCCAGACAAACTTTTAATCTGCTGTGGAAAACACAAATTCTCCCAGCAATTTATTCAACACAATGAAGAAGG
The DNA here is from genome assembly GCA_013398275.1 of Promerops cafer. NCBI lineage: Eukaryota > Metazoa > Chordata > Aves > Passeriformes > Nectariniidae > Promerops > Promerops cafer. The sequence goes on along the minus strand of VZSE01002352.1, from coordinate 202,252 downwards.
TTTTGCAGGACAAGAAATCCTCTTGCATCCTCCAAAGACCTATAAAAATGCAGGTTCTGAGCACACAGAGGCTTTGACAAGCCTCCCCAAAAATAATCTGCTTAGATCAATACTTGTCATAAGGGGTCATATGTGTACTCTTAACTACCCATTTTTGTGACCAGCAATCTTGCTGCATTGTGCAGGGAAGCTCTCAGATCCAATTTTAATTGTGCTTGTATTCAGCTGATGGCAAAATCCAGGTGTTAGGAATGAGTAAAATTTAATATATAAATGAGCGCTGTGAGGTGCTCCTTTGCACTGTCTCCTTTTTGATCGCTTGATTTTTCTAAAGGTGTAGCTATTATGGGTCTATTGAGGACAGTTGTCGTTCAGAAATAAGCCCACTCCCTCTCCCCAAAAGTGCTTAGGGACACAATAATTGAACTAGTAAAGGCTAACATACAGGTGAAACCCCATTTTCATCAATAAGTGTACTGAAAATCACTTTCTATGGCAAAAGAAAAAATAAAGACAGGGACTGGACAGAACAAATGCATCCTGTGTAGCTTCATATTCTGCTTAACTGTACTAAATCTCTGTATAAATGGTATAATACAGTAATTTGATTTTACTTAAAATTTCATCATCCCTGTTTTTTTTTTTTTTCTCTTTGCAAAAGTTGCATTAATCCTAGAGACAACTGTTTGCCTGGTGTCTGAGGACCTCTTGCATCACCTTTGCTAATTCCCAAGATATGGGATGGCTAATGGCTAAAGTTACATTATCTGGCCTGTGTTTGAGAGAGAATAGAAAAAAAAATCCTATCTATCATTTTAGACTTGCTGTCTATAAATGCTTCTACAACTTGCCCAAGAATTCAGCAAGAAAGATACTCCATTACAAGAAGTATTTTAAGAATGGCTGATAGGTGACTTTTGCATGAGAGGTTGGGGCAGCCTCCATTTAGCCCCCTTAGATGTGTTCTGCATGCTCGTGACTCTGATATGATGCATACAAACTGCCTGCTGTGCACTTCTGCCTGAAGCACAGCTACTGCATAGGCAGATGTGGCCCTCAGGGCTTTTTATATAAGCCATTAAATTGACCAGGAACCTCTGAAAATTTTTCACCCTGGGAAATCCCTTAAGAAAAAACTGTGTGATGACAATTTAGGCATAATCCCTAATCCAGAATAAATCAGTAACAACTTTCTCTTCTCTCAGAAGGCTTGGTTATTTTGAGGATTGGAGGAAAAAGTACCTGCTAAGGTATGGAAGAGATAGCTATGAAGATATCAGTACAGATACAGACTGGCATGTGATCAGTACAGCAGGTTTTATTTGAATGTCAAATTTATGTGCACATGGAATTCCTTAAACTGCTCAGGACTGTGAGCTGAGAAACATCAGTGGTTTGAACACTGACTCAGCTAGAGAATGATGTGTCTTCAGTGTTACAAACTTTGGGAGAGAAGATGGCAACTTGCTTTTATCATAAATGCAGACAATGTAATTATGAAATGTTATCACAGGCTTTTTTTTAAAGTAATATGAATCATAAAAAAAATTATATTTGGTGGATGGACGCAAATATGATACAGTAAAACATCAACAGCAGTAACGTAACATAGCAAAATATTACCAGCAGCTGAACCCAGTCAAAATCTGACTGGATGATGCAAAGACCATCTGACAAGATGCATCAGCTTTGAAACAAAATGTGATTAGGAAAATTTATTACCACTTAGTCTCTTCCTGGCCACATTCTGGAGTGCATCACTGGGACTTGGTGTGGAGTGCCCTGTGACATGGGGACAGGTGAAAACAAATTGTGCCCAGTGTCCTGCATGCTGGCTAGTCATCCCTGAGGTCACTGCACTCATGCAAGCTCAAGACCAAGACTAGTCTTCATAACACAGGCAGAGAATATTTTGGTTAATTACCGTAAATTATTTCATTATCACTTTCACTTAAGTCCTTGTGTTTTTATTTGTCACTTTATTTTCAGAGGTCTGTATCAGGCTCATGCTGCTCAGGTTAATGTTAAATATTTCACACTACTTTTTGCCAAGTGCTCTTTTGTGTTTTCTGCTGAATCCATTGCCTTGGGAGAAAAAAAAGTCAAAATATAAAAACATAATGGAGTTTAGTACAACAGGCTTTGTGCATTCGTTTTTGTCTCTCTTCACGTATGCTGTGCACATGCAGTGGCTGACCTAATCTAGGTGGATGCTAATGGTATCAAACCCTGGATTGCAGGTTAGTTTTTAAGGTTCAAGAGGAAGAGGAATGGGATTTATCAGCAGGGAGCTTATCTTCTACCTGACATCTTCAAAGACTCCAGCTAAGCAAGGTGTGTCACTCATAATGACCTTTGTTGCCCCTCATGGGCCTGTGGGGGTTTAGTTTAGTAATAAGCCTGATGCTCTTAGGGAGAGGAGTCTTTGACTTGGGTATTTTATCATCAATTTTGCTTCTAAATTACACTTTGCTGTAACTTCTGTCATGACAGTAATTAAGGAACCTATTATTTGTTAAATGAAGCATGGTTATTAAAACATAATGGAGATATAACTGATTGAAATAACAGCTTGCAGTTTGCTTATTTCTTTTTTCCTTGAAGGAGATTTCTTTTCCCCCTGTAAAATTATCTGCAGAAATATTTTAATGAGAAATTTAGTTTAAAAATATCTTTGTTCTGAGGCTGATATCTAAACATTCTACTATGGAGCTTCTGTGAAACACCCAAAGGTGAAAACTGACCCATATGGATGGAAATGGTAGCTAGCACTTTCTGGAGCAAATGCTGTTCACTTGCTTTCATCAGCTAATGGGATGATGAGACAAAAAAAAAGCTTATTCATGTTGTATAGTATCTTAGCATGATTCATTCCAATAGTCTTGCTTACAAATCTAGTTTCTATTCAATTGTGACAGAAAAATTGGAACTCAATTTATACTGCTGAAATAGCAAAATGTTGCTTCAGAACTAACTGTGGAGTCTGCTGAAAGATGTTACAATAAGGTAGAATAGCACATAGTTGATATTTCCGTACTTATCTTGTCTCCTGTACAATGTGGTCCATTCTGTCATTTTTCAGTGGTGAATTATTTCTGCTTTGTAGTTCAGAAATTAGTAGTGAGAGAAAATATGAAGCTTTAAAACCTGACATCTCAGCGTGTTCCGAGAAGAGCACTAAAATGTCAACTGATTTGCCAGCTATTAAGGCACAACTGCAGATTTCCATTAACACATTTATCTGCCGTAGTGGAACTGGTTCAAAGTCCGCTTCAAAAGAAGAAAGAAAAGATTCAGAGTAGGTCACTGCCTAAACACGGGGATTAAATTAACTAGAACAAGAGAAATTCACAGCTTCTTCCAGAGAGCTTACTGCTCTGCCTCACACGCTTCATTCACACTCTTTGGGTCTACGGGTCTTAATGCCAATTATTTCTTTGTTTCTTGCTGTTTTCTCTGTTGGTTTTTGGAGGTATATTCTTGCAGAAATGATCAGCCTGTAAGGAGGAAATTTTTTCTTTTGCCACAGGTAGAGAGAGCAGCAAATGAAAGAGAGGTAATTTAGGAGTTGGATTTCATGCAAATTTTCATTTGTTCAATTCTTTCACTTTGTAAAACTTCATTTTAGAGTTACTTAACCCTGCCCAAACATCTGCAATAATAGTGAATAAATGGTTTAAAAATTATTCTGGTCAGTTTAAGGGAAGAAAGAAAATGTCTTCCACTTCAAAAAGCTTCAAAAGCTTCAAGATTTTGACTTGCAAATCTTTGGATAGAAACTGGGGCTTCACAGCTCTATTCTGATGGCTTCAAGAGGGCTCCCTGCTTTGAGTGCACAATGGTGGCAAGCTGGGCACATATTAGGGGCTGCAGTAGCTCTTTGCCTTTGTGAATCACAAATGCTTGTCATCCTCGTTGCTGCTCCATGCATGGCCACCTGGTTTCCTTGGTCTGAGCATTGATACTGCCTCTGTATCAGACAAGAATACAGCACAGCTTATGGACACAAGCCGTGGAGCAGGTCAGAAGCAGCACTTCAAGGTCTCAATGGTCTTCAAGGTCCTTGCCAGCGTAAAAGATTCTGTGATTCTACTTGAGTCTCCATGCCGCAGCTACTGGCAGATGAGCATCCTGAGAAAGCTCAGTTAGGTAGCCAGCAAGGATCCATTTCTTCTGCTAGAAGGTTTGACTCAGATTTTGGGAGAGTCACAGAAGAGCAGAGGCTGTGCATGAGAACACAGTCAGAGGGGAGCACTTCAACTACCTGAGAAACATGCAGGGATGAAAACAAAGAAATAATTGGCATTAAGACCCGTAGACCCAAAGAGTGTGAATGAAGTGTGTGAGAGCAGTAAGCTTTCTGGGAGAAGCGAATTTCTCTTGTTCTAGTTAATCCACAGAGCAGGTCACTGCCTAAACACAAGGATTAAATTGTGTGTTATAAAGGCAAAGTTAGCTGTTTTCCCATGAGAGGGAGGAACAGCACTGGAATTACGATCCATAGTGATCAGCCTGCTCATCGCAGTTGGTTGAACACTCCTGCACGACTGAAGTTGTGACCAGGATATTTTGACACCTGAATTCACTCATAACTTAACTACTTGATGTCAAGGATGTCACTCTGTGATGTGCACAGAATGAAAGGAATCATGGAAGAGTTTATTTCAAAGAATGTCTGGGAAAATAAAAAGAGCAAGACAATGGACAAAGCACTCTTCCTAAATTTGCATGTACATCTTGAATTAATGCTTTGAATGCAATCTTCAGCTACAAGGAAAGGTGTGGTCACTTTTCCTTGGAAGTGATTAGTGTCCTGCATAATTCAGTGCTAGGCTTTGGATGTTTGTGCTGTTATATACACATGTGTACTCTGGCAATAAGCCATTGTCACTCACCAGCAGTGAGGGTCAAAATGTTGATCAGCTCCTCCTTCCCTGTGCACTCTGTCCTGTCAGTGAGCCAGAGCTCCTGGGGAAAATCAATCATGTTAACAAAATTGGAATTTCAGTATTGTAGTGGAAGGGAATGAGCTGGGATTTCACATGCAGCTTTCATTCTTGCACTTATCACTTTGCAACATTTACACTTATCACTTTGTTACTTTGAAAATAGTTCTTTAGGTCTAAGAAGTCTAGGAGGAAGCCCATTATTTCACATGCATCTCTGTTAAAGGGTCTGTCCCTTGCTTCTTCAGCACCAATTCCCAGCTAGAACTATGGCCCTTGCTACATTTATCGGGAGCAAGGCTCTTAACCTATAAATATGAATAAAGGGAAATATCAGGAAAGAAATTGGGGCATACATTGTCTTGTCAGGACATTATCAGAGAAAGTCAAAATTGGCACCTTCTGCCTGATCTCGGAGCCTGTTTTTTTCCCATATCTGTGGCACAAGCTTGCCCTTTTTTTAGACTGTTCATGTTCCTGTACTATTTTGGTAGATGAATTACTGATAAACAACTAAATTTTCAGAAGTCTGTTTGCCAAGGCAAGAATGAGATTAAAAAGATGCTTTTCTTCCTGATAGTTCTTCTCCAGATGAACTTTAATATGGTATTATAAAATGAAGATTTCAGAGTTGTTTTTTTTTTTTTCCCTTAGAAAGATTACAAGAATTTGAGGAAACCCTAGAAAGTTAAGCATAGTAAATCCCTACTGCCCCTATAATTTAGCTTTCTACAACAGAAATAGTCCCAAAAAATAAGAGTTACTTTCAGATTTAGCCAAAAATCAAGAGCTGATTCTTTTTTTCCCATTCCTATATTCATGCATCTCTGGATATAATCTGCTTATTATCTACAAATACTTAAAACTACTCTCTGTGCAAATACAGAGATGTCTTCATCTCAGCCCTTGTGCTGTCTGCTATTGGAGATATCCTACTTATTAAATACAAAATGAAGCAATGCTAATGCAAAAAGGATGAACTTTATGTAGCTTTTAAGGTTTTTGTTTACTTTGATGTTTACTCTTTGTGTACAGAAAAACATTGCCTGGGAAAACTTAAGTATAGCTGAAGTTATGTAAGGATGTTGCTGTTTCCCAGTGACAAATTACAATTTTTTTTTTTTTTAGGTGAAACAGGATAAATCTTGTTCAGATGTTATTTATGTGAGTCACATATCTGGGTTTGCTTAAAAGTGAGATTAATACAAGATTTTCAAATGCAAATCTGATATAGTACAATAAACTACTGTACTTTGTGCTGGTGTGGCTTTGCCTCAAGTGCTGTGAGCGGTTTTGGGTGCCTCAATATAAAAAGGATATAAAGCCCTTTAAGAGTGCCCAAAGGACAGCTATGAAGGTGGTGAAGGGCCTTGAGGGGAAGCCATATGAGAACCCATTCAGGTCACTTGGTCTGTTCAGCCTGGAAAAGAGACTGAGGGGAGACCTCATTGTGGTCTTCAACATCCTCACAAGGGGAAGTGGAGAGGCAGACACTGATCTCTTCTTTCTGGTGACCAGTGACAGGACCTGAGGGAATAGCATGAAATGTGACTGTGTCAGGGGAGGTTTAGATTGAATATCAGGAAAATGTTCTTCCCCCAGAGGGTGGTTGGGCACTGGAACAGGCTCCTCAGGGCAGTGGTCACAGCACCAAACCTGACAGAGCTCAAGAAGCTTGTGGACAATTCTCTCAGACAAATTGGACTGTTTTTCACAGGGCTGGAATTTGGACTCCATGGACTTCAATGATCCCTTCCAGCTCAGCATGTTGTGTGATTGTCAAATTTGCCAGTAAAATAATTACTTTTGTTGATTTCTAAACAGTCTAGATAATGCCTGGTAGTTTTTGTTACTTTGGTATCCTTCAGTCATTCTTACTCAACAAAATAAATTTTCCTACTTCTCTTCTCCAGTGATAAATTTCTATACTGGAAAAAGTTGATTTTTTTTTTTTTTTTTTTTTTTTTTAAGAGATGGTTATATTAAGAAGCCTTCTCCTGTCCCTAAATAACCATACTGGAGTTCAGTTGTGGCTGATAAGTGAGTGTGTTAATTCCTCATCTTGTATATCTTGAATATACTCTAGAGAGTCTTAGTAGTTAAAAATGATAATTATTTTTCCTTTTTAGGAAGCAGACATGTATCTTTCTCAGACAAAGAACTGTAAGGAACAGACTCTCTCCTCCCATAGATCCTTACAGGTTGTACTGAGGCACATTGTAGTGAAGAGTGGCTATGAGTTCCTCTCATATACAACCTCTGAAGGTTAACTTAGGGGATCAAAAAAAAATTTCAGCTGCTTCTTGCCACTAAACATGTGAATCTGAAACTTTTTTTTTAAATTGAATAGCTCTGATTACACAATAAAATTGAAGTTGGTCCATTAGTATGAAATAGTCAAGGAAATACCCTCCTAACAGATCCTGGCTATAACAGAGAGGCCTGATGGTACAGTCATTATAAAGTAAAGAATATTTTTCTAGAACCTCTTGGGAGTCTTCAGTGTTTTGGAGAGTTTCACAGGACATGGCAAGATGGCATAGATTCCCATGAACTGTGTGCTATTTGAAATTTAAATTAGAGCAAGATATTTCAGTGGTACTAGTGTTACCACCATGAATCCTCTCAAACAAAACTTTCCCATCCTCCACCAGCACATGCCTGATGTGCTGTGTTCTTTTCTTGCAGCTTTGATATTCATTACTGTACTCTGAACAGTCCCATGTTTTTGTTTTTCAGGCCAGAAGGTGTGTTATGGTGCCTTCAAGCATTTGTGTTACAAATTAGCCTATTTCCAGGACTTGTCTAGACGCGTGGGCTTCCAGGAGGCCCGCCAGGCTTGTGAAATCGACGGTGGGGCTTTACTGAGCTTGGAAAGTGAAGCTGAGCAGCAGCTAATAGAAAACATGCTGCAAAACCTCACCAAATCAGGCTCTGGGATTTCCGATGGCGACTTCTGGATTGGGCTGTGGAGAAGCGGCGATGGACTGGCCACGTCGAGTGCTTGCCCCGACCTCTACCAGTGGGCTGATGGAAGTATGTCACCATTCAGGTGAGTGTGTGAAACTGCTTATTGAGGAGGTTTCATGGAAAGGAGTGCAGCCTGAAATGCCAGGCCTTGCTTGAAGGCATGAAGTTTGTAGCATCTCCCCTTTGACTTCTCCAGATGAAGGGTAGCTGGCAGTCGGGGTTTTGAATTTGAAGCTGTGACAGGATGGCATTGTGTGGCTTCAGCCTACCAATTTCTTTGCTCCAACCCACAGAGGTTGCCTCTGCATGGTGTTTGGAGGTTGTTCTGCCACACACAGTGTCTTTCAGGAGTGGTCTGAAAGCAGGCAGGTAAATTCTGCACAGCTCTGGCCACCTCAGATCAGGGAGCCAGCCGCCAAATAAATTACTGTGAGGTGCTTAGCGTAAATTGTTCTGTTTCTACCCTTTTTGGAAAGCCTTTAACTTCCTGAAGCCAAAGGCCAGAGTGGCAGCAACTCACAGAACTCAAAACAAGGGGACAGATAAGAGTCTAATGGGGAGGAATGCAGAGCAGTAGGGTGTTATTTCTGCAGAGGTGCTTTGATCAGAATTTTTTTAAGATTCAGAGATGTGCAGCTTGGGCCTTAAACTCCTTTCACAGAAGGATTGTGGGAAATGCAGGATGTCCTTGAAGAGGATGGGTCTGTTGGGGTTGATATTTCTTCATTGATGCAAACTCTTTTCTTTGTCATCCTGATGAACCTTATCTTCAAAAACTAGAAATTGGTACACAGATGAGCCTTCCTGTGGAAGTGAAGCCTGTGTGGTGATGTATCATCAGCCAACTGCAAACCCTGGTCTGGGAGGGCCATACCTTTATCAATGGAACGATGATAGATGCAACATGAAGCACAATTTTATCTGCAAATATGCTCCAGGTAGGTAAAACTGAAGTTATATTTCATGAGTGGGACATTGTCTTAGAAAAACAATTGCCTCTTGGTTTGTGAGGGAATCTTCAAGTATCTTTTGGCTTGTGGTACAAGTTCCTTTGGTGTGTGCCTGAGCTGGCATTAACAGGGGATATAATATGTCAATAACAACTATTAAAATACCTTTTTAATACATTTAAATAAACTTGTTTATATCTAATAAGAATGATTTCAGAGTTAGCTTCACTATCATGCATTCCCAGGGTTTTTTTTAAATTTAATTCCCTTGCTTCACAAAGCTTTTTAAGTGTACATTTTCTACTTTCTAGGTAGGATGACCAAGACATCTTGATCCTCCTGTAAAAAATATTGCACTCTGCTTGTAGTTGCAGCCCTGCCATTTTATACCAACTTACATGTGGTGGTTGTTTCAAAAAGTTTTGGCTTGAAGAACGAAGTCCAGAACAGCAGGAAAAATTTCTGCATTCATGCATGTAGACTTAGAGAGATATGAAAAGCAGATGCATGCTAGTTGAGATGGTGACAGAAAAAACAGATCTTAGGCAATTTGGCTGTGCTTTCAGACATGACATAAGTTCTGTATATGTCAGTAGAGGAAAAGTGAACTATAAACTAGAACATGGTGCAAAACCAGAAAGGACGTGAGAAGCAAACTTTCCAGTTTGAGCCTGTAGCATTTTCTATTCTTGGTGGTACTTAAAGTAAATGAAAACGTGTTTTTCAGCAGGGTCATGCAAATGTTTTCAAACAATTTTTGGTGTGTTTGCTTTTTAAAAATAAGCTTAAAGTCAGAATACATATGAAATTATGGATTTATTTCATTCCTTAATTAATAAAAAGTCAAGAGGTGGCCTATGGGAGTCTCATGAGGTTTAACAGACCAAGTCCAAGGTGCTGCACTTGGGTCAGGGCAGCCCCCAGTACCAATCCAGGCTGGGGATGGACAGACCCAGAGCAGCCCTGGGAGAAGGAGCTGGGGGTGCTGGTGGGTGAGAGGCTGGACACGCCCCGGCCGTGTGCGCTGGGAGCCCAGAAACCCCCCCTGTGCTGGGCTGCACCCAGAGCCCCGTGGGCAGCAGGGCAGGGAGGGGATTCTGCCCCTCTGCCCCGCTCTGCTGAGACCCCACCTGCAGGGCTGCATCCAGCTCTGGGCTCCCAGCACAGGAAGGACAGGGACCTGCTGGAGCCAGGCCAGAGGAGGCACCAAGGGGATCAGAGGGATGGAGCAGCTCTGCTGGGAGGAAAGGCTGAGAGAACTGGGATTGTTCAGCCTGGAACAGAGCAGGCTTTGGGGTGACCTAACTGGTGCCTTTCAGTACCTGAAGGGTACTGTACTTTCCCACAGGGAAGATGGAGAGACTATTTACAAGGGTCTGGAGTGACAGGATAAGGGGGAATGGCAAAGCAACCTGGTCTAGTGGAAGGTGTTCCTGCCCATGGCAGGGGGTTGGAAAAAAGCTATTATTTAAGGTCTCTTCCAACCTAAACCATTCTATGATTCTATGAAATCCTACTCTTAGCAGCTGTTTGACCTATTCAGTTCTGCAGTTTCCAACTTTCTTTCTCTGTGCTGATGATCCAACAATAATCACTCTCTGTAGAGATCTGTCTGTCTGTAGAGATCCAGGCTATTTTGTTCCTCTGGTTTTGGTGGATGCATAACTTTTTCCCTTCCTGGTCACTTTATGAGGATATTAATGGTAATTAATAATTCAAGCAAATATTAAATATTTGGCAGAGTTGATATACCAACGTGTTTTGGTATACTGTCACCCCCTAAATCTGTTCCTGCTTTTGAAATTGTTATTGGACTACTTTATGATGATCAGTAATCATCATAGGCCTTTCAAGGAAATGCAACAATTTTATCACTTTTAGAACTGTTTAAATTATTTTGAAATAGGATAAAAAAATAAAAATGTTTTATGTTGTTAAAACCTCACCATTTTTATGTCAGAAATTTCAGGCTTTATTCAAAAGGTTTGGTTTCAGGTGTATTTTGTTGCTTTAAAAGCAAACAAATTTGAATTAGATAATTATTCTTAATAGTGAACTACTTACCATTCTTGTTGAGATGTGATAAAGAATTGTTTTTTCTATTGCTTTTACCATCTGAGAAAATGTTGGGTATTTTGGATTGTCAGAAAACAAAGTGATAACAGTAACAATGAAAATACAATTATATTTCTTTCTCTAGGTAGAAATGGGTTATTAGTTTATAATGAGGCATATAAGGCAAACAATGTATAGGTAGATTATTGTTAGTGTTGACATTGTTATGCAGCTAATACACTACCACTGAATTGTAGCTATTTATTTTTCAAACTGCTGGAATTGTGCTCTTTAGCAAAACAGACTATTCTCCAGAAATGTATTTTTCTGTCACATGGAGGAAAGGAATAGATGCAAAAATGTATATAAATAGATATATGACATTTCTTTCACTGCCTGAAGAAAGTAACACAATGTTTGTAGGAAAATTACATTTGTTATCTCAAACCAAGTGAGACTTACAAAAAACCTCTTTTCCCCCCTCAAATTATTGTAAAGGCTTCAGTGTCAGCTCTTAGCGGTGCAAAATACATCCATTTCACCAGGAGTATTAAAGTGCCACATGCATGGTGAATTTCAGTTTGTTATCCGAGGATGTTGTTTTTCACAACTCTCCTGTCTGTATTCAGTATAGGGTGTGTGATACCAGCCACAGGCCAAAGCAGGTTGTAGGTGACTTTGATGAAGTTGCATTTAATTGTATCATCAGCAAGTCCAGGACAGTGCTCATTAAGCAGCCTTGCTCAAGCAGCAACTACATTTCTGGTAGACACTTTTATTTTTCCAAGCCCTCCCTTGACAGCGTTTACTGCTGCAATGTTCGGTCTGGCTTTGGATCATATTGATCATTCAGCAATCTTAAATTTAATTATAGGTTGGTAATTGCGACCACATTTAGTTCTGTCCAGCTCCTGTAGGTTTGATTATGCAATCAAATTAAAAACTCATCTCCTCTTCTGCTGTCAAGGGACAGCAGCTCAGTTCTTTGGGGAATCTTGTCGTCTTTCTTTCTATAAGGCCAAATGTAGCTATTTTTTACCAGAGTAGGTGAAATAATTGTCTTTATCTAGTAGGCTTTATTGCTGTTTTGATTTCTCCTAGCAGTTTGTATTTATCAAGATGCTCAGAGCTGTAGTCTCATAGCACTGTTGAGTTAGTGCAACCTTGTGATAGAGAGAACTTCTTATATTGTTTTAGAATTGTCTGTACAAATGAAGCTTCGGGTATGTTAGACACTTTATCCAGCACAAGAAGTTAGGGTGTTCAGAGGCTTAGCCTTTAACCATTAGCCATTAAATCAGAGGCCGCCAAGAATTGAAACTAGACTAAACTGAAACTTTTTACTTCTAAAGAGCAAAAAGTATGAACTGGAGGTGATTTGCCACTAGTTTGCAAAGAGTCTTTGGTAAGAAGATGAAATGCTGAAGAACTAAGCAATTATTGTTTGGGGGAATGTATCTATTTCTGTGATACTGCATGAAAAAAATGGAAACATCTGTTTTATTGTACACATTTTTTCATTCTTCAACAATCAATTTCAAATATTGATTTAACAGATAATGTCTTAGAAAAAGAATTAGGAGACAGAGCAGAGCCAGAATACGGTAAGAAATTTTGACACATTAAATTCCATTTTGCTGGTAAATACATAATAATAAGGAGAGCATACAAGAGCCTCCAAAATTACTCAAGTTTAACAGGCACCGTTAAGAACTGGAACATAGGAAAAATAAATTCTTCAGAGAGCAGCAGTTACAAATATATGGCTGTTGTTCAGAATAACACTGCTTGTAATTCTTCTTCCAGATATAATTCCAATTTTGTAATAAAAACCTGTTTACATGTATATTTAATAAATCATAAAAATGTTCATTTTCCCAATATAAATTAAAATGTAATTACTGTTAATTTATTTAACAACACAATGGCCATATTTTTTACTATTTTCCTAAAATGTCTGATCTCCTTTTCAGATATTTTTCCAACAGTGCCAGCAGGAAATCCTTATGACACAAGCAAACCAGAAGATCAGTATCATATTATTGCTACTGAAGCAGGTAATGTGTTCGTATGGACGTAGTGTTCTGCTAAAAATACTAACAGTAGAATTAAGTACATATTCCAGCTTCCATTTTTGTCAATAGGAAGAAACAGTCTGTTTCCTTGGGAAGTGCCCTGAAAATACATATATTTGAATAATATTTCAAGAGTCTTAGTCCTCTTAGTTGCTGTGGGAAGAAATTATTTCCTTGTCTCACCAAACTTAGAATAAACACCGTGTCCACAGCTCCCCCAAGTACCCTGTGTTTTTGGAAAACCACATGCTAAGAGGAGTTCAGTGCCTTGCTGAGATTCCCTGTAGAGATGACACTTGATATTTGGGAAGTGGATACCTACTGCCCGGGTTCTGCAATGCCCCTGGCTGCTTCATTCAGCAATTTATCTTCTGAACAGAGTCCCGAGGCTCAGGAAGAGTTGTAGTACTGCTTCAGTTCTAGGAACTGAACATGTCTAAGGAGCACCTCTGGATTTTACAGGATTGCACCATGGGATTATGGAAAGCGGGTGCTTTGTTTGCCCACTGGTTGTCTGGATTTGAGCCAGCTTCCTAACTGGTGTCTCCATTATTTGTAACTCCAGAGGACTTATTATACTGATGAACTGTGGTTTGAAATCAATAATACCTTTTAATGCAAACTATGCAAAGACTCTAAAACTCAAACACAACCTGAACATTCACATTTATTCTTGCTAGGGAAAATATTTTCAAAATAGGACAATGGGTAAGAAAATCTCCACAATTTGAACATTAAATGTGTACTAGTATAAAACACGGGCATATAGTTACTGGGAAACCCTTCTGGAAGCTGCAGACCCCATCCTCTACTGCAGACAGATGACAGGGTCTCAGCTTGTACCATTTCCCACTCCTTTTGTGCAGGGACCTGCAGAGGAGCACCTTTAGCTCTCCTCATTAGTCAAGGAGAGGCTCTATGTGTCTTTTAAGGGGAAAGGGGAGATGAGAGTCAGGCTTATTCCTCCTGGGGTCCTGCACTGGCAGGGAATCCACATACAAACACAACTGAGTCTACAGTTAAAATGAACTGTAAAAAAATTAGGCTGTGAAATGTACTCCATTAAAACACCTGAATTTTGAATTACAAAATTGGAAAATATAAGAATTGAAGACCTTAAGATATGTTTTGCACATAACTCAAGTGTTGCTTTCTTCTTGATACTGCTCAGTTCTCTTTGGAGCTCTTCCTGTAGAAGGAATATATGTGTTCTTTTGTGTAAGTTAACATATTCCTGTTATTTTAGTCCAGATTTTTTCTCACACGGTTAAAAGCACTTCAACATGGGAGACATTAATGAGAACTTCTGTCTTGTAGGTATAATTCCGAATTTAATTTATGTTGTAATACCCACTATACCACTACTGCTGTTGATACTGGTGGCTTTTGGGACTTGCTGTTTCCAGATGCTTCATAAAAGGTAAAATATACTAATCCATAGTGGTTTTATAATGCAGAATTCATATTTCCATTGGCAAGCTATTCCTACTGAAAGACTGCTTACATCTGTCCCCAAATATGCAAATACATGCCTTTTCATCTATTAAAATGCAAGTAGTTTACAGCTCTTACAGCTGAACATTCACCTTCAGACTTTTCCACAACATGCTGAAATAATTCCAGGTCTCAAAGAATGTTGCTGTTGGGACTCCACCTGTTTCTGAAGTAAGTCTCTTTGCAGACCACTTGACAGTCAGGGCTGCTGTCAGCACTTTCACTTCACCTCTTTCTTTGTGATTAGCACCTGTAAAGTACCTGGGCTGTGGGAAATAGAGGGGGTCCCTCAAAGATACAGGGTGAACCAAAGGACTCACTTTCTAACCAGAAAGTAGAAATTTGTTCCAAGGACAAGCCTAAAGGCCAGCAGCTGCTTAATCCTGTTCCACTGCACATACCATACAAACAACAGATGGACCACTGGAGCACAGAAATTGAAAATGAAAAACAAAAGCCTGTTTTGAGCCCACACTAGTGTGACATCCTTTGTACATCATGTGTGTGCTAAAGAGGATGCATAAAATAAATAGATATGTGTTCATAACTGTGGTATCAAGCAGGTGTACTGTTATGCAAAAAGGAAACATTTCAGCCTTTGAAATATAACATACTTTGCTTCATGCTTTAAAATGCTTTGGACTTTTCATTTTTCTCAAAATCTGATATAGATACATAAAGATATGACAGCATATAATTTGTGTTTTTTTTCTGAACTGGTATTTCTGAAACTTTCAAATATAATTTTCATCCTTTAGTTCAGGAAGTGTTTTCAAGTTAATGTAATCCAGAAGAATTTAAACTGAAATATGTTTTATAGATAAATGCTATTTTGGTAAAATATCAAGAGTAATAAGCAGATTTGTAAGCTGTTGTCCCTCTTGAAGAGCAGGAGTAACTAAAAGGAATATGATATTACTGTTTTAAGAAATTAAAAAAAATTCCTCCTTTTTTTAGCCCTTTATTTTTTCCTTATGGTTTTTACTTAGTATTTCCTGCCAATAGCTGCAGTAATTTATTTCAGGTGAGAAAACACTCCAAATGTGAACTGTTTCTGACTGTATGAGTGAATGTACAGTAATATTTGCAGTACTCCTTGGTACCATGCCTCATTGAAACAAGTAGCCATAAACTACAGATGTTATGAGGTCTGCATAACAAACTTGATTGTGTTTTTATTTTGTGCATTTTCTATAAAGAAAAGGAGAATGTACACTTTCCAACCTGTGTTATGACAGGCAAATACAAGCCCGTGAAATGTTTTGTATAAACCTCACCACTGGGGCTGCAGAAGGTTGGAAGCTCAAAGCAGAAAAGAGTAGTAAAATAATAATATGTATAACACTAGCAATTACCTAGTAATTGAATTTTAGAACCCTTATTACAGTGGCCCTGGATTTCTTGGTAAGTATGGTACATCCTAGTACCTTTTCTGGCAGGTATTTCTCTTCTGAGAGAAGTTTCAGTCCTTGAATACTCCTGGGAAAGCAGTGAGAGATTCATGGCCCACTGAAATCAATAGAAACAGTAGTGTTGACTTCAGTGGGCTTTGATCAGGCCTTTGATGCTATAGCATTTCATCCAGAAGTAATTCATCTGAACTTCCAGGACTTCAAAATTGCATGTCACAGATATTGGAAATTCACCTTGGAAGATTTCCCTTTTTTCTGTTAGCTGATTAGTTTGATAGATGAAATGATACAAAAATCAAGGACAAAATGGTTTTGATGCAAAACAGGGTTCTCTTTTTTGTTGTTTGGTTGGTTTGTTTTTGCTTTTTTGTTCCCAGAATGTCCATTTTGAGCTACATCAAAACTTTTTAATTAAAGAAATTAAACAATTTTTAAAAATTGTTTAGATCAAAAAAACTATTGCCAAAAATGAAATATTTTATCTTTTGAAACAAAACTTTGTTTTTTAAAAAATATTTTCCTATCTATTTTCAATTTCCACTTATGACCTGCATTGCAAACCATTTTAGTTCATCACAAATATGCAGTTCTTGGGCAAAAACCAAATCAAAAAAAGAAACAATCATCTGAACTTATCATCTGGACACTGCAGAACTTTAGGAAAAGAATTCTGTCCTGCTGGGGAAGGAGGGATCCCCAACTTTCCACATGAACCTGACTTCTCATTCTTTTTTAGGCTTCCACAACATGGTGACCTTTCCTCTGAAAGCCACAACCCATGGCCAACCAGGACATGCCTAGCTTGAAAGGTCATGACTAATTTTGCCTGTCATTGGGCTCTTGAAGGGTAGTACTAAGGCAAAGCAACACCTCGTCCCTGTAGCTAGCAGAAATGATCAGCTCATTCATGCTTAGATGCTCTCCCTTTCATTTCTTCCAGGGAAGCAAGGAGAAACTGCTTCAAAGACCCATCTCCATTATCATCTGAATGCCTTGCAGAAAGTTTAAATTCCAACCTGGTATATTTCTCAGTTTCTATGATTTCATTTGATGGTCAAAACACCAATATGCTCAAGCTATTTATTGCATCTTACCTTTATCACTAAAATCTGTTTCCTGAACCAGCTGTGAAAATCAGCACAGGTTTGCTGAAGATAAGCTCATTTGAAACAGCTCAAGTTCTGATACAAGGTATTTAGAAATTGTTCCTGCTGTGTGGCAAGGACTCTCCATTCAAAGCCTTTCATCATTAATTTTTGCCTGCTTTTGCTGGGTTAATCCAGAAGGAAGTAGTGACTTCGTTTCTTTAAGAAGGAAGCGCTGGAACTACTTGATTCACTGCAATTGCTTTGTTTATAGCATTGTGGCCTGATCTAAAGTCCACTGAAGCCAAAGGGAGTCTTTTCAATTACTCCAATGGGCTCAGGTACATAATGCATTACTTTGTAGGACTTCAGAGGTAAGTCTGGAGGGACTGAAAACTACTGTAGCATTCAGCACCCTCGAAGTACCTTTTAAATCAACTCACACTCGTTTGCATTTACACACCAGGAAAGGAGTAAAACTGAATATATAGGACTGTTGGGACTCTTAGGTTTCCACCTTACAGAGTTATGTAGGGCTACTTCTCCTCCTCTGTTTTTTACTTAATCGGGAAAAAAAACCCCATCAGTGTGAAATATTCTACCCAGAGATTGAAGCATTTTCATTGAAATGCAGCTGCAATGGCTCCTGAAGTGGCTCCTGTTTCAGTAGTCTGCAGTGCACTGTCATCTGCCAGTCTAAGTGAGGGAAGATGGTGTATTGTGGCAGTTGTAGCCATGTGGAAAGACTGCCATAAACTTTCAGGGTGCCTCAGGGCTCCCTGGAAAACTCAGAGTGAACACTTTAGCAGTATTGCAGAGCAAGTACTTTTTGGAACTAGTTTTATCCTTTTTTTTTTTTTTTTAATTGAAAAATTGCCAAATACAAAGCTTACTATTGACAGTTTTAACTGAAAACTAGCCCTAAGGAAGCTTTCTACCAGTCATTCATTGCTAGGAGTCTGATTCATGTGCCATCACTTCATGAGATGTCAGGTCAAGCCCTGAAGGGAAGAGGCTTGCTGGCGCAGGGGTGCACAGTGATCCTGTTGGTGTACCCGGGGGGGCAGGGGTGTGGTACCCACTGGGGTGGATGGGCTGCACCTTGGGCATGGATTTAGGGGGGTGTGTGTGCTCTGGTCCCCCCCAGACAAGGGAAGTGCTCAGCTCCCACCAGCCCTGGTCAAACTGAGTCCTTCTTTGAAAAGACTACTCTGCACGAGAGGTGTGGTTGGATGGGAACTGGAACAAAATAAGTAAAAACTGTACAGGCCAATTCAGTACAGTTCCTGGGAGAAGCACTGCTAAGCAGGGTGGTCTGGTATTTTTGATAACAGTGCCACTGAGGATGGGAAACCCAGACTGTGAAAGCACCAAATGTGGCCTTGAGATCCGGGGACGGAACGCTCAGGTCTGATCACAGAGCTGAATCGGGACTGCAAAGGCACACATGCACTGAAAATAGTTTATATTTTTATTTTTCAGTAAAGGAAGAACAAAAACCAGTCCAAACCAGTCCACACTATGGATTTCAAAGACGCCTAGGAAGGACAGTAGCATGGAGGTATAATGATTTACTGACTGAGAACAAAGCAAAAATAACATTTTGCAGTGAGGCTGTATTATAATGTCGTCAAAGAACATTAGCTTGGAATGGCTTGAAAATGCAAAGGATCTACAAGAATGAACTGTAAGCTCCCCCTTGAGGCAAATGTTCAGATCATTTTTATATGATGTTTGTTTATTAATTCAGTAACAAAATATGCCATGCTAGATAAAGGGTATGTGTTTATTTTGCTAAGACATGTAAGTTAGCTAGTCGTGAGCAATGAAACGAACAGAGCATTTGAAGTTTTTATGGGGAAATATCCACAATGTATGTCAGTTTTAAGACTGTTTGTAGTTAAACAAATCTCCTGTTTCTTTTAGTCTCTCATGCATTGTATTGTATAGTCAATGTACAGTAAATGGAACTGAAAATTTTACAGTGTAACAATTATTTATCTTTGCATAAAAGTTTGATACAAAATATTTGTTTAGTATTTATTTGCACACTTAACACAGTTTTTGAACCTCGGGAACAAATATTATTTTATTAAATAATGACATGGTGCTGACAGAAACAGCCACCATGTTGTAACATCAGCCTGATGTGGCAAAATTCAAGGGTTCATCAAAGTCCTTTGCTGTAATAGAATGAATTCATTTTGTCAGGGAATTATTATAACTTTTTGTCATATTGGCCCAAGGTCAACAT
Source organism: Promerops cafer (assembly GCA_013398275.1). NCBI lineage: Eukaryota > Metazoa > Chordata > Aves > Passeriformes > Nectariniidae > Promerops > Promerops cafer. Next base: position 183,011 of record VZSE01002352.1, on the reverse strand, counting down.
AAATAACTTGGAAAGTGATACCTCATTAATGGTGTGCCCTTTAAAGGCAGCTATTAGTTGTTACTTGAGTAAAATATTTTTCTGATGGAAAAAAAATCACAGTGGGCAAGACTTTAAGATTAAAATTACTGTTTCAGTAAGTCTACATAAAAAAGGCATTAAAGGTCATTTAAATATAGCTAATAGTTTGTTAGGAATATTGGAATGTTGGAACAAAGAAGACAAAGGCTTTTTCTTGGAAGTGGCACTCATAGATTGATTCCAACATTACTCAGACTATTATCTAGAAATGCATTAATTATATTAATTAATAGATAGATTTAGAGGTAACTGTGATGCATTTAAAGCTGTCTTTTAGAGTTATGATTAACATCATTAATGTCCATTGTCTTTGGTTCCTTAAGAGCTTTCTATGCCTTAGAGCAGTCTGGGGTGGTGGCAGTGGTACTCTGGTTGATTTGTTGGTGACAACCTGGTGTCAGAGCAAAAGTTAAGGGATTTTACTGCCGTTGCAGCAAGAGTTCAAGAGTCTGAGTTCAACCTTGCTGGCTTTAACACAGATTCTTAACTACCACTGGGTGGATTTTGGGGAGAGACTGACCAAAACAGAACTGAAGGGTTGCCTGCACTGTGCTGGCTGATGGTCACCACATCACTTCAGAGACAAATGTCTCAATTTTTCCGAGTACAGAAAAAATATTTGAAAGTTCAGTGCCATTAATACTAACTGTGCAATTAGTTGCTGAAGCACTTTTGGAAGTATTTTAAATATGCTGTTATGCAGTGATTTTGCTTCCTTTTCAAAGAAATCTACTCCTGTAGTTCAGGTTAAGTATTGTTATTCCTACTTAAAATATTCTATAGTTTTTCCAGTCAGTAGGAACTTCTTTCTTTGTTCAATCCCCTACTTCAGTTTCCTTTGCAGTGAGAAAATACTATGATCCTTACATGATCACCAAGACCAGAATTGTTTTACTACTGACATAAATATTGGTTAACTCAGCTGAGGGGAAGAGAGACCTCTTTCTTGAGAAGAGTTGTGGTAAAAAGAACGTAGTTAATTTTTATGGTCTTGAGGGGTTAACTCCCTTTAACTTAAGGATTAACTATTTCTTCTTCTTTCTTCCAAAGGACATGTAAAGTTGTCACTATCAATATCACGATTAATGGCAGCAGAAGTGATTTTTGAAGCAGCAGTTAGGAGAATGAAAATACCTTCAGGAGTGTTTTTCACAGAGTGAAAGTGATGGCTGGGCAGGCATTGGCACAGACCTGTCTCAAACTCTGTGTGAAGGCAGATGGGGAAGTGGCATCCAGTGCTTCTGTTGTAGTGCACTCAGATTTTATGTAGAAATAAGAAATATTGGCTATTGGGACAAAATATTTCCATATTTATCACCATATCCATCCTCTGTTTCAAAGTATCTTGGAACTGACTCAATTGCAAATAATCTGTTCTGCCCAAGTGTTTTAACATAGTATTGACTGGTTTCTCCACAGGTTAATTGGCAAGCAACTGAAGCTGTGGATGTTGACCAGAGGCTAGAATGTGATTGACTAAGGTTATGTTAGCTTTATATAGACGTAATTAGTTGAAATAAAATGGCTTTTTAAATTAAAATAGTTTATATGATATGTCTTTTTATGCCAGGGTTTATAATAGAACTTTTTCAGTGTGATGAGGTGGTTTATCAATGTATACCTCAAAATACATTTATGCTTTGCATTCTGGAAAGCAAGAAAATGCACACAAACAAAAGTATCTTACTGTATTCCTGGGAAGCACATTTTCTAGTGACTTGGTCTGCTTTCAGTTGGCTTTTGTATTTCATTAACAGACTGAAACACAATGTACAATAGTGATGTATGGTAAATAATGAAAAATCAGGTCATATTTTACTTAAGGATTTTAATGTAAGTGCTTCATCCAAATCAATTTATACTGATAACAAAATGCTTTACTTTTCAGAGTAATAAGAGAAACAATGGTCCACTATGAAAGATAAAATCTGCAACTTTAATATTGTAATGTTAAAAAACTGTCTTTCATATGTGTCTAAACCACCTTCTTACCTTTTCTGTCTTATAATTATGTTTTTCTGTGTTCTTTGTGATCACAGATGTCTTGATTAGTTACAGATTTTGGTCTGGACCTAATTCTCTAATGCTTACAAAGACCTGAAAGCAGTTTGGGACTTATTTTTCTTATCAGTGACTGCCAACCTCTGTTTGCAAGCATTTCATACCTGCATTTAGGGTTGTAAGAACCAAAGCCAGGAGCTTACAACACCTGTGTGTATATGGGTAGATACACTTATACAGTAAATGAGAATGCATTTTGTAGATTTGGTACTGTGGAACTTAAGGCATTTGGACAAGTAATTATATTTTAATAGAAATCTATTTATAAAAGAGCTCAAGAAGATAAATCTGTTATTTTAGTTTTTATATTCTTTCCCCTTTAGAATACTGTAATGAGATACCCTGCTGTTTTTTTTACAAAGTACAAAATATGTATTAAAATCACCAGTACAGAAAAAGCATGTAATATAGGAACACTATTATTCATAAGGGAGAGCTGGTACTCATTATTGTCAAATGTTTTTAAAAACATCACTTTTTATGAGAAGAAGTTGCGGTATTGTGAGTCTGTGGTTGGGTGTGGACAAGCACATCTCTATAATTGTTTGAATAATTGCCAAACACTTGCCTAGATAGAAAACTAAAAAGCTCTATTCAATCCTTTTTTAACTCTATTAATTCCAAGCACATTACACAAGAGAGAACATTTGGCTGACATTCAGTTTATTCATTAGAAAGCAGCATGGATCCATGGTCAGCCTTTCTGCACAATCCCTAAGCCTCATTCCAGAGCCTTTTGTAAAAGGCAAGGCAGAGGAACTCCCATGAGCCCAGTTTAGAGAGAACATACATCTTCATTTTGATATGCAGAGAGATTGCTGGGAAGAGTTGACTCTGCATTAATATGAAATTGCACATTGAGAAACACAATGTAAAAACATAAACCAGATAATATTTCACCTGATATTAACAATTTTGATTCTTTGCCACTACAGCATTTACAGTTTGCAAACATTTTTTTACTGCCCATGCTTTGTAAAGCCCTCCACTGTGCAGTTAATGCACTGATGTTCAAAGAATCTCTTTTCCCAAGATCTTATATAAAACAAAAAGTAAAATGAGAAAACTATTTATTAACAAAACCACAGCATCTCTTTTGAAATACTGTGCTAACTTGGAAATGGGTCTTATTAACAAACAGAAGTTACCAATGCTTTCCTCACCAAGATTTACATATTTATTTGGTTTCTCGGTGAGATTGAAATGGCAGCCTAGTTTACATCATTATGCAATGCCTTACTTTCAACATCCAAAGTCCATTTCTATAATTAAAAGATATCAAGCTAATAGATGATGGTTTTGATCCAGTCCACAAACATGGTGACTCGAACATACACTCCTGGTCGCTGGGGAAGTGCACACCCTTCTCCAAATGATACTACACCAACCAGAAACCACTTGTCCCCGTCTTCGAATGTCAGAGGGCCACCTGAATCCCCCTGCAATAACAAATTCAAAAGTTAAAAGTGAACAGTGTCAGCTCTCAGGCAGAGCCCGTTTATGATGTTTATTTTATTCCTTAGTCATAGATGCTCTACCCTTGTATGTCCTGAGCTCCAGGAAGTGAGATCAATATGAATGTTTCCATGTGAAAAAAAAAAAAAAAAATCAATTTCTTTTTTCCTTTATTTTTTAAATGATGTGAGCTTCAGCTGTCATCGGTCTTCTAATACAGGACTGGACTTCAAGAGATTTTTTTTTTATCTTATTCCTTATATGTTCAGCCCTTCATATTTCACAAAGCCTGGGTAAATGTGGAGGATTTTTTTTCAGTTTAATATATTCAGCCAAAACACAGTTCTATTTTCAGTCACCCCATATTTTCCATAATTTCAAATTTAGAGAACGAAATAACAAGATTGCCAGAAGAGAAGGTGTCCTTTTCTCTCACCTCCTTTTCAATAGTTTAGCAGATGTAGCATTGTAAAAGAGACTGAATTTGATTTAGCTTGAGTGGAGATGAGTCAGCCATGAGTATCTTGTCTTGATGAGAAAGAAAACAATTACTATTTTTCATTGTCTATCGAGTTAGTTGAACCAGTATTAATTGTGTCTTCTCCAGGCCCTGTGAATGGACCTTTACCAGAGAAATCTGCAAGGACTCAGCCATTAAAATACTTCTGCCCATAACTCTAGGGCATCCCAGAATGTTAAAGGCTGTGACAGCAGCCTAGAGGGGGATGTGCTATCAGGAATCAGTTGTTCATCTTTGCTCATGGCTGACTGGTCACTGACCACAGTGCTGGTCCCTTGTACTCTGTATCAGCCTGTGCTGCTACACTGAATTGTTTTGTTTTGTTTTGTGTTTCTTTTTTTTGTTGTTTGTTTGTTTTTGTTGAGTATAAGGTTCAGAAAGAAAAAAGGAAAGAGGGAAAGCCATGAGGCGAAAGAACGTTAGGCTTAAATAGAGTCCTTGTTCTAGACTAAACTGGGCAAAGTCAGGGCACGTGGTGAAGGCTTAGGCTGGGAGGGAAAGGCAATAGGAATTGTGTGAGTGCTCCTCATCAGGCTTGAGGAAAGCCACAGACTCCATATTGCTGGAAGAAAAATAATGTGGCAGCCACCTCTGAGTACATCCTCAAAGAGAGCTGGAATGGATAAACACTAAACCCACAGGAACATGTATCTGTGCAGAAAGGCAGCCTCTCTGAAATACTGTGGTGCCCTCTAAGGAAAGGTCTCCAGAGTGTACAGATGCTGGGGAAAAGCAGCTTTACTCTCTCTCTTTCCCTTAATGAAGGATTTCCGAGACTTCAATCTATTTGATATTTATTTCTCTGTTCTCTGCATTTCCCTAAGCATGTGCCTCTCTCCATGGAATTACTCAGCAGGAATTATTCAAAGCCTAGTGCAGAAAATTTTCAATCCTCATATTTATCTCCCTCCATGGTTGTTTATGCCAAGATGACACACACAAAAAAAAAATTAAACTTGTATCCTGATAAATTATTAAATGGGCAAAGTACCGTGAGTAGAAATTACATTAATGGACAGGGAATGTTCTGGTTTTCATGAGTGGAGGATCAGGGAGCATTTTATTCAGTAACTAGATAAGGTTTATGCCAGCAGTGGAATTGAGTTGCTTCTACTTACCTGGCAGGAATCTATTCCTCCCGTATCATATCCCGCACAGAGCATATTCTCAGTAATATTATATTTTGGCATCCATTGCTGGCATTTTTCATTAGAAAGTAGAGGGACCTCTGCTTCTTGCAATATATTTGAAGCGGGACCTGATGAAAATACAAAGTACATTTACCTGCAGCATTAAAGACATGCATCCCACTGGGAACGCTGATGGTTTTGTTCCTGTTCCAGCATGCTCGGCACGCTCCTGAGCAGCAGGAAGCCCTGCCTTACTGCTGTACTACTCAGGCTTATGCCCCTGTAACACAGTCTCTGATTAAACAGGGCTCGTTAACTGAATTCTGTCTTTCATTTGTGTAATGGGACTGAATTTGATTATAATTAAATCAAGATTACTAAAATCAATGACTATGAACTCACTGTGGGGGGATCTAAGGGATGATTAAAGGCTTAGGAACATGGGTTGTCCACTGTTTCCTCGCTATTCATTGTGTAACTTCGGTTATTTACAGTTTTAAAAGAGATTTTTTTTCTTTTAATTCCTACCCAAAATTTTAAATGCAATTTAATGTAGAAGTCAATGTATTCAACTGTGGAAATGAAATGGCATGTTTATTATTTCGGAGAGAGTCCAAATCTGGAGCATATGACATACAAACAGAACATACATTTCACACTGCAGTCAGTTTTCTTGACTTCTGGGGAAAATCATTTGCACATTGTCAGAAAGACTAATCTTCCTCTTCCCCCACCCAATATCTGGAACCAAGATGTACATATTTGAGAAATGTAGTCATCATAACTTCTAAGTGGATGTAATAAGCTTTCTTCATAGCCTAATGAACTTAGATATGCATGTTTTCTTGTAATAAATGTGTTATAACTATCATTTTGCTTCAGAGAAGGAATAGTGGAATGGGATAGTTCCTAAATTTTCATATGGAAGAGTAGCTCTTTAAACTATTTGACCTTAGCAACTCCTGTGGAATAGGAACAAGCTTCCCTTCACAGCTACATGCCTGTCAGAATTTTCCAAGCAGATGACCCACCTTCATTCCTAATGTCTCCCCAGCCAGCAATGGAGCAATTAATTCCTGGTAAAAACTGTTGATTTTTTTCTGGGAGGCAGATAGGTTGTATGTAGTCTGTGAATGAGAAACAAGTAATCAATTTCAACTTCTTCCCTCTATTCAGGTTTTTTATGAAGTCATACCAGAAAACATTCATTAATTCAAACCCGCTTTTGGCCAAGATATCCAGGAAGTACCGAGCGGACTCCCCGCCACCCTCATATGCTTAGCACTGTTTTGCATTATAGAATAAATGGGAATAAATGGGTCTTTTGGGAAAATAAAAACTCACCTGTGTACTGCACTTTGTGTTGAAGGTGCATCAGAGCAATATCACTGTCTTTTGTTTGCTTCATGTAATGAGGATTGATAATTATTCTGTCGATGCTCCGAACCGCTGCTGGAGGCTGTGCCAGATCTGACTGGACGTGCAAGCCAAGAACCGCTTGCCAGCGGGATGGCTTTAATTGTCTCCTGGAAGTTGCAAGGGGAGTATCCACAATTAGGAATGATTAATGAAAGTTTTGAAAAATATGTATCAGATAAAATGCTGATATTTAGCCTCGAGGTAATCCATAACGTTTGCATGTTTTGTCAAATAAATAGAACAGAGTAGATGTGCTTAGAATTCTGTGAGAGTATCACTGTCTTAAACGTCCCCGCTGCAGATATGCCTTGCTGATTTTTTTATGGTGAGCTTATAATGCATTATTTATAATGAATTAATCAGACGGTGGTGCAGAGGAGGAAAATACATCAACTAAATTACCATGGCTTTTTAAACACTATGAAGAATACTGCTGACTGCCCAGCAGGCAATTAATATTGGTCCCAGTTAGAAAATTGTAATGGAGTGTCTAAAGAATAAGAGGTCTGAGATGTTGTTGGAAATGCTGCAGCTCACAGACTCCAAAAACTAGTCTCTTAGTTTTTTAATCTCAATCAAACAAGGTATGCTAAGGCAAAATATGGCATAATCTACATTTTTTTTTTCATAATCTACACATGCTGGTTTGAGGCTGTGTTCATCAGAGAACTTAAATATTTTCTGTTTTTTAATCAATCACTTCATGGTTTAAAAAGTACTGTATATTTTCAGCCTGATAGTTGGACTGAATTGGTTTCTGCTCATCTTTTGGTTTGACATCAAGAGGTTCTTTTGTTCTAAACTAGGAGTGTTCAAGTTAAATGTTCAGAAGGTGTGAAACTGCAAGCTTCAATTTAGGAAAATTCTAGCAAAGGCAAGATGATAAAATTAGATTTAGTTGAAAATAGAAATGTGATTCAAGTGAAAAGGAAGTATCAAGACAATCGTGGATGTATTGTGTGGGAACTAAGAGGGCTTAATCCTTTTCATTTTAGTGTCTTTATGTGGAATGTAGTTCCTGTCATGCCATGAGGCAGCATTAGGATTTTGGCATAGTCTCCACTGCCTTACTATTTAGCTATTTGTAGTGAAAGCTTTACTCTAATTTTGTTTGTTTGTTTGTTGTTTTTTCTTTTCTTTTTTTTCCATTCCGGTTTCTATATGTCTTTTACAACATCTGTTTTTATTGTAGATATTATGAAAGGAAATCCTAGAAAATATTTCAATATGCATCACTTCTTTGAATGGTACAAATAACACCATAGAAAGGATATTCAATATTGCTTAATCAATGCACATAAATCAAGAGTCATTCCAGTGATGCACAGTAAATCTTGATCAATCCAGGATAATATACAGGAGGAACATTGGGTTTAATTTATGGGATATGATGTCACCTTTTATACCACTGGTAGGGATTCACCTAATTTATGGAGGCCCACAATAATTATGGATTAAGTATCAATGCTCAGTATTAATACCATGCATTTAAAGTGCAATTCCTTATTGTTGAGGAAATGCTGCTTGGTTTCCACAATTCTCTGCATTAAAGTAGGGACTGAGGATTTACCAGGAAGTAAAGGAACTTTCAGCTGAGCCTACAAGTGATTCAAAACATGGTAATTAAACCAGGAGTTAGTTGTTAATTTCTCATATCAGTGTCACAATTTGTTCATAATCTGATGCCACCTTAGTGAACTTGCACATAAAAGAACATTACCCATAGACACAGTGTGCTGCTGTCACCAACCACTCATCACTGACAAGGGAAGCTCCACAAATGGGTTGGAAATTAAAATGGAGTGAAACTATCCAAGGCCAAGCCTCTCTTCTGGCATCGCTTCCACCTACAATTCTGGTTCCATTATTCTGAATTACCAGGTGTTTTCCACAAGCTAAGATAAAGAAAAATCAAATCAAATCAAATAAAAAATTAAAGGGATGTAACATATTTTATTAGACTAGTCAATTTTCTTGGAAAAAAACAAGGCTTTGTAGAATCTGATCTGCTACTCAAAAATACTGTGGAAAAAAGTTTGGGTTTTTATAGGTGAAATCAATATGCAACTGTCTAACTTGGATTTAGATATTTTCTTTCCTCAGACCTTCTGGAATTTTTATACATTTATTTTATATATGTTTTCACTACAGATCCATCTCTGGTGTACACTTAACACTGAAATCAAATGAAGACTAAATTCTCCTGTCTTTATATCATTGCGAGTATAACATTTATAGTCCATTCCCTAACCTTTCCATTCAAGCTATAAACATTTGTCTTTATGGTCTGAACAATTTGATATCTCTCTGAAATATTCCTGGATTCTGTGTACTTACATTGAATGTTACACTGCAGATGAACCACCAGATTGTCCAAACAGTGTTCTCTAGAATGAAAGTGCAATTAAATCACAAGTATCTGCACACCGGATAACTGTCAAATATATATACATACATACACAGAGAAATTTATACAATCATATATATAAGTACATTCGTTTAGCAGTATCAGCCTAAGTATAATAACTAATGATACATTTTTAAATTATATTTTAATTATAAATATACAACATTATATGTTATACAACTTTAAATGCACATATTCCTCTTCAGTGGGCACTTAATTGATTTATATTATGGAAATAAAAATAAACTTTTCTTGTGTTTTAGGGAAATGGGTCATCTGTCTGAGACAGATTTGCAATAAAGTTATAGCTGCCTATGGTATTTTTTCCTACCTTTTGAGATGTTTTCGATACCTTACCACTAGAGATCAGTGTGGCCAAAGAATTTAAGAGGTTAGTTTTATATCCCTGTATCATTTTACTAAGAAAATGATGCTACTGTAAAATACATAGTTGCATATGCCAGGTTAGAAATTATTTAGCAGAGATATAAAGCCAGAGTCTGAAGAGCACAAGACCACAGATCAAAACTGCTCAAGCATTTCTGATACCCAGAGGTTTTAATATTATGTTCATAGTCTGTAATGAATCTGAAACACTTGGGACGGTGTGTGTGCTGGCAATTCAAATCTGATACACACAGAAATAAGAATGAGAGGAAGAAAGAAAACCAAGCTCTGCCAATGGTTTGTTTCCAGTGTGCATTTCCACATTCCATTTTTAAATAGAATAGGTGAATGATACTTTAAACGTGATAGGGAATGATGTATCCCTCACTGTGTTTGCTCTAAAGTTTGGTATCTGCTGTGAGTAAGATGTGACCCAGTAATTTCCCAGTGGCACAGAGGTACAAGAAATAAAGGGGGAATTGTAACCACCCACCACCTACCTCCCCAGTCAAACCTTCACTATAGTGGGGTGCAAATGAGATATTCCTCTGGTCCTGAATAGTCCCACATTGTCATTTTCCACTTCAAGGTAGGTACTAATTTTAAAGCTGTAATTTTAAAAGTGGAAACCATTTTCTGTGACGTGTATCCAAATCCATAACCAGACAAATATCAAGAAACCAGAAATGCACAAACCCCCAGGAAACCAAAACCATCTTCTGCATAAACTTCATAGCAACTAAATACCCTTTTCCACAATGCCTTCATAGGCTTTCACAGGGAGGTCAGTGTTGCTGTATATTAGGTCTTTTATCTGATCCTGTGCTTTCTCATAGGTAGATGCATAAACTACCCGAACTAACAACCAAAATGTCAGATTTATCTCTGTAATTCTACATTTTCAGTGTAAAGGGAGTCGCCTGTCCCACCACAAGTACCAACTGGTTGCTTCAGTAGAAATTACTTCATTTGCCTCTGCTTTTTCTTCTTTGTGAAGCTAGCTCCCAGTAGGAGAAGCAGTTCCTTGCCTGCACTTCAGCCCAACAGTTCTGAGCTGCCTCTTGGTCAGCACAGGAGTGCCCAAAAGGCACCAGAGGCATGTGCTGAACACCCTCCTCTGTGCCTCTCTGAGTGTCAGCTGTCAAGCAGCATGCCAGGCAGAAATCTGGAGTAGTTAGGATATCTGTGAGCATGATCTTCACTTAGAACTGGCAAAAACAATTGGTCCCTGTGGAATCTGCTCACATATATCTAAAAGGCAGGATATGGGACTCTTACAAAGCTATCCTGCCAAAAATCACATTACCTAAGGGCACCAGAGAATTCTTTTGCTGTCTCTGTCACTGCAACTTTCAAGCCCTATTATATGTGCCCTCCTTTGTTTCAACAGTGGATGCACTTGAATAAAAAACAAAGACAATGTGAGAAATACATTTTATAATTAGATTACCAGTTAATTAATTCAGTTGCTTAAATTATCAAATCTGTGTGATCTTTCTGGCATTCACTATATGTACAAAACCATGTGTGAATCTGCAATAGTGTCACCCTGCAAAATGATTCCTATAGGCTGTCCAGATGAAACCTGGGAGAAGACACCTATTTCTGCAACAGAAATACAACTAAGATAAATGAATCTATTCCATTTCCTCCTGCTTTAATCACTTTTCGTGTTTAATAGGTATTAACAAAAGACATCTTTAAATCATGACTCCTCTTCAAGATGTCTTGTGACAATGCTGGTTTAGACATTCACTCAAGAAAAAAAGAAAAATAGCCACCAAAGATAATCCATTAGTTTAAGATACTTTCACTACCCGTGAGAATGAGAAATGCTTGGGGTTAAGAGAGTATAATTAGGACATAAAATGTAACTTTTTTTTCTGTAGATAAAATAATAGACCACAGAAAATTAAGAAGTGTCTCTTGCTTTATTGCTATGTGTTATGTTTATAAGGGGAAACTGAAAGAACATGGACTCTTGCTGTCTTCAACATGGTTTCAGCATTTTAGCAATTAGGCAGTAATTTTCTGGCTCAGTGTTCTAGTAGAACTACAATTGATGATGACAAGCCTTTCTCATTGGGAATTGTATTGGAAATCCCACCATTTCCTGAGGATGTAATCCAGGGCTAATATCACATTTTCATTTAATCTACAAGAAATTACCAGTTTGTAGCACCCTTCAGAATCACTTCAGCTGTTATTTGGACTGAGAAAGGTTAGAATAGAACCAAACGCATTCTGAGGATCATGACGAATCTAATGATTCATTCGTAAACGTGGAGACAAATCCAGAAGTCATTTTTTGAGTGAGGATAGTTTGTTTAAATATAGATTCCCATCTGTGGATGGCTTAAATTAGAACTCCTCAGTGTGTCCAAAGTCCTTATCAATAAAGTCAAAGGACTGTAGAATGTGACTCATCATATTTCAAGAGATGCCTTGATGGATCACATTTTGCAGTGCTTATTTTTCTCTGCTGATTACAGAGAGAAACTACTGTGACAACTACTCTATAACAATGGGTGAATGTCACTCCATCCTAATTCTTCTATATTATATATAGGTAGTCTTAATTCTACTGTATTATGTACTCATAATTTAGAGATTTCTAGATAAGAAATATTTTGCTAAAACAGCATATAATTTCCACAGTAAATGGATAGAGATGCCAATTAGGATTTGAGCTATATATTAGTTCATAAATAATCACCACTACACTTAAAGACATCGTTTGTACAAAGAAGAAACCTCACTGTACCCACCTTTTTGTAAAAATTAGGCTGTGGTTACCTCCTTTGGTGATGGTGACAAATGGGCCATCTCCAGTGAATAATACAGCTGATGACATATTTGCATCCCTGGGACAAAAAGACATGCATAATTTTAGATATATACCCTATCCACCAATTGAGCAATATTTGGGAAATGATTATGCTGATAGAATGAACACCAGCTTTTTTCTTCTTCTTCTTCTCAAATAATGACCCTTTAGCAGGGGATTTTTGAGGCTTGAAACTCATTCGGATTAAAATGTGAGTCACTTACTTAGAGTCTTACATCTTATTCTAAGATTTCTAATGCTACATTAATATTGAAAGAGATATTAGTTAATTATTTTGGCAGCAGTAAATATTTATTTTGGTTTTTCTGTGCCACAATGAAGGGTTTGAAATACCAGTTCTTAAATGTATGGAGCTAGAAATTAGTAGGCCAAACAGGGCAGTAATAGCTGAACCGTGGGGTATCAGAGTCTTGCTTTTTTGAGGGGTGCAGTTACCTTATACTATACTGTCCAGGAAAGAAATGAAATTATATTTTGTATCATGAAAAATCTAATAGAGTAAAAGAAGTTAATTTTCACCTCATAGATCTATTGAAATCAGAGTATCTGTGGAATAGGTCAATAGTGTCATGTTTGCTATTGAGCAGGAGTGGGGTGTATTGATAGAGTCACAGAATCACAGAGCAGTTTGGGTTGGATGGGACCTTTAAAGGTCATGTAGTCAATTTAAAGGCATCAATTAGTCTATTCTTCTACTAACTTTTTCTTTTTGTAGCAATGGCTTTTTGAACTAAGAATTATGTGTACCATTGTTGAGACAAATTGTTTTGACATTTGGAACCCATATCCAGGTTTACTTTATAGTCCATTCTGCATCATGCACTTTGTGATATTTCATATGACCAGTTTGGAACATATATCTATGAAACATATTTGCTTTCCCTTGAGGAAGCATGGGGAAAAAAGATCTCTGTGGTTAGACTGCATAACTTTTGGGGGGGTGACAGCCTCCCATCTGGCCCTTTAACCTTACACATCTCAGGGGCAAGAAGAAAACCATTTGTTTAATACACAAGGAGCACCTGCACTGTGTCTTCTCTTTAAATGCAGTAAATATCACTCTCTGGGGAAGGAGGAAGTCTGGAATCTGCCTGCAAATCTGCTGTGTATGAAGTAAAGAGGTGTTCAACAAACCTGCTGTGCCACCAGGAGAGTTGTATGATCCACCTGCTGGAAAAGTCACTGCTGCTGCATTTCTCAGCCTGGAAGTGCCTTTTAGACAGTCTGAGAGAGCAGTAAAGTGCCAAGCCAGGTAGGCAGAGTCAAATTCTATGATGAAGAACTTTGCTGAGACCAGCAAAGTATTCCCAGGAACTAGTTTCCTTCTGAAGAATGTTGAAAGTTCATGAAGAAAATAGAATGAAGGGTTTTAGAGTAAAGCCTAAACTGTTGCTCTTGTCTGACTTTTAGGTGAGACAAAATTGCCAGGTCTACCCCCATTCCTGGGTACAATTCAGCCAAGACCCAGCTGGCTCTGGTCCCAGGGAAACAGGATTGTTTAGCATTTGCCCAATGCAACAGTGAAAAGCTCAGTGTGTGATTTTCTTGGTTCCAGGAAACAAGATGCTGACAACAGGTTTTAGCAGTGCTGTCAGATGCACACAGCTACATGTGCAAGCTGAACAAAGGATTATTTTCAGGTTTCTCCAGAGCATCAATTTGTTCATCTTGCACCCCAGACTCATTAAGAAGATTTGTAAATTATTTGCCTAAGGTGTATTTTGTAGATGCACAATAAGCATGTCCCCAGACTGGCTTCATGTTTGGTACAAATCACAAATGCAATAGTCACATATTTGAAAAATGGAGGCAAAAAGAGTCACACGGGAGATTTATTAGAACCTGTGAGGACCATTGCACTTTGTAGCCCAGGTACATAAATAATCAGGATATGATGCAGGATTCCTATCAGCTCAGTCCTTTTCATAAATTAAACAGAAAGTGAGACTAGGAAATGTATAAGAAATTAATAGTAAAACTAAATTGTCCTAGATGAACTTTAGCCCATCTTTCTAATAAAACCTAATTCTAGGTTGTAATTCAGTGTAGGAGCATGAGCTACAGCCTACTCAGGACCTGTTATTGCAAACATCCATTTAGTAACAAATATGGTGATGTTTATTAAGAAATATGCTGCTACAGGGGGATTCGAGGAAAGCAGAATAGTGTGATGCTCACAGGAGTTACATATATATATATATATACACACCCCTATCCATATATCAATATATACATAAATATAGACACACATATATGAGAATTTTGTCCTATGCTGTAGCTGCAGTAGCAACCAGGTAATAAAATGTGATCCAAGTTAGGTTTAGAAATATTTTTTCTTTTCAATGGGAATATGTAATAAACCAAGAAATGGAAATAATAAGAAATAACTAGGAAGCTTAATAGGAACTCTTTTATCAAGTGCACCTGAGTAGTTTATAGAGACAACCTGAAAGATATCGCCACAAAATGTTATGGGGACAAAAGCATTAAGTAATTTTTAAAGGTAGAATACCATGGAAGGCAAAGTTTGTTGAAGCCTATCAAATATGTCAATTAAATCAGTAGACCCCAAAATTGCTTCTGTCCAGAAGGGAAAGGAGGCATGGCAGAAGCAGAAAGAATCAGAGGTAGAAGGCCACTGGCCACTCTAAAGTGCAAGGTATTTGATCAGAAGAACAATTAAACATAGTTTATATGTTCTTACATGGATGCATACATAAATTACAGTCAGGATTTGTGTATGTGGCTACCTGATATTTATGTAAACTCAGTACTTCCCCAAAGGAAAAAAGTAAAAAACCCAAGAAACCAGCAGATATTAATCCAATTAGAATCATTTTTGAAATAACACTTGGATATTTTTCTAAGTAATTCTACTTCTGTGATTGCTACAATTAATTTATCAGAAGGGGATTTGCAGGCATATTTCTTTGGTCAGAGACCAAAATAATGAATTGCAAGCCTAGAATTTAGGTTGATTATTAGTTGGGTAAGTGACATTTCCTAAAAATCTCAGCACTACAGGAAAGCTAATTATTATTCAGTGGATGGCAGTGGAGTAGGGCATGATGTAAGTAAGGCCAAAATTTAGGCCATAAATTTTACCATAGTGCAACACCATGCACTCAACAATCCCCATGTTTCCCCTGAAAATTCTTCTGAACAGTGACTGAAGCCAAATCTATTTTTCTGTCATATACTTCCCTACTCCATCCCTGCTCTAAGTCTACCTCCAGAGAAATTCCATTTCCTCTCCCAGCAGCTCAGATCTAATGATAGGCATGAAATGTACTGGGAGCCCAGTAGCAGAATATCCAAGGGATTATCTCTACTTGGAATGAGCAGCAGCACTACGAAAGCAGAGCAGCCAAGGCTGCTGTTGGCTCCAGCTTTATCCTTGAGCCATCCTTATGAAAGTGAGGATGTAGATGATGACATAAAGTGATAAAAGGGTGATGCATCCACAATACTCTCCCAGTGTTCTCCAATATGCATCCTCATGCCCAACCTGCCATGTTCAGAGTCATCAATCCTGTACTGAATGTCATCGAGACAGGGTTTGCCACACTTTCAAATTTGTTGGCACACCAAGCACTCCACTTGACAGAGACAGATACATTCACCATTTTTTTGGAGAGTACACCAGTAAAATGAGGAGGAAAATGCCAATATACACTCAACAAATCTGCAAACAAATTAGAAAGGACAATGAATATTTATCACTCACCCCAACCCCAACAGCTGGCAAACACTCTCTGAAATCTCTCCACTCCAATCATCTGCACATGCCAGATGCCACGTCTTCCCAATCCTGGACTGTACCAGCCCTTCAGTGCTCAGAGAGCCATTGAGTAATCTCACTGGACAACAAAATGGGCAGAAGCATTTTAGATAGGTGGCAAACCACTTTCCTCCCCAGCCCCAAGCAAACTGGAATGTACTATAAAGAGATTTATTATTGCCAATGAAGAACACCAAAAAAGTTAAAATGCATTATGGAGGTAATAAACCCAGCACCTCCAGGATGTTGTGTTCCCACAGGAAGGAAATGCTATTGTTATTTCCTATATTTCTGCCACAGGAGAGTTTCATACCTTGTATTTTGCAAATGTCTCAGAGATAGACAATAAACAGTATGTTTCCCATCAACTCTAAACAATGCATTTTTTTCTTAGACAGCATTATATAATTTCTAAATAATGAGTGACGATTTAGTTCCATGAAGCTCAGTAATACTGACTGGAAATAAAGTTAAAATGAGTGTTGATGAAAAAAAAAATAGATTTCCAGTTCAAATTGCTATGAGTTTTCACTGTTTTCATTGCAGTTTTAGTTAAAACATTCACACTGATAATAAAAGCTCACTGAAAACAAGACCTTCTGTAAAGACTTTTCCCAAAAGAAAATATTCAGAACAAAAATTCAGAAACTCATTAACTTATTGGTAAAAAGTCTTATGCTATTGGTGTAGTGACTAAGGAAGTTGGACTGTATGGCCAACAGAATCTCAAGTACACACATGTATATAAAATAAGAATTTTATTTTATAATACTAAATGTATATATAATAATGTCAACAGTGTCTCATATATGTCTTAGCAGCTATAGCTGCATTTCAGGAAGATGACATGTACTGCCATTGTGAAGTAGAGAAAAGCATGCAATGCGTTGACATTTATTGGTTACCAAAATATTTTTTTAAAAAAAAATCTTTCTTGTACAAAAAACCTTTTTCCACCAAAATGCTTTCACAAAGAGTACCCACAATAGTAAATAAAACATTTAGATTTTTAGAAATACCTCTGTGACACCTGGAGTGCATGAATGAAAGAGGTGATATACAGTGATTAATTAATTAATGGTAAATCTTAGATTAAATTAAATTAAATTTTTCTGCTACTTAAACATCTTGGAATTGTATACACTGCAAGATTTCTCCAAATTACTTTTGGCACCTCTCTTCTTGAGAGAACTTGAACTATAACTCCTTTTCCTTTCTCCTCATCAGATCCATGTTCTCCTCCAAATACATTATTGGTAAGGAATAATAAAGTCATTGGGGATCCAACAACTGCTTAATTCAGATATCATATATTTTAGAATTCTGGCATTTCTCTGCAGTCCCTGGAAGTTTCAGAAGTTGAGGAATTTGAAAAGACAGTTTGTCTAGTTCAAATTACCACTTCTGATAAGACATTGAAATTGGTTTCAGGAAAATGAGTAAGGCTTTTGGACATTGGAAAGACTCAATGTGAGCATTTCTAATTGGATTTTCATTTTGTTTTAAGACTTAGATTGATTTAGCCAAAGTTTGGATTAAATGGGTTTTTGGAAACAAATCTCCCAGGCTTTTCATGTGAGGTAATTTGTTATGAAGTAATAGACAATCAGTGGCAAAATAAATCTTTGGGAAAATGTACATCGTGTTAATGTAGGTGATGGTTACCTTGTTCAGATCTTGTTCAGCAATGACTGGAAAAAAATTCAAGTTTTCTTTGCTTAAGAAGAAACTGAAGTGAATTTTATTCTATACATTTTAAAGGAAGAATATGTTTGTGACAAAATAGCCATTGGCACTAATTTGAGGAGTGAATCTGTGTCTTCAGACATCTATCTATCTATCTATCTAATTATCTATCTGCATATATTTACATGGGACATGTATATTTTTATATATATACATGTAAAAAAATTTGAAATCAATGGACTGTCAACACAAACCTAAAAACTTATCTGATCCCTAGTAAAGATACCTGATCTGTAAAACAAAGGAATTGTGCTGAGCTTGAAGACCACTTTTAAATCTGTTAGTTCTCCAAAGCAGATTGTCAGAAAGAGCAGTTTAACTGCTGTGCTAGGCCAAACATGATTTTAGCATTAGTCTGGCATTTTAATTATTGTTTTAGAGAATCTTATGTCCCTGCTGTGTAAAACGAATTAATATACTGTATAGATGCATTTTGGAAAGAACCACTTTACCAGAGAAGTAAGGAATAGCAGTGAACAATGGATGTTGCTTTTGAAGCTGCACCATCCATTCATCCCATGGAGTCCAGGTGGGCTGCAGGGTGCCATGTGTTATAGTTTGGCTTTGCACCCACAAAACTATTTGGGAATTTCCACCAAGAACAGGTTTATTCTCTACCCTGCACTGCAGAAATTTTACTGATGTGAAACTCAGTTACAGCAAAACCCAGTAGAACTTGGAAATATAAAATGGGTACAGAAGAAAAGCATATGTTGAGTTTTCATTTAATTTTGAGGCCATTATAAACAACTACAGTTTTCAGCACAGAGAAGTTCCCTACCTTTTCCAAAGTTCTTCACCAGGTTCCATACACTATCTCAGAAAAGTGAGAAAACTGCTTTCCTGGCCCTGACAAACTCAATGAGATACTGCTGTGTAAATTGGCATGGCCTGTGTGCATCTGCAGCATTCTACATTAGCTGAGGTTCTGTGGCTGTTTTCCTAGGGAATTCCTGCCAGATGTGCATGACTTAGGTTAGATACTAGGAAAAATTTCTTCACCAAAAGAGTTGTCAAGCATTGGGACAGGCTGCCCTGCGAAGTGGTGGAGTCCCCATCCCCAGAGGGATTTAAAAGACATGTAGATGTAGCACTGAGGAACATGGTTTATCAGTGAACCTGGCAGTGCTGGATTAATGGTTGGACTCAATGATCTTAACAGTCTTTCCCAACCTAAATGATTCTATGATTTCTTTGTATGAAGGAAACCTTACTGCACTTTGCTTCGTCAGAGCCATCTTCACACTGAGGTACGTTGTCACACAGCTTATGCAATGGGATGCATTGCCCACTACCACACTGATGCTCATCAACTGTGCAAGCCCCTGAAGGAAAACAAGAGAGGAAAATTAATCTGTACTTGTGAGGAAGGTTGATGTTCACAGGAGATCTTACAGTTCACCTGAAGAAAAATCTGTAAATAGTATGAAGAGCCTTGGTTTTCCTTTTCTTTCCATTTCCATCCATCTCTCTTTCAAAATAAAGGTAATTTTCAGGTAAATAGAAGATAATTAAGGATAAAATCTGTGGTATTCTGCCTTGTACCTTCTGCTCTAGTGTTGCTCAGTTAATAGTGTTCTTCCACTGCAAGTGATAAACATGGGAATGAAAAGTCAAATCCTGTCCAAAGTGACTAATGATTTCAATTTTCAAATGTTCAGAACTTTCACAAATTTTAGAGACCTTAAACTGTCAAGTCAAACATATGAGCAAAGAGGCAATGAGAGCTGATTCTCCTTTTGAAACCTGTTTGTTAGGAAAGGTGGAAGAAACAAAAGTAAACAGAATGAATGAGGAAAGCATTCATAGAAGTAGGATTAAGCTACTTCAGAACCACTTATACAATAAAAGCAAATGAAGGAGAGAGTAAATGTAAAGTTATAAGTCTTTCTGTGGCCAAAGGGTATTTTTAATGGCTTCATTCGTATTACAGGAAATATACAGTCACAAATTTAAATTTAAAAAATTGTTTATTTTACCTTCCTGGACGTACTGACAGAAATATTTAATTATCTAGAAGTCTTATTTAAAGCAAGATAATTGCTTTACTTCTGAGTTTTTAATATGCCTATAAATTGTTTTATTCATCAATCAGCATGGTCTGTACCAAATGGAAGCAGAAAAATATGGTTTATAAAAGGCTTGAACCAGATTGTCACACATTCAATGTCCATAACTAATGACAGATATTCCACAGAACTTACCTCTTAATCGAAAGTGTTTTTATTATATTGCCTACTGCCAAAAATTATTTCTGTTCAAATACATCTTACTTTTCAAAAAACAAATATTTCATAGAAAAAATAAAACACAAAGAAAAATCTGATATTCTTTTAAAGTTTATTTTTTTACTGACAGTCCTTTTGTCCTTAAGCCTGCATGCTAATGAGAGTGTGTCCTCTGGCTGCAAAGATCATGAATAAGCATTATTCTTTTGCAAATGGAACTTTTAAAATATATTTAACCAGAACTGGCAATGGTGACTCAGAGAATTCTGCCTTGCTAAGCTTAATTTTAATTTTACAAATATGGGCAAGGCTGGCTCAGCAAAGATGCTGAACCAGCTAAAAAAAAGGCAGAGAGTTGTTGGACTGAACAAATGTGATCGAGAAGGCAGAACAAGAAGCAGCAAAATTGTCATATGGACATTTAAACTAACATCTCAGTCTTCCACAATGGGATTACACAGAGTTAATTTTACAAATATAGACCAAAGGTGATGATTTTAAAAAATATTAAGAAAAATAATATTATTATTACTACTGTGAATCCATAAAAAATCTGCCACTGGCTAAACAAGTTGGGAGAAACTTGCCATTTCTGAGAGTTAAAGTAAGAAAACGAGCTTAGATCCTTGTTGACTTCCTGTTCAGGTAAGTGAATGGTACTTCACACATCTCTAAATACATGCTGCTTTTTCTTTCTTTTTTTCTGCTGTCAAACTTCCCTAGAAGTAATAAAATGCCTCTAATTAATTCAGTCAAGATCTGGCCTAGAGTTAGTACAAGTATTTGTCCTGCTAAGCATATTACTGTTCCATGTAATTTGCATTATGCTTCATTTTGCATATTTTGGAGAGTTGATTGCTGAATTATGAGTGACAAGTCTAATTGCAGTCCCCAAGAAAATCAAGAACCTTTCAGAAGGGATCTGGCTGGAACCAGAAACACTGCTGTCCAAATATTTAAGACTAGTTCTTCTCAGATTATTCACGCACGGAAAACCAAATTTTTAAAGTGCAAGAAAGACCATATTGCAAATATTGATCAGAATTGCCACATACAGTTTTTTCTTCTAGCGCATGTGATCAATAGTAAATATTTTACAAATGCATTTAAACATACTTAAATGACACCCTGAAGTGATTTAAAAAGTGATGCTTTTTCCTGGGGTTTTTATAGGGAGTAGTTAGCATTTGCCCTCTTAACATCTGAAAAGATTTTGGTCAAATTACTGAGTCAATTTTCCACATAATATCGCAGAGTTGCACATCTAGATATTGATCCAGTTACACTAAGAAACAAACACATCACTTTTCATGCCAGGAAATATCAAGTACAGATGAGTAACCAGCCTTTTTCTTTATAACATTTGCATTTTTCTACTGAGCAAGTGCTGAGAGCCACTTTACACTCTCCATGTTTTCTGAAATATATTTGGCCTGTGGTATAACCTACTAAATACAAAGGTTCAGATGCTTACTTAGATGGTAGCCAGTAGTAAAGTTTGCAAGAAATCCCTTCCCTGTTGAAGACTTGTCCGTCCTGAGGATCACTGTCATCTGGTTTGTTGAAGAGAAGACACCTGGCAGTGGGCCTTTCCCTGTGTAGACAGCTATTCACCAGGAAAACATGAGTACATTCCACCTATTTTGTTCATATGTGTTTCAAAATGCTCTGAGTCCAAAAGCAAGCACTGCCACCACAGGGATGTAGCTGCTCCCCCAAACCTAACTGCTATCAGCCTGCCATGGTCAGACCCCAGCAATAGGTTTGACAAATCAGCACAGAACAATAAGCTTCAGCTAAGAGATTATCCATCTGTTTGTCCACACACGGAAACAGTCTGATTTTCTGAGAAGGTAATTTCACACGGATTGCATGGAGAGCTGAGCGTGTGCAAATGTTTTGGAAACTTGATGTCACATAAAGTATGTTTTCTCAATTTTTCCTCTGAATTTCTGGGGCCCAAAAAATGTGAATTAAATGAGAGGAATTTAATTTCCATGATATTATATCCATCAGTTTGCTCCAGCTGTCTGATTATATTAATTTTAGACTGCTGCTACTTGCCCAAAAGTAAGGAATCTGGTCCTCTGCCATCTCTGACTTCAACCACATCATAAATACTTTCCAGATCAAAAACCTGAAAATGAAGCTGGATGTTTTTTCCATTTTCAGCATTCAGGTACCACACACCTGGAAAATAGTAATACACACAAATCACCTTTTCAGTAGTTACATTTACTGTGCTATTTTCATATTAAATGGCTTTGAGGGGAAAAAAAATTCTCTTAAATTGTTTATAATCACCCAAGAAATTAAGATGTTTAAATCTTGTATTTAAAATCTGTCAAGATCCAAAATTCTATAGTTTCTCATTCTTAAAACATTTTTG
Organism: Promerops cafer; assembly: GCA_013398275.1. Lineage (NCBI taxonomy): Eukaryota > Metazoa > Chordata > Aves > Passeriformes > Nectariniidae > Promerops > Promerops cafer. Next base: position 160,559 of record VZSE01002352.1, on the reverse strand, counting down.
AAAACTAATTTTAGGCTTCTATGACATATACACGTTTTTAATTATTCATGTCAGCTGTGAGTTTCCCCAAAGTAGTAAAGCTTGGTTTTTACTGACTGTGACAATGTGACAAATAGTCTTGTCACTTGAGTCTCATTTGATAGTAAGATAATTTTTATAATCAGTCACAGAAGCCTGTCTTTGCTTCTTAACGCTTTACTTCTGTTTAGCCTTATACTCTCTCATATTTCATCTAAGTGTGGATACTATGAAAATCTTGTAAAGAAGGTAAAAAAAAAAAAAATATATATATATTCATTGAGTGAAAAGTATTTTTTCACTAGCAGGAATCTCATTTGGGAACTTGTGGAATGAATCCTGGAAATGTGAGCCATATCTTGTGCAGAACAGAAACACAAAATGACAACTCTTATGATTACCATCCCAGAACAATTCCCTAGGCTTGAAGGAATAAATAATTAAAATTTCATTAGGAAGCAATGACAAAGCTCTCTTCCTTGCTTTATCCATCAACCAGACATAATGGACCACCTTGAAGCATTCACTTTTGCCAGCTCTCATTTAATCTAAATCAAGTAACATCAGCAGAATAACGTCTTCTCACTAGTGTGTTAAGAAACGTTCAATAAAGAGAGGATTCTTTACAAAATGCATGCACATATTCTTTGCCTCTAGAAAATCTGAGCTATTTAACAGCAGAAGCGATGATATTAACCTGGCAAATACACCAGATTATGGTAAAATGGGGACTTTCATCACCTTATGTGCTGCTGCATTGACATAAAGACATTTGGCATAATAGGCAGGATGGAATTGGCCTGTCTGGACCTGTTCCATTGGATTATGCTTGTCTTCATCCCTTTTTAATCAGCTGGCATGTGTTTCCTTAGTTTCTGCTCAGTACCATACAGAATGCAGTTAAAAGACCACACTGTATATACAGATCTGTATGTATAGATCTTTTTTTCTGTTTGTTTGACAGCGTCTGTGTTGGAAAAGCAGACTTAGTATCTCCATTTTTATATGGTTAAACTTCTCCTGAAGATTTGGAAAATAATGACTTACAAAAAGCTAAGTTAGGGTAATTGTTTGGAAAGTTTGCAGAGCTGAATGTACTGTTTGGCTCCCAGAGTTCAACCGGCCCTCCACAGTCAGCTGAAAAAGAGCACATTTCAAGAACATAATTAACCTGCTGTCTTGATTTTTTAATCTGTGGTAACAATGATAATTTCTAAAAGTAATTTTCATGATTATTGGTCTACACTCTCTACTCACGACAGAAATATGAAGACAAGAATGTGATACGGTTATCTCATTTTTAGTAGTAAAAAAGCTAGGAAATGTCGAGGATGAGAGAGGCCCCCAAATACAACAAATTCAAGCACTCTGCTTCTATGCTTTGCTTGTTATCTGATCAATCTTAGAATCACAGAATCATTAAGGCTGGAAAAGACCTCTGAGATCATTGAGCCCAGCCTTTGGCTGATCAACAGGACCTTGTCAACCTTGTCAACTAGACCACAGACTGAGTGCCACGTCCAGCTGCCTCCTGAACGCCTCCGGGTTACAGCGACTCCACCGCCTCCCTGGGTGGCCNCCTCTGAGATCATTGAGCCCAGCCTTTGGCTGATCAACAGGACCTTGTCAACCTTGTCAACTAGACCATAGACTGAGTGCCACGTCCAGCTGCTTCCTGAACGCCTCCGGGGACAGCGACTCCACTGCCTCCCTGGGTGGCCCCTTCCAATGCCTGACTACTCTTCTGGTGGAGAAGTTATTCTTGCAGCATCAGCAGAGATACTCAAAGCTCCTTTTGTCATCTAGCAAGTAAACTTTCAGCAAAAAACCACAAACCATTACTTTGTTTTCTTCAGGACTCCAAAAGCTTTTACAGCTAAACCTTTTCAGTCGTTAAAACAGTTATTTGCTTTTTCCTTAAAACAACTGTTCTAGTAGGAAAGACCTTTGTCATAAAGATGTATATATACTTACAGGTAAAAATTAATAAAATTTCTGTAAAAGCAAACATTGTAGATATGTGTACACACATATATATGCACTTGCAACATGGACACAACTAACTGTACTTTGTATATTCAATATTCTGTTTCAATATATAATTTTGATGGTGGTTTACACCCCAAATACATCAGCTTCATGTTCAAAAATGTTACTTGATATTGAGAAATATTATTTATTTTCATTTTAGCCATCAGAATGACTGAATGAACAATGAGAATGAGCTTTGGTGTTTTCCCAATTTTGTTGCTCACAATTACTTCATTCAAAAATGAACAGTGCTCCTCCATTGCTTCAGGAAATAGTAGTAAAGGCAAAACAGCTTTACCTTGTTATTATTATTTTTTTTTTTTTATGCTTTATTCCTTGAATTAAAATTATTGGTTTTGGTTTATTTAAACTCTCAGACTTTGGCTAAACTTTAACTCTCTCCTTCCCACCCCTTATGGCTCAAATTTGCATGCCATGATATCTGATAGCATCTCACACTCTGAGCCCCTTGGTTGGGGACTGCATAATCTACAAGTCCTACCAAGTCTGACCATTGAATCCCACTGAGAGAAAGCTCAAAAAAAATCCCCAAAAAACTCCCAAAACCAAGAAAAACTTGAACTTCCTCACAACAGCAATTTTCTAAAAATTTCTATTTCACCGAATCACTCCTGGCAAGAAAAACTGACTCTCAGAATGGAAAAGGAACTGTTATCAATCTCATCCCAACTAATAAGTATATTATGTTACAGCCATATGGCTCACAAGGAGGATTATTTTCTATAAATACCATGAACAACAGATAAAGATTACATTGCTTTCTTTAATGGAATATTACGGCATGTGAAATCTGATCTGGTGTTGACTACATGTAAGGCACATTAGTAGTGATCTTTGTCTAGCATGGAAAAATGAGAGAAGAAATTGAATTTATTCATGTCTTGAAATAATGTTTTAAAAATTTCCAGTGATCTTTGAATATAAATTCATGTGGAGTTATTCACTCAGCTATTACTCATTAGGCAACCAAATCATAATCATTACCACCAATCTTGGTTGAGCATAACAGATGACTTTCTCAACACTAAAAATTATACATGATCTGTGCTTTGGCCAAAACTTCAGTTTATCTTGAAATACATATCTTAAGTGTAGAAAGTGCACTGTCTTTTCCACACCATTGTTTGTGTTGAAAGACAGATTATAAATTACCATGAAGATGAAAGCAATCTTTATGTTAGATGAAAGTGTAAGGTGACAGTCTTGTGCAAAAGACAAAAGCAAATCCGTCTTTCCCATGCCACCATCAAAAATATCCTTTTTTACGTTTCAAGGAGCTTTTGTGGCACTGTGAATGATGCCTGTGACTTGTACTGAAGCTCTAATTCTAGTAAAAGAAATTGACTCAGCTCAAATTCTTTTATGTCTTGTTTATGGACGTGACATTTGTAGTGAAATCATTAGTGTTAGTAAGCTTGTACACATTCATCAAAGTAATTTCATACTTCTTTGAAGATGATTGATAACATTCACCTTTTTTTTTCATCAGGTTACAGATAGCATGTTGTAGCATGTCCCAACAAAATTATGAAAACATGTTATTTTTACCCCAGCAATATCTTAGACTGTCCTTTTGTATCATGGATCTGTAAAATCTCTTTCATAAGGAGTTATAAGCCATATTACCATGTCCCTTTTTTGAATGCTAAAATTTTATGACATGCATTAGGTAGAGATCTATAGTTCGATATTCCTTTGGTGTTTCTCAGAAGCACTCAGCTACTATTTACCACAGAGCAATTTCACCACTAATCATTAGACTGGTGCTAACTTGTGAGGTGTGTTTACCCACAGCACCTGAAGGTTAGCTGGAGGGGGCAGACATCAGTATCTCTCCACAAAATTACTTTAATAAAAACTGCTATTGAATTCCAAAACTAATTTTGAGAAACTATGACTGAAATTACTACTGTTATTAAAATTTAATTTTGCTGACAGACACGCCTTGTTGAACTTTACCTCTCCATGTCTCATGATGGAGCTCTAGAACTCCATTTTACTGTTACATTTAGGTTTTTTCTTACCAGTCCTGATGCAGTAGATTTGGAGGTGACAGATTTGAGAGAATAATAATATTAGTATACAGTGTTTCAACAGGAATACAATCAGAACAGTCTATTATTTTAATTTTAGACCATTTTTATTTACTATATGTTGTCAAGAGAGAAGCCAGCTGTGCTTTGAAAGGCACAGTAAATCTAATAAGAGGCAGTCCTGGAACGTGCTCAGTGTTTGTTTTAATGATTTGAAGCCATCAAATCGGTCTGAATCGGTCTTTTGTAGATTTTTTTTTTTTCCAAAATTTCATCCACATTCAGAATAAATTACAAAGCAAGCCCCATCAGATATTTTAGTGATTTTTCCACAGCCTGTGTTTATATTTGTATTGGTTTTTGCTTTGAATGTGCTTGGACTTAACATCATATACAATCTTTCTTCTCTCTTTCATATAAGTTATCCAGATTTATAAGGATGGTTACAGGTATTTTCTCTGTTTTTTTCTGTGAGATTTTTGTGAGATTTTTCTTAGCTCTGTGAAACTGGAATGTTTTGAGGAAGCTTAAACCTCTGTGCTTTCCTCTAAAATGCTCTGTAGCTGGAGGGGTCTGGATCAAGCTGTACAACCTCTCTGGAGAGGCATGGAACTCGATCTTAGTGTGTTACCCTGAAGATAACTTTATAATGCTGCTCAGAGGCTTTTAAAAAACTGCAGCTGAAAATTCTGACCCACTCAAACACAGATACAGCAGCAGGCAAACAACAGTGATTTAGTGTTTACTTACTGGGAGCTAAAGGGGTGGTAGCAGCAGTTGGTCTCACAGTTGGCTCTACATAATTGTTTTCATTACACTTTCCCTTCGTCAGGCCAATGTCATCCACGGCGATATCGCTGGGACCACGCCTCTTAAAGGCCTCAAAAATAACCTGAACTCAGGAAAAAAACAAATTAGAATTTTATAATTTAATGAACCATTTTCAGCTTCCTACACTGTACCATTCTGTCTTTAATGCTCTTATTTCCACTGTAGTCTGCACTGGTGCTACACTCAAGAGAAGGCATCAGGGATGAGACAGAATTTCTCACAAAACAACACTGTGCAAACTGAGTGGATCATTCTAAGGAATGTAATAGCTTCTTCATTTAAATGATGAACATGATTTAAAAATATTCAATACCTTTGCTTTTTAAATACATATACTTTTAAAAACAATTCTGCATTGCTCATCAGCCCAAACTTCTCCTGAACTAATGGTACAAAAAATTAAAATTAATCTCATTTGTTCTTTGCTGTTCTTTAATATCCACATAATTAAAGTAATCCTGAAACAAGGAATTAGTGCTGGTGAAATAGAGTTAGGTAGAGCAATCTTCTTGAGACCATATGTGGTTACATATTTTCTGGGAATCTGATACAGCCAGGTCACAGATGCATTTATTTCCTCAGATGTTAAATGCATCTTTCTAGCAGTGCTTGCCAGAAATCAATCAAAACTACTGTAGCAGGGCAAGCCATCCCAGATACCTATAAAAAGAAATTGTTTTCAAAAGAGAGGTGCTGAAAGAACTGTCTGGAATAAATCTCCTCCTTTTGTTTACAGATAAGTCAAGTCAGTTGTTATTCATATGGTGTCAAAACTACTTCCATCTGCAACACACTTTCAGTGGATTAATCTGTGAGTAACTACTGAAAACACTGATTCACAATCTGAAGCAATTTAAATTTAAATCTTTTCATGGCTAAATGCTTCACATCACCCCCACTATCGAGATTTTATATTCCACAGCAGATTTTGATAGGCATTGGACACTCTTGTTTTGTGGAAAGCTCTCATGATAACATTCATTGTTCCTTGACAATGATCAGGTTTTCTGTTTTCTGAAATATTAATAATTTAATTCCAGAGTAGGGAAAAGGGGTTGTCAGAATTCAAATGGGGATTCCAATCTTCTGCATGCTAATATTTATTTGATGGTAGATATTTTTAAATGATAATAAGTATTATCTTGGGAATAGTGGAATTTTGGGTTAATTTCACAGAAAACTCTGATATCATTTTAGCTAAAATAAATGAAAAAATAGAAAAAAAACAGCTTAACAAACCTTAAAATCAGATGTTTCATTTAAAGTTACTTGTCCATAATTCCAGTTGTTTCCATAGTTTCCTTCTTTCTTGAAAATGATCTTTTCCTGACCACGCTCAGCACTTATGCTAACTCTTAAAAGGTAAACATTATCCCCGTACATGAAATACCTAGAGGGGAAGAAATATTTTGGTATTATTAGAACAAAGTCAAATTCCATTAAAAAATGTCACTCTTTTTATTTTGTAATGTTTTATGAAATTAGGATTAATTTGAAGCAAGCATGAAAATAATATTAATTGTATGTTTAAATTACACCTGGAGTGTAGAGGCCTAGTTAAGCTTCATGACAAAAAACATTTCAGGGATTCTTAATATCATTTTTGTATAGAAATGGATATTGGATGCAGGGTGAAAAAGAAAATACATTATAGCTAACTGCAAAAGTCAAAGCTATGAAGGAGTAAAACTTCAGGTCTGGAGCTGAGACTGATTGTGGAAATCCAAACAGAACCAGGCTGGCTTTGCTGGCACGCTGAGTGGGATTCATATTTTATATGAAAGATAGCTCTTTGGGTATATTCTTAAACAAAATACAGGTTTAGGAATTATGTAACAATACCAAAAGCTTAGACAATATGTATCTGAAGGGACCAAAGGCAAACTCAGAATCTGGACTCGCTCTTCTATGAATCCAAGTCCGATGGGTGTTGAAATATAAAATCCTGCAAGATAATGATCCCACTTTAGCCAGGATAGAACAACTTTCTTTTTTACTTTTTTACTTATTGAATTAGAGTTTTTATATTTAAAATAACATCAAGCACAGATAGTGTTGCATGATTTGGAAGATTCCCGACACAGTAAATGTGAGTGATTATCCCAAGATATATTCATCAATTACATATTAAATTGAGCTTTTAAGCTTCTTGGATACTTCTCAGAACTAGATAAGCAATGAGAAACTAGTCCTTTTCAAGGCAGTAGGAATCCTGCCTTATATTCAGTGAAGGCAGCAATTTTCCTGGGCTTATAAAAATGTATTCTATTTGATATTACTTGTGATTTTGTAGAGGAATTTCCGGACATTTTCATAATTTGTACCCACATGACAATGGGAAATATGGATTATGTTTTGAGAGGGTGACAGAATGACTATGTGAATATTTTATAGCAAGGTGAGGCATTATAAACAAAGAGTACCTCCCTTTATTTGTGAAATTGAGTTTGTAGCTTTTTCTGTGATAATGTTGTGCTGTTGAGAATTTGGACCTTTTTTTGCTGTATGAGGCCAGGCCACAGAAGCACTGGGACTGGTCATAAGAAATGCACACTTAGGCAGCTTTAAAATAAAATTCTTCCTTTGTTCAAATTATGGGTGTAATCTCATATTTTCTTCTAATACATATATATGCAAATATTATATTAATATAATTCTCAGATTAATATAATTATATGAATTAAATTATATACACTGTATTCTGTTATATATACATCTAGATTATCAAGTTTTTTTCATGTGGGAGGCTAAAATTCCTGAAAATTAATCTGAAATCTGAACCAGGCCTTTAATTTCCTCGGCTGATTTAGAGAGCATGCACTAAAATGTACATGGTGTCTAAAAGAAAAAGTTCTTCATATAGTCAAAGGGACAGTTCTCTGTCTTTGTTTCATCAATTCTCTGAGCATTCAGAATAAATTTTTGAATGTGTATTAGTGTCTTTACTTTTCAAGAGCAGAAAAAACAAAAAAGGGTTTCACTGAATGTAATAGCTTGATATTAGTGATGCAATTTACTCAAAATACAGGTCACAGAAATTTAAATATGCAACAGTAGCATTACACATAGGAACATTACATATGTCAGCTTAGACTTGGCACAGGGAAACAGAGATCATCTAAAATGGATTAATATTTTTGAGAGAGAGAAATCATTGTGAAGTGTTTTATTAAAGAATTTTTGCCTTCTTTCATCTGATTTGCATTCTAGGAGCCAAGTAGGAAGAGAAAACATACTCTGAAGATTGTTTAGAAAACACGCACTTACTTAGAGAGGGGTGAATAATTTCTATCTGATAAAGTGCAGAATATGACTTTTCTTTTCCCTGGAGTAACTTCTTTCAGAATAAATTGCAATTTTTCCACTTATTTGTCACTGAATAAATTTTATGTAAGTCTTCCATAGAATATATTTAACCATTACAAAATCCAATTTATATTGTATCTGGTTTTAGCTGGACTGACAAATCAGCTGAGAAAGTGATTGTTTGGCTTTATTGTTGAAGCAGAAAAAGACTTATGGAGTTTAATTCTGGTATAAGGATTCACGATACCCTCAAAATCTGATTCCTATCAGTATTGTATCTATAAATAAATTCCACTTTTGATATGACCACTCTTCCAATTAAGTTATTTAACTGTAACAATTACTGGAGTGTTTGTGTGTTTGGCACAGTTGGCGTGTTTGCTGTGCAGTAACTGGGGACACAGATGTCTCCTGTAAACTGCAGGTCAACTTTATTTAAATCAAAATTATTTTGTGACAACCATGAAGATGTCAGCAGTAGAGAGGGATAAAACAGAAGTGATTTGCCTAATAATGCAATTATACTTTTTTTTCTCCTCAAGTTAAAAATACAGGTTTTTGACCTATAACATTTCTGCCCAATAGAAATTCCTTTCTCAGATAAGGCATTTTGGTGTAATAGTAGCATTGAAATTTTTAGTACCTCACACTTAAATAATTTAACTTATTATTTTATTTTTTTCTTTTAGTTTTGGTATATTTCTGCAAGAAGGCAATCAGTAGCATAAAACATTTTGTCTAGTAGCCCTGACATTTTTATGGCAGGATAATATGACATCCTAGTAATACCACTATGAAGAATCCATAATTCAGTGATATAAGCTAAATAAAGCTTTTCTTTAATCTTCAAGCCACTTTTTTGATCTTACCTGACAAGTTGCCGAATGTATGATCGAATTCAGGACCACTCATCATGGGAAAGGTAGGACCCTGAACTCTGTCCCAGTCTGAATCATCATCTAAATCTTGTATCCAGAAACAAAAGCCATCTTCAAAAGTGCAATTGATTTTCTCATAATCTGTGAATAAGAACTTCTAGTAAATAAAAGATGACAGAAATGGTAAGTATTTTGTCAGAATTACGTGGGAAGGAGTGATGAACAATGTAAATTTAAAAATATGTTTGTAAACCAGCCCAGAGTGACTTAATTTCCTCTTTATGCAATGCAACAAAATTACTCAAATAAATGTGTTGTTTGTATTTTTTATAAAACACTATTTTTGAAGGGTAGCCCTACATACTCTTGCACTCATTCACCAACCTTCATTTCTGATCCTTGTTTTCCTCTTTTCTTTGCCAAGGCGTGGATTGCTCCAGCAGAGAGGGCTCACTGTTAGAGCAGAGTGCTGTGCTCCACGCCCCTGGGATGCCCCTTTCTTTCTTACATTTGCTCCTTCTTTGCTCACATGGCTTTGCTGCAGCATCCTCTTCACTTTTGTTCTCCTGATATTTCAGTGTCTGTCTGAAATTCTGGTGCCTTGAAATGCAGGTTAGGCAGGGCTTCCACCTGAGAGGAACTTGCTGGCCCTCTGGATGCTTCCTGCAGCATATCCCATCCCAGCCACATTCCCTGTTCACCTCCTGCTCCAAATTTAGCAGCTAAAGAAGCCTTCACTTATCCAGCTACCAAAGTATGAGTCACATTGCTGCATTTTGTTGTCACTGTAGATTTACCTCATCCAGATTTTTCCTAAGGCCTCTTTACTGAAGCAGGTATTTTCCTGGATGTTATTTCTAAATGTTGTTCTGAGCAGGGATTTTTTTATATAAAGATATTGTGGTCAGTGATTTTATAGTGTTGATTAGTGAACAAACTGGCTGAGAGGAATCTAATGGAGGTGGGGACACAGTTTTATTTACACAGATGAGTTTTGTAAGACATCACCCTACTGCTAGATACAGGCCTGTAAACCTGTGAATGGCCTTACAGAAATAATTTATTTGATCTTTAAAACAGCATGATTTTTTTCAAAGTGGATCCAGTTATTGGACTGAGGCCAGAAAATGCTGCTTCCCTTTCCACCTCCATTTTCTCAAACTGAAAATGTAGATTCACCAAAATTTTTGGGATAAAAAAGAAACAAAAAACCAAACACTCTCTCTCTCTCACATACACACCCACCCACCCACCCACACCACTTACTGTTTAGTTCACTCGCATTAAATGCAGTGTACGTTGCATTAAAGCCATTATAATTCTCTGAATAATCGGACATAAACTGTGCTGTAGCCTCATGAGAAAAAATGTAAATTGTTTCAAGATTGGTCCCTGACAGAGAAGCTGAAAACAAATTAAAAAAAAAAAAAACATTCAGAGAGAAAATAATCACATTCACATTAAAATTTCCAGTGTTGTCACAAAACCACAGAGGATTAGTTTATTGAGTCTTGAGGAATGGTTTTCCTGTTGTACTGTGATCCTGCTATAATAGCTTCAAATCCTTGAAGCATTTAGCTGTTTGGCTGACATATAAATATTCTGCATATTCCATCTCTCATATCCACCAATATGGGTATCAGCTAGTCTTTTACCACTTCCCATTCCCATTCTCTACCTATTTCCAAAAATAAGGATAAATAATAATATATCTTTCTGAGTTATCTTCCTATAGTCTATCTTCAGAATATGTTTTCCACCTCTGATAGGGTTCAGCTGTATAGACCAAGTCTTGTGAAAAATGGGTACTAGACCAGTTTTCAGAGTAGAATATAGAGACAGAGAGAAGGTGTCATCAGTACTTCAAGATCTGAGGAAAATAACAACATACTTGTAAAGATTTTCAGGAAATTGTTTTGCAATTCTCCCACCAGTTCAGTTTAGATGTTTTCATTTTATGTTACTGTGTGTGATATTACAGGAACTTCTGACAATATATTTCCAATGAAACATGCACTTGTAATACCATGAGGCTGATGAAGTTAGCAAGATCTTTCAAATAAGATCTTAAAAAACAAGTGGAAATTTCATAATGTATAAGGGTCTTATCTGGTCAAATTAAAGGGCAGACAGGTATATTGAGATTAATTATCTAACAGGGTAACTTTACAATTATCCAGTCTTCCTCTTAAACATACATTTTGATATCTCAAAATGCTTATTTTACCACTTAGATTTTAATATTATTAGCTGAAAAATAAACTTACCTCTTAAAACCTTGTTTTGTCCTAATCCTTCAAAAATACTCAGTATGTCTGCATATGGTTGTGTTTCAAAAGAAGTGAAGTTCAGTTTAATGGATAGCCCTTGAGGCACTCTAAGGCAACAAGAGAAACATAAACTCAAAATTGAAAATCTATTATTTGACTTCATTGAAGTCACTGAGTGCTTGAATGATAAGTTCAAAAGAAACATGGAATTACATTAATCAAGATTATTAATCAAGATGATCTATTTGTCTAACTTTTAGCTTGTAAAATTGCCAAAGGAATTGGTCATAAACCTTTTGTAACAGTGTGCATACACCTTTACACACTGGAGTTAAGTGTATTCTAGAAACTAAATGTTCTGAACTCTAGAATGTGATAATCAGTTCTAGAAGGGATTTTTTGGATGGTTTTTGTTGTCCTCTGCATCTCATTGAATTGCAATCACTTTTTTCATACATGTTACTCTTGGATATCTCTCTGCTCAGGTAGACTTCCCAATGAAGAATAGTATCAAGATATCAATATGAACAGCAAGATATCAAATTCTCTCTCCTGAAAGCCTGAAACACTGTCTCTTATGATAAAAACAGGATTTGCATGCAGATTTGATGACCCACCTTTTGGGAAATTGTTATAAATCCAAATCATCACGCACAAAGTTTAATGACAGAAGTCACTTGAAGTAAAGTGCAAAAATTCTGGGCCTTATTTTGCTACAGTTATGCTCTATGAGTAATCTATATTTAATTTGTTCTCCCATTTCCTTTCCACTAGACACATATGGTAGTCCAAATTCTAAAACACTGATAGCTTAGCTACCACTATGTGTTTTGTTTTTTCAGAATTGAGAGACCCAATGGAAATTGGCTTTTGACAGCAATCTGCTGGTGCTTACCAGTAATGATTAGTAGAGAAGTGTGAAGTAAATACTTGGATATTTTGCCTTTTAAATTGTTGTTGTTGTTGTTGTTGTTATTTTATATTTCTCCAGAGGGAAGAAATAGCTTTGGTTAGAAAAGAGTAAAACATAGTTGAAAGATTCAGGAAGCTAAACTTTCAGGGAAATATTGAGCATATTGCTCTTTTAGAAGGAGAGGATCTTCATTTGGAATTAAAGGGCATGAAAATGTAAAAGCTCTTCCTAAAGGTAATGGGGAAATATTTCTAGACAAAGGCAGGCACAAGAAAAATCCAATCTCAGACGTATTATAGATTGCCTTTTAACACATTTTTATAGGGATAATAAAAAATGTAGGTTACTGGAAAACCCAAAAGGGTACCTCATGGAAACAACTCTGAAAGAAAGACAAAATTTGAGTGCCACTTTGAATTTCTTAGGCCTTTACTCTCAGTGTTGCCAGATTTTGTTAAAGCAGTTAAGTGGAAAATAAATTCAGATGGTTGTTTTTTGTCATTTTTCAAACTGTAATTACACATATCTGCAGAACCTCTGCTGTATTATTTACAATTGCTCATGATTCTTTCCAAAATGAAGTTTTTACTAGCTACATACCTGGTATAGGTATACAATCCTTCTAGGAGCTATAGCAGCACTTGGAGCAACATTAACACTTTAGGAGGAAGGAGAGCACTTGGGCCATGTTTATTTACTGTGCTCAAATTCTGCAATGCCATGAAATGAGGAACAAGGAAGATATATTCTGAAGGAAAAAAATCTTGTTCTTTATCTGGGACACACCTATATTTTAAAGCCAAGTGTTGTCAGTAATTACTGGTGAACATTATCACTGAGGATGAGAAGGAAAAAATCAGGATTTCAAGGTGAAGATGAAAGTTCTGAACAAAATCAAAGCCTAGCTCTTTCAAAGGAGCCTTTGGAATGAGAAGCCCAAACCTTTTCCAATTTTAAAGGCAATTTCTTAATCTCTTTTGAAATCTTCTGCCAAATTAATACTTCTCAGAATCAAAAACCAGCCATTATTATGAAACCATAATAAGAATTACTGCCTTTCAAAGCAGTAACTTCTGAACTGGCAGTCATAGGAGGGATTTTTAGGACTGTTGGACTTGTGATCATCTAATTTTTTTAGAGATGTACTTTTGGATGAGATTTATCATATAGTGTGGCTATCCTTTTTCTCCCTGGCCTAAGAACTGGACCTAGAGAGTCAAAATCAAACAGTTTTCCCTGTCTGTAGGTATATATCGTTGATAAAAAAAATTCCACTTCTTGTGCCTAAGGCTTAACAGGCATTTGGTGCTATTATATAAAATGCTAATTATCTAATTCTAAAACATATTCCTAAATTATATTGGTACACTGGTAATCTTAACTCACATATGAAACCTTTACACCTAAGTGACAAGGGAATTCTTGAAAATTCTTTCTGTTAAGTAAGAGTTACATCATATAAAGCCATTACCTGAAGACTACTATTTAATATAATAATTAAAAAAAAAATCTTGCAATTATTTTGATTTATGTGATTTATTTTTAACTTACACTTATGTTCCTCTGGATGTATATAATACACAAGATTTCTCAAAATTGTACCTAAGAACATTTGTAAGTGAAAAAAATTATTGATAGAGTTATGGAGCTTATGCATGAAGGTTTTTAAAGAAAAGTTACATAAATACGAAGGGGAAAATGGTGTTACATATTTTCTATGTTGGGATATTTGGGAATAAAAGCAAATAGCATAAGACTATTGTGCGGGAAACAAGATCACCTCATAATCAAAAAAATGTTAGGTACAAAATGATTGGAAAATGGCTTACACTATTATCCATTGGCAAACAATGTTTTCGTTGTATGGCTTTGGATAATTCATGGAGTGAAAAAACCCAGAGGAACCAGTCAACATGAATTTTCCATCACAAACTGCAGCTGTAAAGATATAATGAAGAACATTTGTCAGAATGACATTTGAAAAACAATCAGAGCCAAACTGTGGGTGACCCAGGATATTGGTTTGCATGGATTACCTTGGAACTGCTTTGTAAGCAACAATAGGAAGACAAAGTAAAATACATTATCAACTTATTCCCATTTCTAATTCTTATCACTGTGTGATCTCAAAGTACTATATGAGAAGAAAAGCAGTACAGAAAATTCATTTTTAAATTAGACACAATCCAACTAATCCAAATTAGTCTAAACCAATCCAAATAATTCAAAACCAGCAACTGGATTTAGCTAATCCAATACTTTCGTTAATTTTACTCTATACTTTTATAAGGAAACAGAATCTTGCCTTACCAGTTCTTATCTACAACTACTTTAAATCAGAAAACTGTGTTTGTACTACCAGAGAAAATCTGATATCACATGAATAAAAGCAATAGGGGATATAGTTGAGTATTGTTATCTCTACTTTTATGAGCTTCCTAGTTCCTTGCCTTGTATATTACTGACTACTCAAAGAGATAAGTGGATCTCCCAAGTTTCCTGCCAGATATTGAATTAATTCAGCTGAGGTAAATGTCTTTTATCATCATCTATTTTTTCAAAGGGATTTTATTTTTTTTTTTCCTTGGTGTTAGTATTCCATTCTGTGAAAGTTCTTCACTTTAAAAAAGGGGGGAAAAAAAGTATTTTTCAGCCTCAACAATACTGGAAATGATAATTCTTGTAGAGATTTTTATTTCAGCAGACACTGAAGAACTGCTGAAAGTTTTGCTTCATCTCTTGAACATGATGTTAGGAATCTGTCTAATGATGTTTTCTCTTCATTTTTCAAAAAGTATCATAGGGCTTTCACATAAGAATAAAATCAGTACCACACATGATTATCTGGAGAGGTAAGAACAAGTTCATCAGTTTGAGGCAGATGATCAGAAATTATACAGAGCTTTTAATTAATTTCAGAAATGAAATCATACCTATAATGATGGTCTAAATTACGAATAACCAATCATATTGAAAATTAAATGAGAATTTTATTGAGAATAGTCCTCCTCTGGGAAATTATATTTAAAAGAATAAATTGGGGCTCCTTGTGTGTTCATTTTATAAGTGTAAAATTCTTTCTGCCTATCACTGTAGCAAACACAAAATAAAAATTAAGCTTTGTTTCAGGCAGCCGTACACCATAAATAAAGACTGTGCAGAATGAACTTTGCCAACATGCCTAATGCATGAGCCAAAATAGAAACATATTCCCTTTTGCAATCTTTGAGAGGAAAACAGAACACATTAGATTTTAAATACATAGAGAAAAAAGGTCCATGAATGATAGTTATTCTATATTAGCATTAGAGCTGAGTATTGGTATAGAAGTACCTTTTTTCTCCACTTTAATTCACATATTTCCTGTCCTTACCAATGAGAAGAAAATCAGTGTAAGAAGAAAGAAAGCTTGTTATCAATGAAGATTACAAAAAAGTGGTGCTGTTAACAAGCAAGACATAATCTGATCTAAAAGGAATCTTATAGTATGGACAATAATAAAAAAGATAAGCATAGTGTTCTAATAAAATCAATGATGAGTTTTTGCTCATTCATTTCTCTTAGAATCACAGAATAGGTGAAGGGACCACAGTGGGTCCAACCTCCCTGCTCAAGCAGGGTCGTCCCAGAGCACATGGCACAGGGTTGTGTCCAGACAATTCTGGGCTATCTCCAGTGAGGGAGACTCCACACCCTCTCTGGATGATCTGCTCCAGTGCTTGGTCACTACACAGTGAAGAATTTCTTCTTCATGTTCAGGTGGAACTTCCTGTGCATCAATTCCTGCCCATTGCCCCTTGTCCCATTGCTGGGCACCACTGAGCAGAGCCTGGTCCCTGCTCTGACCCTTCCCTGCAGGCACTGACAGACATTGATGAGGTCCCCTCTCAGTCGTCTCTTCTTGAGGCTGAACAGCCCCAGCTCCCTCAGCCTTTGTTCATAAGAGAGATGTTCCAGCCCCCTACTATTATGATTGTGGTTATCTTCTTATTGCTCTCTTTTATTCGTTCCTTATCTCTTAAGAGACAGTGAGTAAATTCAAACAGGACAGCAAGACTGGAAAAGGTCCTTAGGCAGGTCATCCTCAGACTAGCAGTAGTCAGTGCTTAGCGTGTCAGGAACGAGCAGGAAGAGAGCAGGGACTGGTCCTGTTTCCCTAGAGAACCTCCCAGTGCTTCCTCCTTGCAGGGAGAAAGCAGCTGTGGTCAAAGATGGGCAGGGGCATGAAAGTCATTATATTTTTGCCTCTTCCTGGAGCCCAAAGAAAAGCTGCAGTTGTTCTCCTAACGAGACAGGAGATATCCTTTGTAGGAACCACTTCCACTCTTTTCCCAACATGTATCTTGCTGTCCACTTCTATTTACTAATGTTCCATACATGGGACATTATGAGGGCTTCATCCTGGTAGCCTTGAATTTGAGGGAGAAGCTCCCCAAACTGGTCAAATCAAGCCCACATACTTCACTTGACAGGATCTTTCTCTGCCAAAGGCCAGTTCATTACTTTCTGATTAATCTCTGTCAGTGCTGTAGTGATGCTGTGAGGTGAGTAATCACAAAATGATAGTCTAGACACTTAATAACTGCAAAGAGTCTGCAGAAACCCCTCCTGGGATCAGCCTCCAGTCTCCCTTTCTGTACCCCTACGTGCTTCGTGGCTGCTTTACAGCAATGCCAGTCATTATTAGTAGCTGCTGTTCAGACTTCACATTTCTCTAGAGATCCTTTCACTGAAATTGCTAGCTGTACTTTTGTGAAGCCTTTTGTTACTGCACTGCATTGCAGAGCCAGAAAGAAACCTTTCAAGATAATTTTAATCAATAAAACAAACAAAAAAAGGATGTTCGGTTGCCTGAATCTCTTCTGAGAATCTGAGATTTTACTGAATTCTCTCTAGTGCAGGAAAGAGATGATTAAAATTCACTTTTTGATTCTATATTTTTAAACCATTAACATTTTAAAATCAGAAATACTAGAGGGAATAACAATCAAGATGAAAAACAAACCAAGTTTTTTAGAGGACAGCAACTCTTTTGTATGCAGGAGCGCTTGCAGTGAGAATTAAGAATTGGTCAAAAATCTCATTGTGAAACTCTGAAGAACTTCTGAAAATCTAAACAATTTTAGCTTTCATGTGACCATATTAAGTTTCTAAGAATGGGACAAATGTGAACCATTAAAGAGGTGGAAAAATTGGTAGGTGCACCCAAAGGTGCATCCAGCTTCTTACCCCTCATTTCACTGGTTTTATAAAATCTGCTAAGAAACTTAAATACATAAAATTAGAGAAACTCTGAAGTTTTGGAAGGAAATGACTGATAATATAATATAAGAAACATGGATCAACAATTTGTCGTCCAGCCAGAACTGTACTTCTTTAAGGTTACCAGCCAAAACTGCTGCACTAGTGGTAACTGACCAAATAGTTGGAAATACCAGGCATCAGTGAAGATGAACAGAGGCAAATCATCCATCTCTCTGGACTGTAACTACAGCTGTTTTCCCTATGACACTGTCTTTTTTTACTCTTATTAATATTTATTTTATACTTTTATTTTTACTTTTATTATTTGTATTTATTTTACTTACTACTTTTATTAAGTATGCACATTCCTGAAATTTTCAGCTCAGTTGTGCTGAAATGAAGAATAACATCCTCGGTTACAAGGGGGAAAATATTCACAAATTATACTTGGTAGAGATTTGAGGAGATGTGCAAATCACATCCAAAAGCCATGTGCATAAGAGTCTATGCCTCAGCTGAAAATCTCTACTCAAGCACAATTCCTAACTTAAACCCCAGTGTGGCCTCCAAGGCACAGCTGAGTCATGTCTACACAGCTTTGACTTCAAGTCAAAGCTTATCTTGGTCTGTACCAATATATAATATCAATTAAATTCTGTCATATATAACAGGTATGAATGTAATATCTTCAATAAAATGTGTGTGAAGCTTGTAAATTCAGACCTAGTCGGGGCATTGACCTGCTGGAGTGAGTCCAGAGGAGGCCACCAAGTTGACAAGAGGGATGGACATCTTCTGCTATGAGGAAAGGCTGAGAGAATTGGGATTATTCAACTTGGAGAAAATAAGGTTTTAGGGTGACATAACTGTCTCCTTTCTCTGAAGGCACCCTACAAGAGAGATGGAGAGAGACTATTTACAAAGGCCTGGAGTGACAGGACAAGGGGGAATGGCTTCACACTGACAGAGAACAGGTTTAGATCAGATATTAGGAAAAACTTCTGGAACAGGTTCTTCATAGATGGTATGGATGTCCCATCCCTGCAAGAGTTCAAGGCCAGGTTGGATGGGGCTTTGAGCAACCTGGTCTATGGAAGGGGTCCCTGTACCTGGCAGGGGGTTGGAATGAGATGAGCTTTAAGGTCCCTTCCAACCCAGGCCATTTTGTGATTCTATGATGGTAAGTAAAAAGCATTCATTTTATGAGATCAATAATATTATTTTATGAATATAAGAGTCTACATTTTTCTTATTTAGCAATACTTAAAATTAAAAAAAAAAATAAAAAATTAACAAATACTCCCAATAAGGTCTCTGCCTCAAAAAAAAAAAAAAAAAAAAAAAAAAAAAAAGAGGGGAAAAAAAAAAAAAAAAGTATGATGGTATAAATGAATGACTGAATAACTTCTTGGGGTTATGTTACCTAATGCTTTCCATGGAACTAAGGTCTAGCTGAACCTTAGAACCTTCTGATTTCCTCACCTGTAGAAGGACCAACTCAGAGCCAATAATTATTATGATCTAGCTAGATGCAGCTGTTATGATAAGTAGACATTTTGATGTGCTTCAGTGGATATACTACTGAAGTATTTTGATGGATATTTTCCCTAAAATGTTCAGCCAAGTTTCCCTTCTGAGCTGACTGCAGTCAGAAAAAAATGTAGGGAATGGGCAGAGAATCTGCAATTCTCTTTTCTTTTTTTCTGAAGAATATTACACTCATGACAGAGAGGTTCAGCCTGTCACAAACCTTCAGGATCAGGCTTCCAGGTTCTTTAAAAACATAATTGGTCTTTTACTTGCTTGTTTGTTTTTAGAGCCCAGCATTTCACATGTTTCTGAAAGCTTGAAGCAGACTGCCCCATTTTCCTCTTCTGACAGCAGAATGGAAAGATGATTTCAAGATTTCTAGCACCAAATTCTATATTAAAAAAAAAAAAAAAATCAAGCGAAAAACCACCCAGGGAGTTAATTGCTCCCATTTCTCCTAAAACATTTGCAATGTTTTCTTTGCAAGACAACTTGACAGACTTTTAACTGAGAGCTGAGGCTGTGGAGAGCAATGCAGGCAGCATTAATTAAGGATGCCTCCCCAGCAAAACTGCAGAGCACTTTGATAAGGAGCACTGTAGTCAAACTCCTTGGTACAAGAAGTTTTTGGGGAAACCAGGAAGTCAGATGGAATCATAGGGTAGAATCACTTAGGTTAAAAAAGACCTCCAAGGTCAGCCTGAATTCAGCCTTTGCTGGATCACCACCTTGTCAACCAGACCATGTCCAGTCGTTTCTCTAACACCTCCAAGGATGGTGACTCTACCACCTCCCTGGGCAGCCCATTCCAATGCTGGACAAGCATTTCTGTGAAGAAATTCTTACTGATGTCCAACCTGAATGTCTCCTGGCACAGCTTGAGGCCATTTCCTCTTGTCCTGTCTGGTTGCCTGGGAGAAGGGCCCGACCGTGGCTCCACCCTGCTGTCAGGGAGTCGTACAGAGTGAGAAGTTGCCCCGAGCCTCCTTTTCTCCATGCTGAGGCCTCCCAGCTTCTCACACGGATTGTTCTCCAATTCTGCTGTCCTTCCATGGACTCTCTCCAGCCCCTCAATGTCCTTCTTGTAGTGAGGCGCCCAGAAATGGACACAGTGCTCGAAAATCAGACAAAGGCAAACAAACTGACTGGCGCTGCAGGATAAAAACTCTTTATGTAAAACTCCAATGGGGTTTCAGGTCTGTAGTTTCATAGAATCACAGACGGGCTGAGGTTGAATGGGACCCGTGGAGGTCATCTGCTCTGAACATTGATATCACTGATGCAAATCTTCATATTAAATTTCTATATTATTTTGAAGTTTACATAGTATTTATGTTATTAATATTTCTATAGTAAGCAACAAATTCTGTAACTTTATATTAAACCAGAAAGACTAGTATTTAATTATTTATTAAGCATATTCTTCATTAGTGAGAATTTTACAGAACATTGTTTCCTCTTGCAAGATAAAGATTATAAAAATCACTCTTATTATTATTTTTAGTAGAATTTATTTGGACTTCAAGGTGCAGTTTATTGCCCACAAACTATTTACAAACTACTGACAGTGTTAAGCATGTTTAAAGTACTGATTTACAAGAGTTTACATTCTTACCACATCTTTTTTCAGATTCATCTGAACCATCTGGGCAGTTTGAGACTCCATCACAAGAGAAATCTTTGCTAATGCAGGTTACACCATCAGCACAGAGTTCAGCAGGTGGCAAACACTCAACTGGAATAATAAAGATGAGAGCAATAACAGCACAACAGTAATGCAGTCTCACTACAAAGGAAAATCGACTTTGCTTTACCACAAATCAAATCAACCACTCTATTGTGTTTTACAAAACTGCATTTTTAGAAGCCTGGAATGAAATATCACATACAAAAAAGATAAATTTGGCACAGAATGGAGAGAGTTCTCAGATGTGAAATATTTTTTGAAACTAAGCTTGAAGCAAGGCTGGAATAAAATGTCTGTGAATTCCTTTATTTTTTCCTTTACACAAATAAACTACTTTATGCAATATGTAAATGACATTTTCCAATTTCTTATGTTCAAATAATGTGAGAAAACTGTACTTTGGTTTAAATAACAGTGAAAAATCTCTGGGTTTCGGTAAATACAATTTAATTTATTTCTTCAACTTTAACACATTACACTGTTGCACCTCCTGGTGCTAAGGAGTCTGATTTTTTTATCCAGCATATCCTAAAAAAAGAGCCTTTAAGACTAGATTCTGAAACACCAGAATTATCAGAAACTATATTCTTTTCAGATTTACAAACTAAATGTTTAAGTTGAGCAAATTTCTGTTAGAAGAATACATGGGCAGATCCTTGAAATTGTAGATCTTACTAATAATCTTTTCCTAGAGCATAAATATTCATCTATTGAAAACAAACACTTTTAGTCTTTAGAGGGTTTTGGTCTTAGACATCTGTAGAATTCAAGTAGGTCCTCTTAAAGTGAAGAGAAACATGCAGCTAAAATAAGCTTTGGAGAACTACTAATTTCAGAATTCTAAAAATTGCATTAAATTCTATAGAACTATTCACACAGTTCCTTATCTCTACTTCAATGAATGCTTACAGAAAAAGGTCAACATTTCTGATGCAAGAAGGAAAAATAGTAATCTGTAAAATTTCATCTTTTTCATATTTTTTTTTTTCACAGAGCTGTTAGTTCTGTGGTCAGATTAAGTATGATATTGCATTGTGTGTCCCAGAGTGACATTGGTATGGATGTATTGTAGCATTTCAAAGTGCTTTACAAAACACTCAGTGCTGGCAATGCAAATGTTACAAAGCCAAAAGATCTACCATTTTGCATCCAACTGGAAATTAACATGAACCAAACATTCTCCAGTAAAGAGACACAGGAGGTGACACAGGGCCAGTGAATGAATTTCCACAGATAAGCAGAGATAAAACTGTGCATTCTAGACCCAGAGGAAAAATTCCAACCAACAACCCAGGAAGAGATTTTGCCAAAGGCCATCAGGCAAGAAATCATTGTTTACATACAACATGATCAATTCTTGGTTTATTCAACTCAGAAAACTAAACAGCACTGCCACCTCCTGGACTGAAAGAAATCAACTTTTCCTACTAAAGCATTCTGACTTCTCATTTAAATGGCAAATTACCCTAAATAGTGCTGTAAGTGCTATATTCAATTAAATTAGGACAGTAAACACATAAGGCTTGAACACATTAGATTGCTTGTAGATATCATATATATTTCACCATGTAGGAAGGCTGCAGGATGTTTTCAAAGATTCAAACATCTTCAGCTTTTTGTCCATTGGGAGTCATACTTTGCTATGATTTTGCTTTTTTTATTTTCCTTGTAAAAGTAAAGAAATAATATGAATAATAAAAATAAGATGGGTGTCAATGTGTGCATCAACATGCATAACATATGCAGCATTTTTGTAGCATGCACAGTCTTAGAAGTCCCTTCTCTTTGAAGAGATCTCCTTTGTCTAAGGTAAACCTGCACATCCTGAATTTTCAGGAATGGAGTACAAGGATTGGATGCTGTGAGGAGAGGCTGTACATGAGCAGTGCAATTTTGCCATCTCAGGTTGTTCTATGTAACCACACACACAGTTACTCACCCACTGTTGTTAAGGGCTTGCTGGTGGTGAGTAGTCCTGAACCTGGACAAACACAACCCAAGGTTAGAACTCTATTTCTTGCTCTTTGGAAGCACCTCTGTGTTTGCTTTGGAAGAATTAAGCGGCAGTTAATCTGATTTTATATCTGCATTATTTGCTCCCCACTCTTGAGTGGCTTGGTCCTGAAGCTCACATGTCACAATAAACATAAGAAAAAATTATGTGAAACACAAGTGTTTCAGTAACTTCAAAAGATTTCTTTCCTCCTTCGACCTTCCCCCCACTAAAATAGGAACAATTCTTTCTTGTCTTCCCCTGTAAAGGTTCTGACCTGAAGTTGGTGCCAGGGAACTTGTAAATAAACTTGTGGGATCTGTTGAAACAAGAAAAATTACGACAACTTCAGCATTAGTACTAAAAGGTAAATATATATTTTCTGACAAATAACATTGCTCTGCAAATCAATTAGGAGCCTCAAACCTATCTAGTATTTGTCTATTTACATACAGGTGTATATATACATACCTGTGTGTGTACATATTTACACATGGACAAATGCCTAGGTAAATAAGCAGATTTGCATTAGTGATTGTAAACTGCAAAAGATTCTGGAAAAAGGGAATGTGTATTTGTGATTGCTCCAACAGAAGTTCCACTTCATTGAGGACGCACCTGTTGTTTCCAGCTCCCGAAGAGTCTTTTTTCTTTTCTTCTCTGAACTTGCTTTAGCATCCCTGTTTACTATTTTTACTCTCTAAATTAAGACTCAAATATGTGAGTAGGATGATGATGTCTTTGACTGAAAACAATCTCCATGCCACTGCAGGTACTGGATACTGTACCTCAGTTTATAAGATGAAGGCCCTGAAGGAATAAAGTGGGGGATGCAGTAAGGCTTTCTTTATAGTTTGTCACCCATCAGTTTTGTGGGCACTGACCACTGGCCATCACCAATTTACTTTGGTTGGATATTCCTGCTCTCCCAGACCTAGTGCACAAACTTGCAGGAGGATTTCCCACCAATTTTTGATCAAAACATGGTTATTTAGCAAATACTATTAAGCTAAACTAGGCCATTCTGGTTACGGTACATTCTGTGTCAGCAAATTTAGGGACAGTTTCTTTGGCAGAGAGAGCAGTGAATAGATGGACTGTTCTCACAGCTACTGCAGAGAAAAAAAGCTTAATTCATACCATCACAGGTTTTCAAAGAGTTATACACACCCACACATCCACACACATGCACCCACACACACCCCAACATATCTGTCTATACATTTACCACAGGATAACCAATTTAGAAGGAATTAAACATTCCAAGACCTAAACCATAGATGCATGCGGGAGCGAACAGTTCTAAGAAAACAGTTATCAGGGAGCTACATCTTGAAGACTGTTGAAAAATTGTGGTTGCTACAGGCGCTCCCAAAAGTGCAAGCACAAGCTGTCAGCAAAATCCCTAAAGGAAAATACAGGACAGTGACGGAAGCAGCAGTGGTATAAGCACAATTACTAGACAATCTCACTAAAGTAACAGGTTGAGATGACAAAGGAAGATGTTGGCTCTGCAGAGCCATAAGCCTGCATCCAGCAGGTGTAAATGTAAGTGGTATGGTAAAACATGGGTATATTGTGATATTTGGACTGAAACAGAAAGGACAAGGAAGTAGACAATATAAACAAAAATACAAAAATGACCCCAAGCAGACCCAAGGCCAAGGGAGAAGAAATTCACACCAGGAATATTGTTGCCATTCCAACCTTGGTTGCTGACAATTCTCAACTCCTTTCCCCTTTCCTTAGGAACCTCCCCCAGTCTCCAAATTTTTGCTTGAGGATGATTAGCAACATTGAACTTAGGACCAGGGGAGCATTAAGATAGCATACCAGAGGAAGGGACAGATAGGGGAAAAACCTGAATGTTAGCAGTTTAAACTGTATCTTTGGGAGTAGACTACAGTACTTGCACACTTTGGACTATACATTAGTAGGCCTGTAACCAGACTAATAATAACTCTTTCATTACTATGGCTGTAATTAGAATATCAATAAATACTTGTAGTATTTATAGGAGCAGTTGTTTAGCTTCTGGTCTGGCACCCTGCCCTGGAGAGTTTATATGTGGTAATTTGCCTGCAGTTGTACGTGACTACCTGCACCTAGTGCTATAAAGCACTTATTGTATTGTTTATCTCTCTGGCTGACTTTTGGCAGGTTTTTGAGACCAAGGAGTTTTGTCTGCTTCATGTCTTATCATCATAAAACTTCCAGGGATAGTGGAAGGAAAATCTGCCTGTCAACATTGCTTAGTAAATCAATAACCACAACATGAGAGCAGAACTCCCCAGCCTGATCTACCTCCCTAAATCTGCAAAAACTTCAGCTTGCATCTCGACTGGTTAATTGAAACTCAGCTTTTGGCTTGATACCCTAATGAAGCTCCTACAGGTTTTGTACAGACTTCACTCACTGCTTTCTCAAATAGTCAGAAATGGTGAAAGCAGCTAATTATCACTGAGTGGACCCTGGCAGTCAAACCCCAGCTGCAGTCAGGGCAGCTTTACTAAGTTATGTGAGCTGAACAGCAAGTCTTATTTTCCTTCATCTTGTATTGGTAAGAAAAATTAGTGCCTGCTTTGTGAAAGATACTGACCTGATGAGGTTAAAGGCATCATTGTAGTAGGATTTTCAGCAGCTACTGGAAGAAAGCAAGTTCATTATAAACTTCTTTTATAGCACAGTGTCTAGTTTTGATGACAGAAATAAAGATTAAAAAGAAATCAGCCGTGACTATTTCTCATTGAATCACTTTCAGTGTCCTGCTTCCCTCTTTTTTTCTCATTCTGTTCCCAATCTTTTCTTTAACTCCATGATCTTCCCAAGGAGGAAAGATCCCAAAAACTAGTTGAGGTTATGAGGTTTCAAAGGTACTGCATTTCCTTTTAATCCTCAATTCCTACTGATTGTATTGCATATTGAATGTCTTCACCTGGGAAATCTCTCTAGAGGGTTTTTGTTCTATAGAGATTTTCAGAGCACCTGTGTCTTAGAGAACAATATTTAGAAGAGGTGAATGAGTTAAAATTAACCTGGGATAGTTTACAAGAAAGAAAGTTACTTTTTATCACTGTGAAAACTCATTTCAAGCAAGTAACACCTGTGTGACACCTCTCTCCCTCTCTGAAATAGGAATGTCTCTGGCAGAATATACTGATATACATGATTCAAAATCCAGATATGATTGTGATTGTTAATTAGTTACAATTGCTTATTGAAGCACTCCTGGTAGAATGGACAGGTGACACCTCAAGTGAAAAGAGGCACTTTAACGATCCACAGCAGTAAAAGTTTGACTGCTTTGAAGTTCATCACTGCATGAACCTTTTAGGAGCATTTTTTGGTAGCATTTTTGAAGTATGATGACCAATCAATTTCCACATTGTTGTGCGGTAATTTGGAATAACCAAGTAGTAAAGAGAACTAAATATGCCCAGACTCTGAATTTAGCCTTCGAATACTTGAAGTACTTAGCAAAAAATGCAGCTTTTAGTATAGACTAAGAGACATGGCACACCAGATTGCCACTCCTCAGTTTCTACTTAATAGTCCAGCAGGTCTTCAAATATCAGCTAATCAACTTCTACTTCAAAGAATTCAATTTATCCTCAGTGAACGGCTGTTTTGACCCCTTATTCAGGCAAAAAAAAAGGGATTCCCATTGATCTTGAAGGGCTTCCATTTAGGCTTTCGTAAATTTTCTAGTACTTACATAAAATATCTGTATATTTGCAGAATTTAAAGCTACCTAGTCCTTATAGCCCTGTTCCTTCTTCCCTCCACTTACATTTACCTAAGGTCTATAGGAATATGGAGCCAGTTCCCTGGGTGCAGTTCTCCCAAGGCAGTTTGTTTTTCTTCCTGACATATTTTCAGTAAATGAGGCTTTACTCACTGTGAGTCTGAGCCCTTTTCTTATTCTTTAGCAGAACAAAATTGTAACTGTATTTACTTATGAAACTACATGGTTGGGGCTTAATTGCTTTGATTAGAGGGCTAAAAAATAGAAAATATTATGCTTCACAAGAGGTGAAATTGTGTGGTTTTCACCTACTTTACCCTTTACTCCCTCCTTAGGGAATGTACACAATGATGGCTCATACTTTCTAGTAGAAAAGGTTGTAAATTCTTCTTTCAGTTGCTACTGAAATTTATGTTATGGGGAGGAGGGCACCCAAGAGAAAAAGTAACAATCCAATTGCTGTCTGGGAGCTGAAGCTTTCATTCCTGCTGCCTGTAGTTCTTAAGGACTTTTAGAATAAAAAAGACCCAAAAGCAAAATCAAAAACAAAACAAGAAAAAAAAACCCAAACCAACCAACCAACCAACCAACCAACCAAAAACCCCCCCAAAAACCTCAAACAAAAAACTTACTAATATTACCTGTGATTTGTATGCTGTTCACATCAATTTTCAAAGTCTTGGTAGGATTAGGGTTATTTGCAATGACACCCAAAACCAGCTCATTTTTTACTTTCTCAACTGTTACCATCTGGGTAAAATAAAGAGTGACGATCACAAGCACACTAGCAATACAAAACAGAGAAGTTAATTAGTTATTCAAGCTGATGAAAAAATCTGCTATATGACATCATCTAGACAACATTTCATTCTACCACCGGTTCCATTGGCAAAGGCAGATTGTTGTTTAAATATTGGCTGTCAAAGATAACATAAACATTTCTTAATCATCAGGTCAGTTTGAACCTTGGAGAAACGTTTTTTTTTTTAATCTATTCTTACTTGTGGAAAAAAAACCCAAGACAACATTGATTTCAATTGCTGCAATGGAGCTGAACTTGAGGAAAACTAAAGAAGTAGCTTTACTGTTGTTCAACAGGTCTATTAGTTTTAGCCATAAAATATTGAAGGTAAACCTGGAAGTATTATGAAAATTGTATAATACTTTCATGTGGCAAAATATAATACAAAGTGACCACTTTAATAAAGCAAATACTATCTGTGGATTCTGCATTTTTGCAGATCTGCTGTGTGATTGCCTGGATTCTCACAAGGAAACAGTGATGGCTGAAAGTGGAGATATTTAGAAATTGTGGTTAAACTGCATTTAACCTCTATGAATTTTATCCAGAGTGTTTTCTATTTGTTCTCTCCCATCCTTTCTAGACACTATTATGAAGTTCTATATTTTCAGCTAGAGTAAGGTGATGTTGAAGTATGAGACTTGCCAAAGATAAATGTTTTCTCTTTTATTTAAATTCAGGTGTAAACTTTTTTATCCTTAAACTACCCACTTGCAACTGACTCAGTAGTGCTCTTTGTAAGGAGTGATTAATCCTGTCGTTTTGCTGAGCATAGTTTGTAGTTTGCAATATGTAGAAAAACTCTTCTTGCATATTTCTGATAACCTCTAGGCCATGCTGAGCAAACAAAAGATTTTATTGCTGTCCTTGTGACTCAGCAGCAGCGTTTCAAGGGTGAAATACCAAGCAGATTGCCTGAAGGGGTAAACACTTTTTAAATTAAAAGAAAGTAATGTCTGAGACAAAGTTATTCAAAGCAGAAGTGAAGACAGGTCCTTACTGTTGTATTAAAAACAAGATCCAACATTCACAAACATCAGATTTTCTGTGATTTCTCTGATTGTTGTGTCAAGATACAGTGGTGGAATGAGTTTTGCCCAACATAGTTATTTACAGTGCAGATATCTAGATTCCCATTTTGGTTGATAGAAAGAAATAAACTGTTATTTGGCATAATTGGTCTCCTCCTAAAAAAAGGCATCTAAATTGACCAGATGAGAAAATTAAAAACCCAGCGCTTACAAAGACAGTCTTGAGCAAACTGCTCAAACTGCTCAGAGATGTCTCCATACTTGATGCCCAAATTTTGATGAGAATAGTCCTTTTGAGGAGAAACCAAATTTCCTGACTGGATCTACCTTCACAAGGATAACACTTTGGAAGTGGCCTACTCCTGCTGCTTGTATTCCATTTCCTTAATATTATATAATCCTTCATAAAGTGATCATACTCTGCTTTCTAGCTAGTTAGGGTTATGTCCTCACTATTCCAATCAAAAGATTGCTCCAATGTAAATATGCTTCCTGTTATTTACTGATATTCATGGTTAGCTAATATCCCAATATCTTCTTGTGGTTTTGTTTTGTTTTGGTTTTTTTTGTTTTGTTTTTATTTTTCCCCAGGGACAGTAATTCAAATAAACTAATCTCCTCTGCATATTTATCAGTTTTATGTATTTACACTGATATCACAAGAACATGTGGTACCACAGAACTGTTGATCTGTTTTCATGTAATGTGTACTTTAATTTTCTGGGCTCACCTATGAGACAGCCAATTATACCATTCATTTCTCAGGGTTCTTCAGTTCTGCTAGAGTCTTAGTCTTTTGTCCTCTGTTTTGTTCTTGCCTATGACAGTGTATCATTAGACTTTTCTTAATTTAAAACTTGAGTTACTGGTAATGACATGAGCTCTGACCCCAGTTTAAGCAGTTTTACACTAGCAAACTCAGTACAAACATATATATTTCCCTTTCTAGATAGTTCCTTACTTATCTTTTCCCACTCTTCCATTTTTCTTTCTGAATTGACAGTCCCAGGGACTATCACTTTTTTTTTCATCTAATCCTAAAGGAGGCTCTTAGAGAAAAGATATGTCTTGAAGCTTCATCCTTTTTAGAGGGCCTTATCTAAATTCTAAAAATGTTTTGGTTTTTCTTAACATCTATTCACAGTCCACAGATGAACGGTCTAAATTAGTAGTATCATTGTCTTTTGCCTATATTTGAAGTAAACTTTGTTATACACAATTACCTGGTCTCTGATGTCAATCTGCCATGGTCATCTTCAGATGTCCTGTAGAAAAAGAAGCAACACTAAAAAAGAAAAGGAAAAACCACAACCAACACCCCATGGCTCCCACTGAGATTAGAATGTTTTGGACAGGATGGGAACATGTCCTGGAACTGTTTAATAATGAGAGATAGTGTTACACGTGTTTTGCTGAATCAGGACCTTATGAGGAATAGTGCAGATGGAATTAACACCACAGAGCTGGCTGTATAACATGGACATTTTTGTCAGCTGGCCTTCAGTAGGACAACCAACACCCCAACACTCATTGAAAATGAGCTTTATTAAATTAAACAGACCTTCCTGTACCAATTTTATGGACTCTTTAGGGGACAGAGGCTGCAGCTTTTCCTAGTGACAAATGACAGCCCGACTCGTTAACGCCCTAAGGAATATGAATTAAGTGGATCTGTATCCATAAGGATGTATGAGTGCCTGAGCCTCCAGGCTTATGCCAGGAGATCTCTAACCTCAAATTTCTTCTAGATGGCAAGGATCAGCAACCCTGCAAACAGCACCTTGGCAAAAAAATAGTTCAGCAGTTCTTTAAAATATAGAATTTTTGTGAGTGGGTTTTAGGGCTCAGCCTTACTGGTTTGGTCAAGGCAGGGACACACATCAGCTTGAGAAGGAAGTTTTTATCCAAGGAAACACAGTGGTGTCAAACTGAGCACAGTAGCACTTGGAAGATATAAGATGTGAAAGGCATAACATAGGAGGTTCCCAAGGATGTCTTGAAAATCAAGGTAAGTACTTCTGAGAGAAATATATATGTGAGGACTTTTGACATTTATTTTCAAAGTTAAATTAAGCTGTACCTACTTGAACTGGGAAATTTCACATCTCTCAAATTTGTATTTCAGATCGCTTTCTTGAAAGATATTTTGTATCTATATGAAAAAGAGAAATCTTGAACCAATATAGTAATTAAAAATACACACATTCTCACACTATAATCATGGGTTTAGTACTAAATAACTTTTTCTAGACTACATAAGCAAGGTATTTCTTTGATGATGCACTGATTTTCTCAAATAAGGAATATATTGAGTTCTGACCAGGCTTAGGACCTGAAATAACTCTTTTTTTTGGAAAGAAAAAATCATCAATGGCAGTTAATGTTAGGGAATTAATGTACCCACAAATACTCTTGAATTAACCACAAGCTGATAGGTTCTTACCAATTTTTCCACATCAAAGGCAAGGACTTTGAAATCAGCTGATGAACTGTTTTGTAAGGTTGGAGTGAAAGATGTGCCAGAGACTATTTTAAATACTCCAATATAGCCATGAGTATTCATATCTGCTTCAGCTAGATAATTAAAAATAAAGGTGTTTTAATTATATAGAAATAAATGAAAAATATTACATTCGATATTATTTCACACAGATTCTCAATACAATTAACTTCTAGGTTTTTTTATTGCTTTGCAATCAGAGATGTTCTGCATAGTGCTGAGTTTAAAGAAAAGATAGACTTTTTTTTGATGTTTACTATAATTATAACTGTAATCATATTTTTATGAATACTATTTGCCCTTAGTTCTCATTACTTTCAATTTTGTTTTAGATGCTGTTTTCTAGCAACACTGGGAGTGCATAAAGGATACAATGGTATGCCCAGTTATGTCTAACACAAGGGACAGAGATACACGGGAAGGTGAATAGTGAATTATGAGTATTTTGTATGTTCTGGATAAAAAATATTATGAACTATTGCCTCACACTTTCTGTATTTGTGCTGTGCCCTTTTTTATATGTGTAAGGTGGTTTTGATGACAGCACTGGAAACATCCAGTGTCAGAATTGTTAAACTATTTTTGACCTGAGCTTTCTCACCAATACATACATGAAATTCTGGGAGAATTTATAAAGAAATTAGACAACGGGTCATTGCTGCAAATTTAATCTTGATTTTAATGCACTACAGGACATGAGGTATGCATAAAGCAATTCATTATACATTTAAAACATATTTCTTCACTGTGTAATACACTGGAAATTCTCAGAAAATATCTCAATTAAAATTGATAGGAAATGCCCTTTGCTTGCCAGTTGCAGTACCAATGGTATTTTAGGTTATGTTTGAAGGCATTGACATCAAAGCAAGGTTTAAGACAAAAGCAGATGTCAGAGACTGAAATATTATAGTTCATGGCTTAAACATTGTTATGAAGGAGCTTTGCCTATTATGACAAAACTGCATAAAGAAGCTGTGACCACCAAAGCCCTCTCCTCCCTGAAGACACCTTCTAACAGGAACCTGGGCATTCCCACCTGGCCCAAACGTAGATTAATCCGCTGGGTTCTGTGTTTTTCAAGAAACCCTCACCACCAAGAAGAAGATCAACAGGATGCCATCAGAATCCACACAGTGTTGATATTTTCTGCTTAATCTGTCTCCACCTTACTCTTCCCTCCCAATCCCCTCTTTCCTGCTTCTTCCTTTTTACCTCTCTCTCTCTCATGTACTGTTAAATAAAATCCATACTATTGACTTTGGCATATGGTTTCATTTGCGCCTTAATTTGGGCAGAGGCATTTCTAATAAATTTAATAACTGAATCATAATAGCAGATAAGCAACAAAAACTGCAAAGAACAGTTTATTATGGAAGGCATAGCATAGTGACACCAATTTAAATCAACTAGTAATAGCAGACTGCTTTGAGCTTTTTTGAAGACTTCTCTTTAAAACAATTGCAAATCTGTTTAAAAATATTTCTAAATAGCAAAAGCCTTTAAAAATTATATATCAACTGTAATTAAAAATATTTTATAATCATATTTTTACAATTTTTTGCCTCTTTTTATTCTAAAACAAAGTCATTAAGTAAAAGCCTGCCTCTAGATTCAATAACACACCCTTTTATTTTACTGGAGTGTGATAATATTCTGGTAAGAAGGTCAGAAAGTTGGTAGATGGTGCAGTTTTTAAAATCTGGAAATAAAAACAATGGCAACTGAAGGCACAAGCATGATATTCTGACAAAATTATTTTGGTTGTTTGTTTTTATTTTTTAACATAAGTCTTACAGAAAGTTTAGTCTTCATGAAAATTTAGTCATCAGAATGAACTAGTATGGATTTTTGGTTCATGAAAGCAGCAAAATCATGAACATAGCAGAATATTTCTTCAGCAACAAAAATCACTTTGAGACTCTCTCTAGTAGCTCCATATCCCTCACATGTTTTGGAGCCCTGAACTGGATGCAGTCCTCCTGGTGTGGCCTTCCCAGTTAACTTATAGCCATAAGATTTCTTAACCAAAATTATAATTCCATTTGAAAATCATGAAATATTGATATTTTAATTTAGTTTGCTTTGAGTATCAATAACTTCTTCCATCACATAATGAGCACTGAATAAAGGCTAAGAGTGACTTTACCTGAGCATTACATGGGACAAGCAACTGACTGATGCAGGAGCTCTCTCACACTAATAAATGACTTAAAAATATTTTTTTAATAAAAAAATTAATAGATTCAAAGAGGTACACCCCACAAACTCTAGGGGATTATTAGTCTTTCAGTGGATTATTTGTCTTCTGATTAAAAACTCACACATGGAGAAAAAGGCAAAATTTCACCGTTTTCCATATTACCTTCACTAGTTGATGAATATGGTGGAATAACCAAAGCTTTATAGCTTGGATTGCATCTTAGGGACCTTTCCTGAAGCCAAAACCATGAAAATTATTTTATATGCCTTCAGAGCATGATTCCAGTGCTTGTTTTTTTCCCCTGTTTTGTTCACATGAATTTTCAGGGTAGGAAAACACAAAAATCCTAAAACACCACTTCCCCTACCCCCAGCATTAAAAACATAGCATGAAATAAAAAAATATAACTACAATTGTAAGAGCACAGTCTTCAAAGTCTAAGAAATTCCTAAAGGTTTGTAGCTAAAGGTTGGCTACTTACCTCGTTCCAACTCCTGGATTGATAACCAAGAAAGTACAATCAGTCCAACACAAACACACACGAAAATTGCAAGCAGAGAAGCAAAGAAAATCTCATAGCTGCTAAGAGGAACATATTTCTTATCAGATGATTTTTTCAGCTTCATTTCTGTCTCAAAAACTTCTATGAATTAAGGACTGACAAAAGACACAGCCTGAGAAGGAGGGTAATAATCCACATGAAGAGATATATATAGGAGATGCTTGTAAATTAATTACACCATAAAACTTCACTGACATAGGTTTTTACAACATTCCAGAGCAGTCATAATCATGCACAGGATATGCAAATAAGAAGAAAAGAAATCCACTCAGAGGGGAAGCACTGAAGATTATGTCTCAGATAAAGAAAAAGCAAACCCACAGACATGTATGGTTAGTCACTGGATTTGCACTGTTCCTTGTAATTTCATATTTTTAAGTGACAATATTGCTGCCAAATATATTGCTTATACAGTTTTCTTTTGCTAATTCCTCACAAGGGCAATTATGAGGACAACAGCCCTATCTTTCCTCATTCTGTTTAAAAGTAATTTTATTTATAAAGGAAGTGCTGGGAAATGAATTGTTTAGTAATGTGCCATAGCTCAGCAACACGTTCAGCACTGAACAGTAATTCAGCAGCACAAATTTAATCTGTGTAAGGCATGGTTCTTTGACCACAGAACAGGAGAACTAATCAAAGAAGACATTACGAAATGCATGCTTGTTTTGTATTTTCTTGCCAGGCATAAATGTACCATGGGATGCAAGTCCTTGATAACGTTAAAGCACTGTGAATGGCGAGAGCTGCAGCCTTAGTAGAGCAAGAGTAAATTAAACAGGCAGTGTAGTAACCAGCGTAACCTTTTGGTTATAAATCTAATCTGTCAAAACTTTTGAGCTTCAGAAAAGTAAAGCCATACTGATTCTATTTTTTGAGCCCTGGGAGTTACTGTTTTTGACTCTCAATCAGAGTGCTAAACCCAGATTTGTGGTATGGCACTCTTCCTTGTGGAGAATCTGAGCACACCAGGTATATTCCTGCCTGTCAGAGGAAAGGGAAACTTCGGAGTCAACCTTT
Source organism: Promerops cafer (assembly GCA_013398275.1). Taxonomy (NCBI): domain Eukaryota; kingdom Metazoa; phylum Chordata; class Aves; order Passeriformes; family Nectariniidae; genus Promerops; species Promerops cafer. The sequence goes on along the minus strand of VZSE01002352.1, from coordinate 125,941 downwards.
GGAAGAGAGAAGCTCTACCTACCTGTTAATTGACAGAAATGGAGGTAATATAAATTGGGAAGAAATGAGAAAGTTTTGAAATGAGACTCTTGGATGACACAGTAGTTCTCCATCCAGTCTTTGAGAATTATGGTGTTTGAAAGGATTGCCACACAACTAATAGGACATAAAGCACTAAATCACAATCAAAATCTTGGCCTGACAGTAGGACCCTCCATTTAGTGTAATATCATACCATAATGAAAGTAATATAGTAATATTTCACCTTATTAAAAAGAAATAATTATTTATTTAAACCCAAAGTTTTTAAAACAAAATTCAGTGCAGCTGAATCATACTGCCCTTACAGAGCAAGAGCAAACTGAGTCTTTATCTTGCAAATGGATTAGATCTCTGGGTCACCATGCTAGATGGAGTAGGAATTGCTTTTGTATATACTGTGTCTCACAGACATACACATATATGAATACAAATGTGTGTAGATGTAGATGTATACTTATGACCAGATCGTATTTGTAATGCTGAGCACTGCTGAACTGTGGCACAGTAGTGTCTTTGTAACTTTTTGTGCTTTCTCAGCAATAATTTTAATACCCTTCATTTCAAGGGGTTTAAGTTTCTATATCTTTCTGAATACTGACTATCACACAAATTGACCATGCCTCTAAATAATTCACTTTACTCAGCTACACGTACTAGGTTATCCCACACCTAGCAGAGTTGTGCCATTACAGGGAGTAGGGGAAGAATATGAAGAGGAGGGAGTGACAGAGAGTTGTTAAGGACTGACCACAAGCCCTCAGTCCCCATCTCCCTGCACCACTCCGGGATGGCTTTAAATTACTCTTTCACTGCTCTGTGGAGGAGGGCACTGAGGAACCTTCTGGGTGGGGATCTGGCAGCCAGGCAAGGTTAAATCACTGTGGTTGTCCATGCTGCCCGAAACAATACTCCTTTAGTCCTGTCTTATTCCTAATCAAATATTTTTTTTATCACAAATCTGAGGAGTTTTGTGCAGATGGACTTTGGATTACTCTGTCATATTTTGCATAATTTCACTATTTGTATCATTGACCCTATATATCAGTAACAAAAGGCAGACACTTACCCAAAGATGCCACTGCAATTTAAATTTTGAATTTATGCTCTAAAGGTGAAGAGATTAGTCTAGAGGAGTAAAAACTGCAGCCACTTACAGTTCACACAGATTGCTTACAGTCTGGCCAAAGACATAACTTAGCATGGGTAGTCTCAAGTTGGAGTTGTGACTCCTGCAAGTGAAGTCATTTGCTAAACAATTTCATCTGGCAATAAGGCCATGGTAGCAATAATTAATAGGCAAGCCCTGGACACGGAGCTGATAGCAATTAAAAGTGAATTCTTGCATTAATTTGTTTGCAAAATATTATAGTCTGTACTAGTATGAGCTGGTTATAAAACAATACGAGGACCCCTGTTTCCACGTTTTCATTTGTAAACCTTCAATATGATGGGAGCAGAATTCAACAGTGTGCCAGTGCTTGCCTGCCAGCAGTCAGGAATTGCAGAAGCAGAGAGGTTTATGCTGGAAGGGACCTATTTCAAGCATCTGGTCCTACCTCCTGCTTGGGACCGGGTTAACTGAAATTGGATCAGGCTGTTTAGGGCCACGTCAAGGCAAGATCTGAGCACTTCCAAGGTGGAAGACTCCATAAACACTATGCATTGACTGCCTGCATAGTGACTTTCTTCCCCCCTCTGTGTCTTATAGGAATATCAGCTGCTGCAATTTGTGTTTGTTGCCTCTTGGGCTTTCCCTTTGCAATTCTGAGAAGAGTCCATTTGCCTTCTCTGCAATCATCCCTTAGATATCTGAAGGCAGCAATTAGACATCCCTATCAGCTTGTCAGCCTCAGTCAGTACAGGGACATTGGGTTTTTTCACCCCAGATGCTGGACTTTGGACTTGTTCAACTTGGTTGAGCATTGTGAAGTTTATTCCAGGCCATTTCTATGCCTCTTAATGATGACTGCAAACTGCCCTCTAGACATTGGCTTCATTTGCTTCTACTTTTATTCCTCATTTAATTACTTTTCTTGTTCATTCTTCTTCTGCAGTCTTAGTTGCATTTTTTTTTTTTTTATTTTTGGCATAATTCTAAAATTTGCTTTTCACTTTAATTTCCTCTGTGGGTTGATAGGACTCTTGAAAGCTGGATTTGGTTGGTTTGCTACATGACTAAACTGAATAAATGGTAGGATCCAGTCAGGAAAAGAGTGAGCATTAGCCACTGTTCCTAACAGATTGTGTTACTAACGTCTACTGCAAGTTCTGAATATTCACATGTCATGGACACCCTGTAGCAAAGAAATTAATCACCTAAGGAAATAATGCAAAATTAAAAATAACAAATGAGATTACTCAGTTGAAATTAATAAAATCAGTTGCACGTTATTTTCTAAACTCTAGTTTTATGGCACTACTTATGAACTTTATGATAAAATAATATAACATGATTTTAAAATACTTTAAATTATATAAAGGCAAATACTCTAGTAATGTGATAAAACCCAGAGAAAAATGAAAATTTATTTAATTGTGATAATTGAGTTTTTTTTATAATTATTACTATAGCCACACAAGTGAAACATCAAGTTAGGTCATTTTTAAAGAAATAGGCCATTGACAGAATAGAAATAAAAGAGATTCACAATTTAGGTCATTTATACTGCATCCATATCTGCAGTTTCACAGGTTTTGTAGCTTTATTGGGCTGCTTTTATTTCCTTATTTGATCAGTCTCCAGCACAGGGTGAAAAGACTGCTGACATAGGAGGAGAGGGGATGTTGTGCTCAGATAATTCCTCTAATGCCCAGACTATCACAAATATACTTAAAGCCTGACATTGCACTAATGACTAGCTCTCTGCGGGAAAACATTTTGTCACCCCCACAGACTTACCCTGCCCTATCAAAATGAAATGAAAATCAGCTTTCTTTTGGCAGCTCTTTTCAGATGTCTAAAGTGCTTTGTCCCTTTCCCTATGCAGACTTCCAGAGAGGGAGATAGAAAACCAAAGCAAAAGATCTGCTGTGAAAGTGCAAAAACAGACTATGAGCTATTTTCACCACTGCATCATTTCCTTTTGCATCAAAAGGAGAAGTTTAAAATGGAGATCATATGGAAGGACAACTTCTCAGTAATAGTAGAATCATAGAACGGCCTGGGTTGAAAGGGCACTTAAAGATCATCTCATTCCAACCTTCCTGCCATGGACAGGGACACCTTCCACTAGACCAGGTTGCTCAGAGCCCCATCCAACCTGTGCCAATGCCTCACCACCTCCAAAGTAAAGAATTTCTTCTTAATATCTAATCTACACCTACCATCTTTCAGTGTGCAGCCATTCCCCCTTGCCCTGACTCTCCAGGCCCTTGTAAATAGTCTGTCTCCATCTTTCCTGTGGGCTCCCTTCAGGTACTGGAAGGCCACAATTAGGTCACCCCACAGCCTGCTCTGTTCCAGGCTGAACAATCCAAATTCTCCCAGTCTTTCCTCGTAGGACAGGTGCTCCATATCTCTGATCAACTTGGTGGCCCTTCTTTGGATGTGCTCCAACAGGAACATGTGCCTCCTGTGCTGGGGACCCCAGAGCTGGATTGCAGTAACATCGTATTTAAAAAGAAAATGAGGATGAAAAATATCCGTGGTAGTGGTCATCCAACTGTGAAACTTCATATGAAAGGAAAAACATGGACCTCATTTACTAAACAAGTTATCAGAAGTTTTAGTCAGAAATATTTAATTCTTTGTGTAAGTCATTATTAAATGTTGCCTGACTAAAAGTCACATAATATACATCACTAATGTGCTTCAAAGATCTTCAAAGATCTTCTCATGTATGTGTGACCCAGCAAGACATAACTCGGCAGAGGAGTCATGGGAGCAGAGGAGTACATTGTCTTTTTATTCACCCTCTTTTTACCTGTTTCCAGAATAACCCAGCTTGGAGGACTTGCTGAATCCTCTGTTTTCTGGAATGCTATTTCTCATCCTGAGATTCTTAGAGAAGATCACAAAATTTTAAAAGAGCACGCAGTATTAAAGATGTCAGAAATGAGCAATAGTATTCATTTAAATTGGATTAGAGATGGTTAGAAAACTATGCTATGGAACACAAAAGTGTTGAAAAAATTTGGGAATACCTGTATTTTAATAAAGAGAAAAGTATGAAGGAACAGCATCTCCATTTCCCTCCTGAAGTCATACAGTTTATGATAATTAAAAATCCAACGAATTGACCATCCCAAGCCCTCCAAAACCAAACTGAAAGACCCCCAACCTGCTCTCAAGGCCATGGAACAAATGTACGTGCCCCTAGGTCTAGGCTATATATGTCTCCATTTGGCTGTCAAAGGTGGGAAGATAGAGAAGGGAATTGGACTTGATATCTGCCTTCAGTCCCTAAACATTCCCCAAATCCTGGGTCTAAGTTGAGTAGCAGTTATTCAAATCTCTGAGTTGATGTCTGTTGGCCTCATCACATTGGAAGGTTTTCTGTAGTGGGAAGATCTTCTCATGGAGTCATCTGAGTGTTTGCTCTGAGACACTGCCCAAGAACTTTCACATGCGCACCTAACAAGTTTCCTAGGCGTGATCACCAAACAGAGGGGATATATAATGTGCAAAATAATATAGTAATGGATTAAGTAACCAATACATTTACTTTGTGTGGAAGACCATATTGAAACTGACAAAAGGTTCTGAGGAGTTTTAGATTCCTATCACACAAGCAAATATCTGTTCTGTTTTGTGCATTCATAGTTTAAATTCTGACTTCCAGTAAGACCATAACAAAAAGGGAGAAAAAAAGTATAAATCCTTTACAGATTTTACACATCCCTTGAAAAGTGTTCAGAAATATGGATTAAGCTGAACAATTCAATTAAAAGATCCAAATAAATTGCTGGGGAGTAATCTGTCTTCATGTTAACAAATCAATATCAGAAGAGTAATTAAAAAGTCACTGCTGTCATTAGCAATAGTTCTTCAGACTGTCTTGGAAAAAAAAATTGCACAGAAAGCAAAACTGGAATATATCACCTTTCCCTCAATTTGGAGGAAGGCCTTTTTAAAGCAAACAAAAAACTCTCCTTGTTTCAGCACATTCTGGAAGATTTCACAGGACAGCACTGAGGTTCTTTTCTGGGTCAGTCTGTATCTTGTCTGACTGGTTAGCTGCAGCTCAACATTCACTTCCTTTTCCCAGCAGTTTCCAACAGAGAATCAAAGAGTCTTATTTTAAGTCAGACTCAGAGAAATATATTTTTGAATATATTATAATAAAAAGTGGGGCTAATTAAAAGTATCCAGAAAGGAAATCTGTGATGGATCCAGTTGACTTCAGCAGAAGTGGTAGCAGACCCAGCAACAGGCACTGAGAATATAGGAAGATTTGCATCCAACTTTAGAGACCCAGTGGTGAGGGTACGAATTGCTTCTGGAGGCAATCAAATCTTTCTACATTGACTAAATATAATAAATAAATATATTGTCATAAATTTCTAATTTTTAGTAAATGAAAATTAGATAGAATGAGAATAACATGATGCCTTGCATTCAAAAAATAAACTAATAGACCACATTGAATTAATTAGCTGAGTTTAAACCACTATATGCACATACTTCCTTATATTCCCCCTTATTATTAGGGGAAAAAAGGTGTGGATCATGGGAAGAAAGTGAAGACAGTAGCAATTAAGAAGAAAACAGAAAATAGCATGAGCCACCTGAGCAATGGAAAGAGCATGTCAATGCAAAGTTCTCTGTGACAAGTAAATGGTATGAGTCAGGAGCAGATATGGCACACAAGGGAAGAATCAGAGTCTTAACTCAGCTGATAACACTGCACGGCAAAGTAGGCAGGTAGAAGACAAAGGTCAAGAGGACGTAGCAACATTATTGCTTCTCTGAATTCTCTGATTAATTGATGTAAAAGCCAGTGTGGAGCAGTCACTGAAAACAGCAGCAAATTTGCCACAATGTTATAGTTTCTATGAATAAAACAAATCACAGGATCATTGCGGTGTATAAAGATTTGTGCCTTGTAGGCTTATATGGAAGCATTGAAAGGAAAATTCAAGTGGCAGGGGAATGGTTCTCTTCCATCCTTACCTTTTGTTCAGAATGATAGAACAAATGCAAACTAAGTTTTCTATACTATACATCACAGGACTTTGTCAGTGTATATTTGTTTCTAAAGAAGTTTGAAAGAAAATCTTATCTGTTTGCAGATTAAAGGGCCACAAAACACAGAAGAGGGAAAGGTCTGAAACATGGACTTAGATATGGGGTAGCTTAGCCTCTTTTAGTTCTATGTAAACCATTACAGGATATCTATAACCTGTGCAAAATATGGGGAAAAATCTGGTGAAAACTTTGCTGTCACTAAAATGCATCTTCATCTTTTGTGTGGTTTCCAGCAGTCTTTCCCAAGTTTTTCCATGATACTTAGAAAACTGTTATTCTTGATGAATATTCAGAGATTTTGTCTCAAAAATATGAAAAATGGGAAATTTAATATTCAAATAATAATTCAAGCATTAAGATCTGTATTTCATGAGTGTTATTCCAACAATTCAATGAACGCTCTTGACTGCAGATCTTGATAAGCATTGCTTAAAACATTGATCTGTTTAAACATTGATCTGTTTAAACATTGATCTGTTCTACAGATTGGCTTGCTGGAGGTACTTAAAAGGTCTCTAAATTTTAACTATTAAAAATGTGAATAGCATCTGTTTTTCTGAAATTTTAGTACCTTAAAATTCCCATGTCCTCTTGATAAATATCTGTCTCTTTTAGGCCAACTCATATTTAAACTGATCTCTTTTCTTTCGACCCTGAAAAACTCTAACCATAGGTATCTCCATAACAGGAGAAGTAAGAAGTGCTTAAGGAGCAATAATTATCTCTATTGCTAACATATAGAATCAATGATAAAAAGATAGCTTGTCCATAACCCTTTGGAATGATTTTGGAAATCTGTATGTGAAATCCAATCTGGTTTTATGAAACATTTGTTCTCTGTGTATCTGCGTTATGGCTGTAACAGTCTTACCTGCCTGAGATTCTGAAGGGCATACCATAAGAAACAAACCCTCAAATTTCTCCATTATTATACCTTTTGCTGCCATCTCATGTGGTTACTTTGTTGTTGTCCACATCAGGCAGAGCAAAGGAAAATCAGATGCGTGGGTCAGAAACAGATTACTCAAATAAAGGGAGAAGATGGGAAGAAGTAAATCTGAAATCCTTGCAGTTCGTTCCCAAATAGCACACAAAATGAGGTGAAAGCTGAGGCCAGAGAAGCTGTAAAAGAGAACTGATAAGCATTTACCTAGTGTTCAGTGTGTCAAGTGTAAAAATAAGCTTACTCTCTAAATATACCTATTCCAAAGCATATTGGCAGCATGATTTTTTTTATGTTAAAAATTATCTACACATCCTTCCAAAAACATTCGGCCTCAACCTTGCTCCTTTCCTTTTGAAATTTGTAGTGCAGCTTTCAGTAGAAGCTGAGCCTGACTTGAAAAAGGAGATTTCTACCAATGTAGAATCCTTTGAAAAATTCCACTTTACACCTAACATAACAGCAAGACAACAATTATGTGTGAGTTCTGGAGCAAAGGTATGACAAGGGAACTATTGTACTTCACCTTAAAAGATTCCCCAAGCCAGGTAACGCAGATCTCAAGTTAGAGCACTAAATGATTTGGTCATTCTTGTTTTCTTGTCCTCTGTACACGACCCTCTAAATAACTACTGAACTAAAGGTAATTTATATTCTTTTAGACACATGTGGAGAGATATTCAGGTCAGACCTCTATGATAATCCATTTAGCTTCTTGCACCAAATTAACGTTTCACGTTAGATGTTTGACAAGATGATAAATAAACAAAATGATGTACAATTGGTTTCTATTTTTTTGTTTTTAACATGATAATTATTTTAGCAGTAGCTGACAGGTAACACAGAAGGATGAGGAAAATGCTGTTGCATTTTGAAAGCAACTGAGCATGTAATTACTTTCTCAAAGATTCAAATAACTGGACGTATCTATTTGAAAAGGAGTTCAAATTTTGGTCATTGTCTTCAAATTGTTCCTCATTACCCATTGTAGGTACTACAAATAGGACACTTTATATTTCAAAACTCTTTAAATGCTCCCAAGATACTGAATGGAAAAATGTTTTATAACTATTGTTGAATCTATCAACAACTTCTTTATTTTAATGCCTATCTAAAATGGGAAAAAATACCTATCAAACACAGCAGCACACAGGAATTACTAACAATGATAATTGAAATTTTATAGCTTTTTTTTTCTATTACAAGCCTTCAGCCTCAATTTGTCTTCATTTAAAAGTTGGAATTGCCACTGAAAAACCAATGAGAACTGGACAACTGAGACACAGGACTAGTCTGCATGGAAGGATTTATATCCCAATGTAAACCAACTCTGACAGATTTCATGTGCTTTGGAGGAAAAGAATCAAACGAAAACAAAAAGAGAAAAAACTTGCTCTTTTAAGTCAGTCTGAAACATGGGAAAAGCATAAAAATTATTAGAAACAGATCAAATGCAGTGATGCCAAAAATCAGGCCTTACAAAACCCTTATAGAAGTGACCAATGTTTCAGATTTAATATATTTTTTTCTCTTGTAGGAAGGAAGGGACAGGCAATGGAAATGGGATGACTCAGTGCAATTCTATAAAAAGTATTTTAAAGCTTGAAAATATACCTGCATTTTAGCTTGTATTCATCTATCACTATACAATTACACAGAGTTTTAGCATTTCCAGCTTACACGTATATCAATTATTTCAATAGACAAGTCAAAACCCTGTAAACATTATATTGCTCATTGATTTTCTCCCAACTTTCCAGAAACAACACATTTTAAATCAATTTACCTTTAACAATGTCTTGTTAAGTACAAGCCCAGCAGATGGATTTGAGATCTCTGCTTTTTTTCATTTAGATATAGAATTGATGAAAGATTACACAAGTGGAAGCAAGTTGGAAATTCTATTGCTAAAAAAGGCTGCAGTTCCCTCTCTCATACCTCTGTCAATTCTTCAAATTATAAATGGAAAATTAAACTGTTTCAGTCACAAAATACTAAACTTGAATTTAAAATTGTAAGATCATATTGATTTGAAAATATAATTTTAGGAATAATTGTTAGTGTACAACTGTATTATAAGATTTTCCTGTTACTACCAATCGAAAAAAATCCATATATATTTACAGTTATTAGGCTTATTGTCTTGGGGACAAAAACTTTTAGCACAGTCTGCTATTAACTAGCCTGAAAGTCTCTGCTCTGGAAGAATAAGGACTCTTAAGTCTAACAAGTTTTTAGAGATTTAAGTTGACAGGGAAACACAGATATAACATTCAGAATCTGTAAATGGTGAATGAGTCTCACATATTTTATAACAAATATTAAGCTTCTATTTCTTTTCCAGAAGTATGAAAGAACAATCATGATAGATGACTGCTTCTAAAAGAACAGATATGTCAATTTAATCTGGTTTATTTTAATTTGTTTGGATTTTTTTTTCTTATTTCTTAAGTAAAATCTTTTGCTACATTGTAGCACGTCTGACTTTCTTCCATGATCTTAGAGTTTCATTTGGGGACACTAATATCTTGCATTTTCCTTCTCTCCCCCAGTAATACTTATTCTTGATGGTTATCTTTGAGATTTTATGTTGGAGATCAAGTTTATCCAAGAGAAAAAAGGGGTCAAAAGTAATAAAGTCAAATTGTGCCACCACATGCATTTTTGCAGCATTAAAAAAAAAAAAAAAAAAAAAAAAAAAGTGTGTGGAGGCTGAAAACAGCATAATCTCCCACAAAAAAATGATTTTCACCACAGTCACATGTGAATGCATGAACAGTCAAATATAAAGAAAAAGGGTAATTTTTCAGGGAAGCAGGCTAGTAAAATGCCTACTAAATGGTGTAATAGTGCAGCTGTACAAATGATAATATTCATACAAATTCTAAACACTTGAGAAGCAAAAGGATAATGGAATTAAAAATATCATTTTTTCCTGTTGGATAATTCCATATGTACTCTATTGTTTAGGAATTATGTGAAACAAATTAAGATATTTAGAGATATTTCTTGTTTAAATATATTTTTAAACCATCTTCTATGAATACATGAAAAACATGACACTTTTTAAACAGATGAGGTTGTTAATAGCATTTACACCACCCATGGGAAAGTCAACAAAGTATACTTGGTCATTCAGAAATCACAGAAATGGAGACGGACCATTTATTAAATAAAGAACAAAAGCTGATTTTTCACCTAATTTCTAATAACTAAAATCCTCAATCATCAGAGAAAAAATAATAATACAGAGAATTAGCAGACATTCTGTCCAAAGTGAGGTTTAGATTTGGTAAGATGAAAGTTAAAGAAGGAACATGTTGGAAGGCTATGCCAGAAAACTAGAATAAAATACAATCCAGGGAAAAAAAATAGAGAAGTATCAGAGAAGGTAAAATTAAAGAAACAAAAAAAAAAGAGACAAGGTAATGATTTTTGAAAACACCACAACACATAGACTAAACTATGACATAATGTGGATAGAAAAATTCTGTCAACTGTGAGTAATTCAGGCATTAATTAGTAAACTTTTTTTTTCTTAAAGAAACTCATTGTTTACTCTTCTCTACAGTAATGTGAAATTTTGTGTGTTACAGTGAAGAAAGTATCTGTTAAACACTATTGAAGTTTTTGAAAAAAACTGTGAGTATATACTGGGAAGCTGAGGAGGGACATTTCATCAGGACCTGGAGTGATAGGACAATGGGTACAAATTAAAGGAGGGGAAATTTAGGTTAGATATTAGGAAGAAATTCTTCCCTGTGAGGATGCTGAGGCGGTGGCACAGGTTGCCCAGGGAAGTTGTGGCTGTCCCATCCCCAGAAGTGTTCAAGGCCAGGTTGGACGGGGCTCTGAGCAACCTGGTCTAGTGGACGGTGTCCCTACCTGTGGCAGGGGTTTGGAATGAGATGATCTCTAAGGCTGATCTTTGATCAACCCTTTAACATTCTATGATTTTATTCTGACTTGCTGAAGAATGAGAAACACGTTCACCTCTAAAATCTTGTATAAAACTCTGTCTACTAAATGTGTCAGAGCACTGCGTGTGCTTGCAACGCTGGAGCCTGGTTGCAGGGATCTGGGAAAGGGTGCTCTAAATGTCCCTTCCTGAATGTGACCTTGTTGACATTACAGCTGTATCTGCAGCACAGCTGGACAGGGACAAACACACACCCAGTGACTCCTACACAGGTGCCATCGGTCTTGCGTCGACACAGCCACTTCCAAACCACAGCAAGGAATTGCAAAGGTTCAATGAAACACGAGCGTTTACAGTGCTTTTCATTGCTAAGCATGATGTTATAGGGCATGGAATATCCCTCTGACCCGACTTTGTCCCAGCCCAATATCTTCCCTAAGCCCACCCTGCTCACTGTGGGAGGCAGAATGGGAAACAGAGAAAACCTTGGCACTGCTCAGCCATGGCCAATACATGAGAGAGTTTCAGACACTGTTACAAAACACGGTATTACACAGACTGCTATAAAGAAAATTAACTCCACCCCAGCTGGACCCAGTACAATAGATAAAAAGAATATTATTTAATCTAATGATGCAATTTAGTGAGTAAATAAATATTGATTAAGTAGCTATGATAACCGCTACATCTACTTCAATGATATGAAGCTTTCACATTGGTGACAGTTGGTGACACTAAATGACAAGGTAAAGAGAGGAAAAAAAAGAAAAGGTGAAGGTGATTTTTGCAATACTTACCACTGTTTAGGTAATAGGGAATTTTAACCTCCTGGGAAGGTAAATCTTAACTAACAGCTCAGTTCTGAAAAGTTGTAAGATATGAAACCCTGCATTAGCAAAACTCACAGTCAGACCAATATTGTTTAAAATTACACTCTTTGCTTGATCTGACACCCTTTTGGAAACAATATATTCAATATCAGGAGGCAGCCACTGTGTTTATTGTTGAATCTTATTCTCTTCACAGTATTCCTATTTTAACTCAGACAAATAAACCATAGTTTTCTTTTTCAATGTTAGAAAACGAGTTTTTTAGTTCTTATTGATCAGGTTTTATACTAGTGCATGGACTGCTGGGATTTCTGCTTTGTGCTGAGGATTTACACCGACCATCGCTTCTGTTTAACTTTCACAGTCGTGTTTCACTGTGCATTGAAGTCAATATTACAAATTTGAAACAGAGATTTGACTGTAGCATGTCCACTGGGCTCACTGAACAACATACCAGTAGTGATAATTTTGGGACCTGCTGGACAGCAGTCTATTTTCAGACACCTTAAGACACACCCTTATAAAAGTCCTCCTTCGTAAGGAGTGGTTAATGTACACAGATTTTAGGCTCCTGGCACATCAAAGGAACTTTTTCAAGAACTTCAGAAAGTTTCTGAGTTAGTGGAAGGTGTCTCTGTCCACTGCAGGGGGTTGGAACTAGATGATCTGTAAGGGCCCTTCCAACACAGGCCATTCTGATTCTATGAGAATGGGTAATAGAACATTAGACTATGTCAGTGTGAGTGGGACATAGCTTGTTTCTAGCTGTATGACATCCTTCTATTGGCTAAGTGCACATTTAGGCAAAGCCCAGATGATCTGTACCCCTAACAGATTTCTCTGAGTCACACAATATTTTATGCTTTCTAAGCACATTCTGGGTTCTCTAAAGGAGAGGGTTTTCTGCCACTGGGCTATATCAGATTAAAATTGTGCTCCTTGAGCTGGCTCAGCTAAGCCAGACATGACTGAAGAGGTGTCAGGGAGAATTAACCCTTCACTCCATACCACTGAACTGCTCACGGAAAACGGCACGTGGTCTCCTCATGACACCTAACAACATCAAAGCAAATCCAAGCAGGTGATCCCAGGGATTGTGGTGCTGATGGAGAGATACATAGGTTAAGTAGCATGGATAAGGGAGACAAATTCAGGACCTATATTCAGGCTCAGTTCAGTGGGCTACATATGGAACCAGAGTCTGGCAGCCCTGCAAACACCCTGAGTCATTTGCTGCTTCCTTGACCTCTGACATCAACGTAGGCAAAGTGACTAAACTAATTATAGGTTTTTTTCTATAATTGTAAAGAGGGCTTTTAAGCTAAGAACTGAAGCTTTCAGTTCTTAAAAGCTTTCAATTCTTAAGAAAAAGGAGTTTTGGCAAAAGTCAGTCTGTTCTGTTTTGGAGTCAATACAAAATTCTAGCTAAATGAAAAGTTGAGGAAAAAAAACCTGTTGGTTTTTTTGTTTGTTTGTTGTTTTTTTTTTGTTTGTTTGTTTGTTTGTTTGTTTGTTTGTTTTTTGTTTTTTGTTTTTTTTTGTCTCTGTGTTGATCTCATCCAGACTTGGCTTTTTGCCTGGTCATTTCCTAGTGCCCAGTGGGAAACATCAAGGAGGCTGATGCATCAACTTTCACTATCTGCAAACTAAGAAAGAGAAAAAGAGAAAAGGACCAATTTCATGGCACAGAGACTAAAGTGATAGTGTAGGGAAGAGGTTTCAAATGCCATTACCTGCTGTCAGAAATGGATCTTTAATGGCAGATAAAAACTGACCATGTCCCTAAAGCAAAATAAACCAAAGAATGACAGCAAAAGATATTCATAGGGAGTGAAAGGAAAGTGCTTTGCTTTGGAATCAGGCCATAAGGAAAAGTGCAGCTAAGGATAATTCATTTTACAATCCTCCCCAGGCTGTATTAGTGCTCTTGCAATTTTGGAGAATAATAGAACTAAAATGTTCTTTCCTGGAGCTGTGAGTTCAGCTTCATTAGGTCTTTTTTCCGTATATTGGAATTTAGATAGCAGGGAGATATGTCCCTTTCATCACCAAAAATGGACAGATACAGATCATTAAATCACCTCTCCTAATATCTAGAAGTATAAGTTAAGCTTAGGGATGTAGTACATGTTTCTCCAGAAACAGCCCACCATTTTTCTAGGAATTATATCAACTAACTCTTATGAATCCAGCTGGTCATAGTTGGAAGTTGATGTTAACAGGCCTGATCCAAAACCCACTCAAATTGGGAGACTCTCACTGACATCACCATTGCAGCCATCACTGGTTGTAGAGGAAGCCCCAGGACATCACAGAATAGTGATTTTATTTATTAAAAATATTAAAAAATAATACCTGCATTTTAATCTTTCTGCACTACATATTTATAGAGGTTAAGTAAAACTGAAATTCAATGTAAATATCTCAGATTTCAGTAGTATTTTAAATCTATATTCAAATACATCTTTTTAAACACATATTTAATTAAGAAACAATGTTTAAAAGTAATTTTCTAACAATCTGTAATGTATGTCTCATTGAGTTATTGCATTTATAAGAGTCAGCTTAGTTTTAAACTCTTCTCAGCATATAAAAAGAAGCTAAGCACATTAAAATCCCTACATCATTTCAACTAATAAGTCTACTTCAAAAACCAGTAAAGTTTAGTCCCACATTTTAACAAGTGTTTAGGTGACATGGTGATGATCTTGAGAATGGTTTCAAAATAACTTGCATGTTCATGAATACTAAAGAAATTTATTGTTGAAGGAAACATATTGCTGCAGCAGTTGGAAAATCAACACGAGAAAATTAAACCTGATTCATAATTTTAACACTGATTCAGCGAAGTATGGAAACACATGCTTCAAGCTAACACAGAGCTGGTAAGTGAAGTCAGCCTCAAAGTGAAGCAAAAAGTCCTCCCTCTGAGGAATGTCTGTTGAGCCAGAGAGATTATTCAAGGGTAGAAAATTAGTTGGAGCATGAAAAATAAATTTTTAAAGGAAGATGTGCCGATAAAACCAGCAAAATAGTAAGTGTTGTTTCTTTATTAGACATTTCAGACTTTTTCAGATGGCTAGAGAAGTGAGTATCAAGAGTGGGTCAAGTCCTTAGCTTGAAGTATGGGTGAAAAGTCCTGGTTAGAGAGTACTTAATATTGAACACATGCTTTCAGCTAATTGCGTCTGGGGAAATTTTTCTTAAGGTACTTAAAAGCCCCCAAACACCTCTCTAAATTAATCTTAAACTACTAGCATTAAAGGACTTCAGAATGACTTTTACCATGTAATATATTTAGAAAAGAAAGAAAAAAGAGCTGGCCAAAACCCCCAAATCCAACCCCCAGTGCAGGTTGAATTCCCAGGTTAAATGTCAGGAAAGGAATGGAAAAGATACTCCAACTCATTGTAAGCATCCCAAATGACACATAGATATTAGAAAACATAGAAGTTAGAACATGGACATTTTAAAATCCATTCATTTAGAATAATCTCATTCATTTTTTTTTCTCCAGGAGAGGAAGAGAGCAGGTTTAGACTAGACACTACCAAAAAAAAAAAAAAAAAGTCCCTGTGAGAGTGGTGAGGCACTGGCACAGGTTCCCCAGAGAAGCTGTGGATGCCCCATTCCTGGAAGCATTCAAGGCCAGGTTGGATGGAGCTCTGAGCAACCTGGTCTAGCTGCAGGTGTCCCTGCCCATGGCAGGGGAGTTGCAATCAAATCTTTAGGGTCTTTTCCAACCCAAACCATTCCAGAATTCTATGATAGCAAAGGTTTTAGATTGGCTTAATCAGATGTTTTGACTTAAGCAGACTTCTGATTCTGTTTTATGTACAAATTTATCATAATGAAGCTTTGCAAGGCGAATGCAAAGCTTTTGAAATCCTATTCTCAGAAAGCTGCTATCAGTGGTTTGGTACCTGGAAGGAAGCCTGTGAAAGGGTTCCATAAGAATTACATTTCAGCAGAAGCAACTGCTTAACAACATTATTTTTATCTAAACATAGTTGTATATATGCAAATTTAAAACATACACATTTTATTCCTTTGCTCTTTCTGATTAACTTCAAATAGAAATATTTTGCTATTGAGTTAGTCTTTATTGTACTTTGTCCAATAACAAAAAGATTTTTGCTATTGATTTGAGTTAGTCTTTATTGTGCTCTGTTCAATAACTAAAAGATTAAAAAGTGGAATATTTTATTCTAATCAGATAAATGGCAAATGCTCATTTGGGGTTGAAAATGTGAGACAGTGAATCAGACATGAATGAACTGAGCTCACCTTTACTGAAACTGTAGTGTTTTCAGGTTACAACAGACAAAGGTACTCCCCTTCTATTTTGCAGTGATCTCTTATCTCACATAGAACAATTTTACAGATTTCTGAAAAAAAAATGTAAAACCCGAACCAACAAAAACCAAAACACAACACACGGACCCCCAAACCCTCAAAAAATAAAAGGGTTTTCATTATTGATGTTCGAACCTTACCTTAGTAAGTTTCAATTCATATGTTTTGCTGGGAGTACAGTTCTAGGCACTGCTTTTTAAATATTCCAAGCTCTGAAGGAAAACCAGGGCTTCCCTCCGTGAAGGATTAATCTGCCCACCGGAGGGCAGTGCTGCTCTTTCCAAATCCCATATTTTTCCTCCTTTATTTGGAAGGGAAAAGAAGACAAGCGTTAGAAGTCTGGGTTTCAGGGGGCATCTCTGCGAAGTGCACTCATACTGCTGCTCTTGGTATTGCTTCAACAGCTTAGGATAGGGAAAACACACAGAAATGTTCCCGAAGTTATGTTCTGGATGGAGTTAACTAACCACTGAAACCATGTACACATGAAAGCTTTGTGTTGGTACTTCCACAATTTACAGTTTCATCCTGATTTGACAATATTCAGCCTATGCAATTTTGATAGAAATAATAGATCTCAGTTTGAATTAAATAAAAAAAGAAAGAATTTAACAATAAACTCTATTTCTGAAAATGACAGCCTTGATTTCCTACTCCAGAGAGACATTTTTCCTGATGTGTTACTATGGTTACAGTTATGAAAGTTTAGGAAATAACTACAAACAAACTTTGTTTCTGATAAAAACTGCAGTTACCAGAAATTGTTCTACTTATTCTTCAAGCATTACATTTTGGTCTCTGAGTAATTACCAAAATAATTTCATTCACTGGGAAACTGATGATCACAGAGACTATGCTAGAACAATTTTGCTTCTTGATAAAAGTATTGCTTTTCCTAAAAATCAGGAAAAGCAATACATTCCAGATGGCTACACAAACTCCTTAGGCATGGATTTTTCAGCAACACACACATTTATGTATCTGCCAGACTAATTTTTTATTCAAATCCTTAAAAACAAAGTAGCACACCAACAAAAATTAATTTAGACTATTTTTTGTTGAAAACTTTCAGTTTAAGAAAGATAAAAAAGGAGTAAAAGCTGTTGCTTTTTTTTATTCAGAAAAATAGAGATGCTTTTTTATTAGCATTTGTTCTTACCCTCAGTACTGCACTCATGAAGATGAGACAAGCACTCCTTAGGTTCTGCTTTACCAGTACCTATGTAAATATTGCTATTTAATCAACTTCAAACGTTTGAAGAGGGCACGATGGATTATAATCACTCAGGATTTCAGCACAGAAAAAAAGCTTCAAAACTTTTTTCTTTGTGTTTACAGAACCCAGAAATACCCCACAGAATTTCTAAGGTGATACATCTCCAGCATGGTGGTGATTTTATGCACAATTTCATGTAGTCTTCTCTACAGGATTTTTAATGAAGTCCATCCAAGCACAACAACAGTTGTAGATGGGAAATAAGATTGAATATGTCAAAGGAGATTTATGTGTAGATCATTATTTTTAGGCAGAAGAGAATGATAGCTGTCTTGGGGAAAGAATTATGGTCCTGAAACTCTCATCCAGTCACATGGGTTTCAAAAAAGATATTAATTACAAGAAGGAGGATGACCTGTTTGTGAAATTGTAATCCTTTTTAGTTCATTTCTATAGTTTAATTGCCAAATTAGATTGCTTCTTGGAAAATCACTTCTAGGGAGCATTTTCTTAGATAAAGATCAGTGAATCCAGTTAGATTACATCTGCCTGTTTCTTGTTTTCCACTCACTCTTGCTCATATCACCATTTCTTAAAGGATTTGGATACGGAACCAGTAACTTCCCTGTTGGATAACTGAAAGGGTCCCTCTAGATTTGTCGACTCTGTATTGGCACCACTTGCACTTCTCACAACTGCAGAGGCAGATCTGATCTGATATTAAATTAGGACAAGTTTTGCATGGTAATGACTAGGCTCAAAATTCAACTTGGTGCATGTCCCAGTAGTTTTATATTGTCACCTTCCAGCCCCCTCTCCACACCCACAGCTCACTTCTAATAAGATCCCTGTGTCTTCAAATTCACTGATTTTTAGCTCCACAAGAAATTCCGTTTGGATATTTTCATAATGCTGGGCCATAATCAGAAGCTATGAGGAGAAAGATAGCAAGTTCATTAAGAATTATTCTACTTCATTTTCTTACTGCTAAAGGGTTTTAAACTGACAGACTGAAAATAATCAAATGATCAGTATATAGGGAAACTCAGCTCACGTCTCTTATCCTTTGAACAAGAAGCATAGAAAGCTAAATAGCCAGAAATCACCTAAAAATGACCTTGATAGCTCAGATGTTGTTGACATAGTCAACAAGGGCATTTGAAGAAAAATAAGAGGAAAAATATCTGTCAGCTTATAAAGAGCCTCTCTGTAACTAATGTATCTACTTGCACCTTTTTCTAACTCTTCATTTAAACTAGGGTTTAATTTTTCTTGCAGTGGAGGCTGGTGGAATCTGCAGTTTTAGCTGGAGGTTCCACATGTAAACTCTTCTACAGTTTCATATGTACTTATCTTCTCATCTTCATCATTTATTGTGAATGTTGTGCTAGGCCTTGATTTTGCCTCAGGGTTTGCTGTGATTTAAAAATAGAAGTATAAATCATTTTTGCTTATTGCCTTGCACAGACCTGCTGTATGAATAGCACAGAACACCATTAAAAATAAGGTCATGGGTGGAGGTGAATAAGCATCAAACATGGAGCCAAGAATTTCCTGTTAGCCTAATAAAAATCTTAACATAAATGCAAATGAAGCAGTAGTTATTAGAGTTACGAAACACTAACACATAGTTTAAACTAGTAAATAAAAAACTTACTGACTATAAAAGCTAAAGAGCTGTACAGGAAGACTTTTAAGTTATCTGTGCCTCTAATGTGTTATGCTCATCTTTTCTGTGACTGCTACAGTCAGTCATGACAATTTTCTTGAAGCAGAGACATCTAGAATGGCATCAGCATGCTAATGGCATCAGCATCAGCACTTTTCAGGTGGATTTTCTTTTGCCTCACCTGCTGCCTTTCCTCTGCTCCCAGAGAAAGGGTGGAAGCTGCTCTACAGCCCCCCAGCATCTCCCAGGAGCTGCCTGGGGCTGCATCCCCTTCCCTGGCGGCACTTCCAGAGCTGGAGCTCAGACTGGGCACCGGGAACCCAGCTCAGCCCCCCTCGGGCCGAGGACACTCCATGGACAGAGCAGTGCAAATAACACCCAGGAGGTAAATATATTCCTGATAGTTCTAAGCAGGTTACCTGAGGCTCTCCTAAGAATTTTTCTCAGCCTTAGGAAGAAAACAGTCCATTCCATGCATAAAATGTGCCCATTTTAGCTCCTGGGGTAATAATTAGAATACCTACTCACTCTGATGTTTTCTAGAAACTGGAAGAAAAATTAAGGGAACACCAGAGACAACCTGAATTTATATTGGAAAGTTGATTTTTGCTAAAGTTAATAGCTAAAAGTAGAATGAAAAAAAAAAATATCCTTTAGACACACTGTAACTTTTGTGAAGCAGCAGGAACAGCTTCCACAATCAGCCGACTCCTGACTAAGTGGATCCAGAAGATGTACATGTAGAAAATGATGATATCTTTTTGAAGAAAGTCACTGGGAGAGAAAATTTAGCACATAGAGTCATTAATGAATCTAGAAAAATAAACTAGCTCAGATTGGAAAAAAAAGAATATTTATTTTCATTTTGCTTATTTAACTTGGGAAAACATTCTCTTCCTTTTTTCTCCCATCAGAATCATCCTATGAAGGAATCCAAGAAATCCATGAAGGAATCCTTCACAGATAGGAAGATCACTTACTACGATAACATTAGCTGTGCAAAGAATATTTACTTTGATCGGCCTGTGTCAGTTGCAAGAAGAAATAACAACCTTTCATCCATAGAAATGAAAACAGGTACAAACTGTCTGTAATAAATATTACTTTCTGAGTGACTCTTCCAAATAAGGAATATGAAAGATGGACTTTTCTTGTAAAGATAAGTAATCAGCCCATGAAGAAAATGTATGTTGCCATTTCCCATGGCAGTAGACGCCTACAGCTGCTCTCACAGAAGTTCTGAGCAGTCATCCACCAGCTGCCATTCCATTTTCCTGGGTCAGAATTTCCTGAGCCAGTCATGATACCTCAGTTACAGAACAGTGTATTTGAATGTCTTTGACTTTGAAAAGGTTGGTGGTTATGTTGCATTCCTTTAGACACTTCCAAAGCATTTGAGGCTAATACATACCATGCAGGCCCTCTGATGTGGTCTCGAGGAGAAAAAAATATCCTTCTGAATTCTTCTTTAAATAAAGATGACCTTATAATACCCAACAATTAATTTGGCTATTCTGAGAGTTTTGAATTCATGCCTGCATAACTCCAACTGTTGGCTCAACTCCTGCTCCAGTTTTGGCCAGCCATACTCCTCATGCTAACACCTGATGGATTCTCTGGTCAAAGGCAGAACAACATGTTGCTGGGATGCAATGCACGGGAAGGATTAGAGGCCACTCTGCAGCCATTGTCACCCTGAGCTCGCCCTTTCCTGAAGATATCACCTCCTGCCCTCTTGCATAGCAATTGCCTGGAAGTCTCTTCAGAATACAGTAAGTAATGGATGTGGGACAGACCAAACTTCCAAGATGGAAGCTATACATATATTGGCTTACCTCAAGCTTAGCTTTAGGCTGCGCCAGAGGAGATTCAGGTTGGACATAAGGAGGAATTTCTTCACTGAAAGGGTTATTAAACATGGCAATGAGCCATCTGCCCAGGCTAGTGGAGTCACAATTCCCTGAAGATGTTCAAGAAATGGCTGAACATGGCACTTGGTTCTGTGGTCTGGTTGACAAGGTGGTGATCAGTCAAAGGTTGAACTCAGTGATCTCAGAGGTCTATTTCAACCATAATGACTGCATGATGCTTTGAAAAAAGCTTCTGAAACAGTTCTGGCAGCAGCTGGACTGCCAAGGCTTTTGTGCTTCCCAGAGTGATGCAGGGGAGGAAGACGAAGAATGAATGCTCTCGTCATCGTCTAGAGAATCATTTTGTTCATAGACATGTGAGTCTGTACAAAGGGAATTGAGGCAATATTTGTCTTGTTTGGTTTTATTTTGGCTAATGAGTTCATAAAATAAAGCTTAATTTAGGGAGACCATTGTTCCCTAAATTTGAGATATTCAAATCGACTGTGTTCACTGAAAGAGGACTTCACATTCCTCTGGTGCACAAATGGCATTGTGATTAGGACAAATAATAATACTATGAATGTTCATATTAACTTAATTACTAGTTATCATTCCTAGCCATGGGATCAGTAAAGTTGTTAATGATTGCTGCATTTGTAGACCAGGTGGAAAAGCAAGATAAGGAGCCCTTGGAACAGTTGCATCCAGCCTGGTATTGCACAAATTTGAGCAAAGGTTGTCATATCATGTTATAAAAGTCTGAGATGGTTCCCAAGCAACCTGTTAAACATGCTTATAATGCACTGTGCTCTGTACTGCCTGTAGAGTAAATAAATCTGTCCTTAGCCTAGCAGGCTTTTTTTTTTTTATTTATTTTTTTATTTATTTTTAGACTTCTACTGCTCGTTTACTCAGCTTTAAAGCCCGTGAACAAAAGTGGCAATCCCTTGCAGCCTTAGACCTTACTTCCCCCAGCAGTCCCTGCCCTTCAAAAAATTCACTAGGCTCATCTCCCCTGTCAGGCTTGGGAAGGTCAGTTTTGAAGATTAACACTCAAACGAGACCTTCCAAAAGTGATCAGCACTTCTGTTCCATAATGTTGTGAGCTGTCCTGAAAGAGAAGTCTGAAAAAATCATACCTCCTCCACCATTTACATTCTGTTTCCAGTCAAGACCAGCAGCTCAGAGTGAATTTGATATTTTTAGGCCAGACTTGAGGTATGTATTATTTATGGGTATCTTAGACAAGAATTCCTAAAGCAGCAAATTTAAAAAGAATGTTGGAGCTCTCCCCCAGTACACAGGTTACTAATGGGATTTCAGAAAAGAGTATGACCTCTCATCACATCAAAATTTGATCAGGCAATAAATGTGACTTGCTTGGAAACTCAAGGGTGGCAGAATTCTGAGTGTCTATGTTCTCTACGTTAAGATGATAGCAAACCATTCTAGACGGTACTGGTGTCACAGTAGAAGCTATGTTGTTCTCTTAGTCCCTACACAATCTTCATAGAGTGACCTGGGTTGGAAGGGACCTTATAGATCATCCAGTTCCAGCCCCCTTCCACTACATCAGTGTTCTGGCCTTGAACAATGCCAAGGATGGAGCAGGCACAGCTTCTCTGGGTACCTCACAGCACTTTCGATTTGAGTCTTGCACCTATGAACAGTTATATTTTTCCTTTTCTAGCCTCCCACTGTGGTCCTGGAAGAGGTACCTATTTCTAGGAATGGTTGTTTTATCTGTGTTAACTGTGACCTAATACACTGGAGTTTTTTGCATCTTTAATGATTGGCCAAAATCCCATTGTAGGAATGCTGTGGTAATACAGAAAGAGCTCCACAGCTACAAAAAGCTTCAGGCCAAGTATGATACTGTCAATGATTACAAACACAAGAAAATGTAGAGAAAATGGTACATTTTGGTTTGCTTAATATATGTTGCTGCCATGACACAGATCTTGATACTTCTAAACAAACTGAGTTTCTTGCAGATTGCGGTATGGAGGAATAAGGCTGCAGAGGGTGTAAATAGAAACAATTAGACATGAGGAGCCACTAGTCTAATGAGCAAACATTATAGAGATTATTTGAAGGAAAGACAAAAAAAGCTGAAAAATATCTGAAACCCAGAAAAAATACTTGAAAGTGTTGAGAAATCTTTTTCTCCACACTTCAGGATTATTCTCCATTCTCAAGTGTGAACTTTATAGAGATTAATGGAATAAACAAAGAAGTCCCATGATACTAGAACTTACTTTCCATGAGAAATGAAGAGAGAGAATAACCCTTAAGTGATGCATTATTTAAGCACTGACCTGTGCAATGGTAACCAGCAGTCTGACAAATAAAAATAGCATAAATTTCTGGGTCACACTTTTCAGGGAGAATATTCTGAAATATTGCTCTGTACAATAAGATTATGAGTCCAGTAGGGATTTCTTCTCCATTCCTGCCTAATAAGAAAACACCATAACACCACTCCTGCAGTTTCAGCTGGGAATTTGACTGTCTGGACTGTATACTTCTGTATCAGTCCTAATAACTGTATTTCTGTGAGTTGCACTTAAGTAATCTCAACCCATTCAGTGTTACTTTCAGCTGAGAGCACAGAAGGTTAGTTAATCACGGAAGGTTAATTTCGCAAGCTATACTGGGCATCTGAACTGCTTATTGGTCTTTAGCTTCCCTGGCATATCTTTCCCAAAAACATCAAATGAAATCCAATCTCTTAAAGCAAAATGATAGCTGGGTCATAATCACTTTTGCTTTGGAACCTTTTGGAATGTATTTTGTGGACTGGAAAGAAAATGTGCTTGACATAGGTACACAAAAAGCATAGAATATGGGAAAAATTTAGACAGTGGGGAGATAATTACACTTACTGTGTTAGTAATTGTACCAAGATAAAGTACATTCAAGGTCAAAGAAATTAACAGATTCAGTGGTGGTTTGACTTGAGATCATTCATAATTTTTTCATACATCCTTCAGAGCAGCACAGCCTTGTGTTCAGCAGAGACAGGAAAGGCAGTAAAACAGACAAATGGCATGAGGGGAGGAAAGAAAGTGTGTTGGAGTGAGTTAGCAAATCATAACAGGCAAAGAAAACAGTACTGGGGGATAAAGAATAGGAAAAGGAAAAGAAAGGAAAACTTTTCCGGACAATAAGAGACCTTGAGCAACTGTCCATCTTTTGTTTCATTGAAACTAATGGCAGAAGGCTCACAAAAATTACAGGCCAGAAATTCCAGAACTATGGCACTAATACCAGTGATGGTAGAGGACCACTAAAAATATGATTCCCCACCAAAACCTGATTTTGTCACTGTGGCTACTAACACTGGCCAAAGACATCATGAAGATGCATTTCAATCATTTGTCATGCTGAAACTACTGTAGTTTTAAGTAATTTCTGTATGCAGACTCACATTATGAAAGTATTCAAGGAAATAATAACTCACAGGTATTTTAAAAGATGTGAGAGCACTTAAATTTTTATAATTTCTGTACAGTTACCTGTTAAACATACTCCTTTCTAGTTGCAGATTCCCCTCTACTTGAGAGAGGAATTTTTTCCTCCTATCTACTACAAAATCACAGTAATTTCATTATTCTTGTTATAGTTTCTCAAGGCAGTGTTAGACTCAATAACAGAATACACATGAAGAAATGTTTTCTATTTAATAATTTATTTCTGAGAATATCACCTTAGTTTGGGAAATTGGCTTTATATGTTATCACCTTAGCTAGAAAATCCAGACCTGCACAGCTTCCTGGTTTTATTATCCAATGAGCTCTCTTTGGGCAAAGGAGTATTTTCCCTAGAGATTTCAATGAATACAGAAGAAATACATTCTATGTCAATCACAGGACAGTCTTAAAAAAAGCCCAAACCATAGCTAAGTTATATTTGTATCATTATTTTTTAATAATCTGCTAGAAGTCAATTATCAACCACCTAAAGATCTAAATCATATCTTTTGTTGTCATTCAATTCCAGCAGAAAGAGAGAAAGGTTTTCCAATTTGCTTACAGTGTAAATATTTAAGTGGTATCAAAAGTTAATTGCTGTTTTTTCTTCTTTTTTTTTTTTAAACTATTTTTTTCCAGCTAATGTATCAAAGACATTCTGGCATGAAATATGAATTTCATCCTGTGGATGGCACTCCTGGACTGTCAAAAAACTAGTGACTTTTGAGAACTATGCCTTTGATGAAATTTTAAAGGGAAATTCAGATTTGTTTGTTCCATATCCACAATATTCAGAAGGCAAGACTTAAATAGCCAAGATACTTGTAAAATGACTGCAAATGCTATTTATTAAGTGCAGGTAAGCAGTTTTTATAGCCTCAGCACCCAGTCAAACCATCACAGATAAGTTCAACAAATACAGTATTTCATCAAATGAATGAGAAACTAAATCTGCTGGGTAAGCAGCAGCAAGACATAATCACAATCCCAGAATGGTTTATGTTGTACATGATTAAAGCAAGAGTCCTGGAGCCAGCTCCAGGTCCAGGAGAAAAAAGTGACTGAATTGTTCTTTTAGAGGGTGATAGTTTGACCATGCCTTTTGCTTTCTCTCCCTGGACATCCTGAGATAATTCTTCCAGTCTCTCATGTAGGAAGGATGAAGATGAAAAAAAGCTTTGGGGTTAATTTCCAGTGATGAATCTTTTATGATGAAGAAGGGAGACACAAGGAATACAAGCAAGAGTACATGTGAGTTGCCCTGTATTTGCTCATTTGTCCAGCCTAGAATAAAATTCTCTTTTCCTTGGGGATGACCAAGGTCCCTAGCCTCTTGCTGCTGAAAAACTAGCACTTAAGGCCAGGGAAAGTGAAAAGAAGAGACATTTCCACAAATAAAAATAAGCAATGAATTTGTGAGTGAAAGAGTAATTACAAAGGTTACAGAGAGAAAACCATTGAAGAGAACTGTTTGATTTTGACCAGCAGTAATGACTTCACCCCTGCCTATATTGCTCAGGGGGACTCTTAAAGTAAGGAGTGCAGGAAACAATGGCCACCAAGCAAAAATCAGCTCAATATACTTCATGCAAATCTATTTTTTCAGGCCTCCTGTGCTTGTAAACTTCTTGCTAAACACAGATAGGTTTAAAAGAAACATATTTGAAGACTTTTTTTTTTTTTTGCATTTCCATTTTTTCTATCACAAATGACATNTTTTTTTTTTTTTTTGCATCTACCCACAATTCCTTTTCCATTTTTTCTGTCACAAATGACAACATATTAAGCACCTGCTGTTGCTACACCCATTCAGGGCAGGCAAAAGCAGGTAACTGCTTTTGCTCTGTTAACAGGTTTTCCTATGGAAAGCATGTGGCATCCAGGGGTTACATCCCCCTGGCTCAACCTGACAAATGGGATCATTTACAGGACAGTAACCAGCCTCACACTTGTAGCTATTTGCTGCACCTAAGCAATAAATTTTAATTCCCTAAACAGAGACAGTCTGTGATCTATACGAGCAATCTGTAAATCAAGATAATAAGTAGCCAAATAAAATTGTTCGTCCTTTAGTGAGAAATGTCTTGTGAAGGGAGAATGCAGAGAAATTAATGAGTTAAGTGTCATCTCTGCAAGGAATAGTGTAAAACAAATTCATAATTAAGAATTCAAGGTCATGCTGGCAAAAGTTGATCAAGAGTTACATTTTTATGAGAACACCATGAGTACATTAAATTTTCTTGCTGCACAAACCAAACAAAGCTCTGTTTAGAAGACATCAAGCTCAAAGTGGTGTGCATCCTAGATATTACTTCACGAAAATTCATCTTCAGATTCATGGTTAATACTAGCCAAATGTACATAGCAGTGATTTTTTTGCTTTAGATAAGTATCAGTTTTTAAGAATGACCAGATTCAGTGTAGGTATAACAGTATTTCCTCCAAATTAGAAGATGCAGTTAAGTTAAAATACTTGTGCTATACTGCACGTTCATACTTGAAATATAGCTTAGCTTCAAATGGGTATTAAGTCACATCTTCAACAAAACATATTTATTACTCTTGGAAATTCAATTAAGTGTGCTGAAGAAAACATCTCAAAAGGCAAGATTTTTGTAAAGAAAGGAAAACATCTTTAAGGAGATATTTTTTCTTCACAGCTAACTTAGCAACCAATTTAAATATATATAGCTCAGCCAGAATTGCTTTACTTAAACACTAAACTCCATTTCACAAGCCATTAATGACATCATATGAGACAGTTTCTCTCAATACCTCTGAGAAATTTTCAGTATGCTTCCTTCCATATTACTGCCTGCTTCAAACAGATCTTTACTAAAGCATTCAAGGCACCCACATGGATATACCAGAAAAATTATTTCCTTGCAAGAAACGTTTACCAAACTCTTATTCATTTCAGTGCCTCAGCCCACTATTGCTCATTTCAGACCACAAGATTGAACACTTGTCCTTCAAACAAATGACAGCAAATATCTTCTCAAATGTCAGACTCTCAGTCTGAGCACAGCACTCACGAGTGCAAGGGCCAATAAGAAATTGGCTTAAATAATTTGTTCTGGGGTGGGTCTTCAGAGAATTTTGTTGTCACTCGGCAGAAGCTACAAGGCACCCCTGGAAAAATGGTAGCTGCATCCATTTGTGAATGTTCTGTTCAACAGTATCTGCCCTACAAGTACTGTATTCAAGGGCATTTCAATACACTGCTTGCCAGACACCAGATTCAGAGTGAGACTCAGATGCTTCAGCATAATAAAGCAGCTAGAAAGATGGTATAAAATATTGTGAATCTTTTTCTTGATCAGGTCTGTCCACTGTTAAACATCTGCACCCTCAGGGGTAATGAAAACTCTCTTGCCACTATTTTTTCCGTGGCACAAACACAGCACACAGCAGTCCACACAATATATATTTTTTAATCAAAAAGGTCTTTGTCCACATTGAACTCGTGTCCTGAGGTGCTCCCTTTGCCAGGACTGAAGTGGGGGCAGTCCAGGGCTTTTGTGCTTTCTCAAGACAGACAGAAGCAGCTGCCATTGTCAGGGTTATTGCCCACAGCCCACGGCTATTACAGACAACTGACACCAAGAAAAAGGTAAATCCAGTCAATGCCTTTATATAATGCATGTGCATGATAAGGAGATTTCTCAGGAAAAGAGGACTGTTTGAGGTAGAGAACATCACTGATCATTACTGTGAATATGGAGCTCGTATTTGCCAACCTCTGCTCAGAAAAGTCCTGCTCTCACTTCAAAGGTGATTTAACAGATGTGTTCTTCACCACATGTGCAGTCCAGAGCCCATACAAAGAAAATAGATCCACAGAAACTGAAGATTATCTCTTACTGAGAAAAAAAGGAATGAAATAGTGTGTGCAGCTAACAGCACAAGGAAGGTGGCATTTGAAAACAGCCAGGAATGTGATAACCAGCAGTAAGATCTGAGTTTGAAGAGAGAGAGGGAATTTATTTCTGTGTGATAAACTGTAAATATCTTAATCCATTAAAGGTTTGAGACTGTTTGAGAGGGAGCAGTAAAAAGGTCTGTGATACATCACAGCAGTAAATGGAGATACTGAGACCCTTATGGAATTTTATGAGAAGCAAGTTCTTACTCTTTTTCCAGGAAACCAAAGACAATTTTCCCAGAACAGCCCAGGCCACAAAAATTTGGAGAAGTCTAATGACTTTCAAAGATAGATGTGTCTCCTCAGTGAACAATGTCACCACTTCTAATCAGATCAAGCTGACCTGTCAGTGGGATGGCAAATCAGCCCTTTTTGATATCCACATGGCTGGGGCAGTTTTTCCTGATGCTACTTTAGGACGCTGAGCTGTTAAAGGAAAGTGGTGGTTAAATGCTGATAACTCCTCTTAAACTGACTAACATAGCTGGTGTCCACAGCTTGCTATACAAGTCAGATGCAACTGTGAATTACCATGCTAAATCTTCCTAAAACCAAGATTTTTTCTCCTTCACTGTTTCATCCGTTTGAAGAGGATTTCTTCCCTTGCTCACTTTTCTATATTTTGAGCAACAATTTCTACTTCCATTCTTAGTGTAGGTTTTCCCCCTATCAATTAAATTGAGATTAGTGACAAAGTCAGAGATTGTGGCCTGGATCTGGTGGCTTTGTACTTTATTCTGATGCTGCTTTTCTAGCTACTACTGGATGGAAACCTACTTTTGTGTCAGATGTCTTCTGAATTTTGACTGGCACAAATAATTCTAAGAGCAAGGCAGAATTCCACACTTAAAATTGATCTTGGGATTAGAGAATAGTGTTCATTCTATTTCATACACTACTATAGTCCTACACTTGCAGGGCAGAAATTCTGCATTCTTAAATAAGCCTGATGGTTGGATCCTAAAAGAGAAATCACAAGAGATTTTCAAAGATCATAGAGAGCTCTCTGGATTTGTGATAGAGAGACAGGAAGAGAAATGAAAGCAACTGACGAAATGTGACCTCTTTTAACATGTCCTATTTTATTGTGTTTGGTAGTTATTGAAAAGGAAGTCCACAGAGAAAATATGAAGCTGTAGGGATAAAGGAAAATATTGGCCAGCTCACGAGTCAAATTCTGAGGTAAATGCTCACCTTAAACAACAATTCTGTAGTGATGTGGATGTAAATTATGTGCTGTGGAAAAAAAGAAAAGTGGGATATTTTACTTCAGAGTTTCCAGGAAAGCAGTGGCAATTGGAATAGTGATGTTGTATAGGCTGTGTCAGCCCCCAGCAGTGTTTGTATTGATGGAGATGAATTAACAGAAATTATTAGTAAAACTGCAGTAGATGGAACAGGTCACTGTGTAAGCAACAATTAGGGAAGGGGCAGCAGGGAACAACTGTTGGAGCAGGGAATAGCTAACCAAACATGACAGAAGTGCAGGTAGGAAGGAATAGGTGTCAGAGGAGAAACAGGTCAAACATGATAAGCTGCTGCTTAGATAAGGGCTTGGTACCTGGCAGCACCTTGAGAAGATCAAACTATAAAGGAGGTGAATGTGCCATGATAGAAAGAGAGCAACCAGCTGATGTAGCAGCTGCCTCATAATCTCATTGGAGAAGTGAACTGTGAAATAGTTCCAGCTACAGAGTGTAAGATAGTTATATTATCTTTCTGTCTACTTTGGGGTGTTCTTTTCTTTTTCTATGTTTGATAAAATAAAGTCAACTATTTGATATTAGCAAGCAGAGAAAATCAGTTCAGTGAACCCAAAAAATGTAATTAAATTTTCCTGAAGTTGCAAAATGAGGCCTGAGCTGTCATTAACTATGACTTAACACAGCATCCTTGTCCCTTTCGCTGCATATCAACCCTGACAGGATATGCATGCTTACAAATGAGTGAGTGATTGGGATGGGAATTAAAAATGTGATATATTTTAGGGGAAGTTTAAACTGCAGCAAATATTTTCCAGCATTGTAGGAACAGGAACCACATAAGAACTAGAACAAAATAGAGCAGTCTTTCTAATCATATGGAGTACAAAGCCTTTAGGATCTGAAGCACCCCTGTTCTGGGCAACAATTTCTTCAGCCTACTCCTAGTCAGCTTTTTTGCCATTAAATGTTTCAGAGGATGATGAGGAGAGAAATGGATGAACTCTTTTAGTGATAACAGCTGGTGCTTAGTTGTCATCCTTCCAAAGGGCCCAGTAGCCTCTCAGGTTTTTTTTACGACCAGGTGTTTGTTCTCGGCATGACAGAAGAGCGGCTGCCAAGCATCCACAAAGGATAGGGATAGCAGCTGTGAGCAACTATCATCTTTGGGGGAAAAATAGCTATTAGCAGAGCATAAGGTATCTTGGAAAAAGGCAGAAAATGAGATCAAAATGTCCTCATGACAGTCAGCCAATGGAGAACATGGGCTAGGCACCCAAAAATGAAGGCAGATTAGAAGTAAACTTTTCCCACTGCATTGTTCAGTGATTTTACAGCCATTTGCAATGCTTTTTTTAAATAAAGGGAGTGAATCTAGATCTTTCTAGGAAATTCTTCTTTGTTATACAGAAATTAAGGCAGAAGAATATCTTCAAGGTTTTTCCCTACTTGGGTAATGATAATTTCTGCTTTCCTAAACAGCACAGTCTAGGTTTCAGGAGCCAGCATATTACTGATATTTTGATCTATAACTTCCCTCACCCACAATGTGGTTTTTCCATTTTTCTGTGATCTTGGCCTTCCACATGGAGAAAATTTGACATTTCATCCTTTACTATCTGGTTCTTTTTCTGCTTGAATTACAACAGGTTTAAATCACTTGCTATGGAAGCTTAATGCTGTTTACTCTCATCAGGAGAGTAACTCTGCTTAGCCTTGCATTTGTGATTTTTATGAAGACGGCAGTCTGAAGACATGTTTGTGCCTGAAATATGTGAAATTTTGAGTTCATCCATGAGCATAGAGGAACAATTCCATCTTTACTGTTCATATCATTCTAGCGATCTCTTCTGTGTGTGCCCTGTTCCCACCATGGTTGTCATTTCATGGGTCATTGTCTCACACACAAACACAGGAGGGAGATATTCCCACAACTGCATTACTGGTTGATGGTGGAAGAGAAATATAATTTAAAGCTCCCACTTTAATATATGGAAGACCTACCACTCTGAGTGCTCTTAGAATTACTGGAGACCTGGAAGTCCCTCATGGCAGCGAAAGTCATGCAGTTATATAAGCAATGACAAGCATAAAAAGCAAAATGCACACCCAGAGCATCCCAACAAATTACATTGCCATTAGTTCATTGCCATCTGATTGATTATGAACTTACTATAATATCTGTTTTATTGGAATACCTTTAGATATCATTTTTTAACCAGCAAAAATACTTTTGAAATTGTAAAGCCTTCACTCGTACTCACAAAACTTGTCCTTTTTTTATTGTGTGAAAATTTGTCAATAACCAAACTCCATCTAAAAAGGGTCATTCATTTGTACCAAGGAACTCCACTGCTGCACTGCTTTTTTCTTACTGAAATGAGAAGCTTCTGTCCATACTTTGGTCTCCTGAATTTCTAGGAACACCCAGAAATACTTACTACACAGATTGAATATAAGCAGCACAGTGTGTTTAGCCATGTAGGATAACACTCTCAGGAGGAAACCACTGAGCCATTAAAATTGTTTTTAGATTTAGTTTAATTGATTGACTAGCCTCTGATCTTCATCAGCAAATGGAAATAACTGAGTGTGGACACCTAAAGCAATGACATATCAGCCATAACCTTGCATGCCCAGCAACAGTCACTGTTCTATATACAGGGTGAAACTGCAAAAGAGCCCAGAGTCTCATCTGAAGCATTTAAACATAGAAAATAACTGCAAACAACAACTGTTAGTAGTTCAAAGTCATTTATGGCCATAGGAAAAGATTTAATGGTTAGGCCACAAAAATAGGTCATTCTATTGTTTGAACTCTCCATACAGATTAGAAAGGCAATATTGGCACTGGTTTCCAAACAAACTGCAGTTCGTCAGGCTCTCCTTTATCTACCTCTTGGACTTAGTTTACTTCAAATCCTTTTATGCTTTTCTACTCATTGAAGGAATGGGACACAAAAGGGGAAAAAAAAAGAAAAGGAACGAAAAGCATCATATTTTTATCTCTTGTTCTTTGTTACTTTAAATCTCAACAGTGCTGCAAGGAGAAAAGTCATCTGGAAATGCTTTGAAAGACACTGCCAATGTAGCTTTAAAACAAGATAGAAAGAAATCAGTTACCAAACCAGAAGATTATCCTGAAATCTGGAAATACTCCTAAATGTATATTCATTAAGAGAAATAGAAAGAAAGCAGAACAACAATCATATCTAAATGGTCTCAAACAAGCCCAGGAAGCTTTACATTCAGATGGGAGCCAGAAAAATAAACCAGCTGCTCATTTTTTCTTCCTTTTCTAATTTGAGGAAGAGAATGGATTTTCTCTCAGGAGTACTTCATACACAATTGGAGGCACTAACAGTGACACAAAAAATATGCATAGAATTCAGGTCTGAACATAAGTTATCACTTCTTCCAGGGTTTTTGGCTTTTATTGTTGTAATTCTATTTGTTTTGGTTTTAAGAGAAAGAGGAAATTTGCCTTGTTTCCTGAGCAAACCCAATTTTAACCAGTTAAGACTGGAACAACATTTTAATGAAAAATCAACTTAAGTGTCGATAATCCAGTCAAAGTAAAATTCCTACCTTATGCCATTGTACTGAGCCTGCAACTATCCAAGGATTGTGCCTATTACTACCATGGTCAAAGCATGGGGAAGAAGACTGTAGGGTAGAAAAGCACTGAACAACAGAGGAAAAAGTTGCTACTCTTTAATTACAAGAGAGTTACCCTGAGCGAATAATGTACTGAAAACTTGTGGACTTCAGAGTCACAGATAATTTTGCAGAGCTCAGCCTAAAATTTACAATTGGCAATTTCAGTCTAAAACTATGGCAGGACTACAGTCTGCCCAAAGTATCTCATGAAGACACTGTGCAATGCAAAAGGTCTACTGAAGTTTTGTAAGTTCTTTTAAAAACCCGAAAGTCTGATTTATTCCCACTAGGGAATAAAACAAAAATGAAAACACAGGACTTGAAAATAAACAAATATTTTAAATTAAGACAGATATTCCCACAGTTCTACGAGCTAAATTAATAAATAAACACAAATTCTCACTCCACAAATACCTTCATTTCATCTCTATGTCTATAAAGACAGGCTCTATTTATTTCCATGGATACTTAGCACTACTTGGAAGTCATCTTTTAATTACCACCACAAATCTTCAGCAAAATAAACATTGAGGTGGTAGTGACAAACAATTCATAATCCACCTTATTTTCACCTAAATTGAAAATTGCATTCTTTTGAATTTAAACTTTGTCTCTCTTGGGGTTCACTTCAGCTTGAGCTCTTAAGATATTTGTTCTTCTAATAGCTACATGATTGCAGTGGCTAGACATGTCTTCTCTTTATTAATCTATATTTAAACAGTCAAAAGTAATGGCAAGGACCTGACAAGTTAAGGAGATTAAGATTTAAGGCTAGTAATCAGAGAGAGCTTTTATTCCAAGCTTTTTGCTGATTAAGGGAAATGCCTGAAAAAAGTACATTACCTTTTGTTTGGTATATGGGAAACAGTGAGAGTGGGACAATACAGCTTTTATTGCATTTGAGAGAAGTAATTTTTTGAGTAATTTGAGAGAAATAATGTTTTTTTATATTTTAAAATTTTGCTAGAGTGTAGTCTGATTTATATATAACAGAACAAAAGATAATATAAAAGTTTTTCAAACTTTTTCAGTAGAAATTCTTTGATCCAAAGCTGTTTTAGACTGTAAAGGTAAACAGATGCCATGTCTTTGTATCCATTAACCTGTGAGAACTTTGAATCATGCATTTTAAGAATCCCTGTGATGCTCTGCATGGTGTAAAATAGGTGTGTGTGAACTAAAGCTGAGGGAAAGTTTAAACAAGCTCATTCGAGTCTCTTCTGCATTTCCAAAATATCTCATAAAGCTCGGAAGACAGGAAAGATCCTCCCCATCATCTAACAGTTCCTCCAACAGCAGAAGCCTCTTCGTCCTATTAACTGCACTCTCCCCTTTCTGGAGCAGCCCTTCCCTACAGCCTCATGGAGCAGCTGTTCTGCAGTGGGTAAGATCAGCTGGGGGAGGTTTCCTAGAAGCACAGAATGGGCTGAGCTGGGAGGGCCCTTAAAAATTCTCTCATTTCAACCCTGCTGCCATGGAAGGGACAAGGTTGCTCAGAGACCCATCCAGTCTGGCCTGAAACACTTCCAGGGATATGGCATCTACAACTTCTCAAGGAAACCTGTTTCAGTGCCTCACCATCTTCACAGGGAAGAATTTCTTCCCAATATCTGATCTAAATCTACCGTCTTTCATTTTGATGCCATTCCACCTTGTTCTGACACTGCAGGCCCTTGTAAATAGTCTCTCTCTGTCTTTCTTGTGGGCTCCCTTCAGGCACTGGANTAAACAAGCTCATTCGAGTCTCTTCTGCATTTCCAAAATATCTCATAAAGCTCGGAAGACAGGAAAGATCCTCCCCATCATCTAACAGTTCCTCCAACAGCAGAAGCCTCTTCGTCCTATTAACTGCACTCTCCCCTTTCTGGAGCAGCCCTTCCCTACAGCCTCATGGAGCAGCTGTTCTGCAGTGGGTAAGATCAGCTGGGGGAGGTTTCCTAGAAGCACAGAATGGGCTGAGCTGGGAGGGCCCTTAAAAATTCTCTCATTTCAACCCTGCTGCCATGGAAGGGACAAGGTTGCTCAGAGACCCATCCAGTCTGGCCTGAAACACTTCCAGGGATATGGCATCTACAACTTCTCAAGGAAACCTGTTTCAGTGCCTCACCATCTTCACAGGGAAGAATTTCTTCCCAATATCTGATCTAAATCTACCGTCTTTCATTTTGATGCCATTCCACCTTGTTCTGACACTGCAGGCCCTTGTAAATAGTCTCTCTCTGTCTTTCTTGTGGGCTCCCTTCAGGCACTGGAAGGCCACAATTAGGTCACCCCAACACATTCTCTTCTCCAGGCTGAACTATCCCAATTCTCTCAGTCTTTCCTCTTCTGATTGCTTCCAACAAAAATATGACAGGCAATTATTCTGAAATAAGAATAATCTGTTCTGTAAGAGGTTGCCTATAAAAATACATGATTACAGAAATCTTAAAAAAGTAAGTATTTCTTACCTAATCTGCTCTAGTGGACACCAAGATCTTCTTATGGCTTCAGCCTCTGAGTAGCGGAGCTGGAGCATCGTCATGGTCTAAATCCTGAAAGTCCTTCGGCCACTCTCAGTTGCAGGGTGAATTCCTTTACACACAGTGTGCAGTGTGTGCCAATGAACTCACTGATTTCTTCTTGCAGGCAGGTCTCTGTGATATGCTCAGTTCTGGACATTTTGAATATATGCTGTGCAGCTCAAACAAAAAAAAAAAAGGAAAGAAAAGGTGAGTATTTTTGGTTCCATTTGAGGATAATCCTGTTTTCCCTTTCACTTCTCTAACTTCGCTTACCAAACTTTGTTTTATATTCTGCATTTCAGATATTCAGGCTGCTTACTGTCTTTTACAAAGCTGAGTTTCAACTTAAAAAGTTTCATTTTGATGGCTGAAAGGAATTGGTCTACTTGAGTTCAAGCTGTTGTCTATTCAAAAAGAAGGATAGATCACTGTAGGGATCAATACAGTGCAGGCTGATGCCCAGGAGAATGAAACAAGAGGCATTTGAGCCATAAATCTCGAGTTCTCTTTCTAACAAGCTGGTAATTTTGGGGGTAGGAGACAGGCAAAGGCTTCACATTAGTCATAAGGGAAATTAACGTGTTACTGTTTTTAATGTTGTACAAGGAATTGTTAAGAAATTATTTGGAAGTTTCTTTATGCTCCCTTTGAGGCTTATATTATACGTGTGGGGAAGAAAGAAAAATGTCTTTCCTTTTGTCAGCAGATATCTTGATGGACTGGGAGGAAGCAAAACCAACTAGAAACAGTAAAGCATAAACTTGATATTTAGCTAACAAAAAAAAAGGCATCTGATGGGGCAGCATAGCTCATTCTTTATTTTTATTGGCCTTGGAGTTACTTAGATTTTTTCCTTTATTTATTTTAATAGAAATAACTCACCTTTCAGAGCACTAGCTGCTAGTGCACTTCCACCCCCTTCAACCTTGAGATAAAATACCCAAGAACAAAACTAACATTCGTAGCAGCAAGACAAAGGCTGCACAGCTCCCCAGATCTGCAGCATTTGACTCAGACTGTGAAGCTGAAAGTGGAGGAATTTACCAGCCCTGGTGGACAAACAGTCATATTTCTTGGGAGGACATATATCTTACTTGCCTGTGGCATTTCTCTAGACTCTGTTCCTGACTAAGGCTTTTCCTGCTGAAAGCATAGTCCATTTTTATTTCTTTTCCCCACGAGATCCTATGACTGCTTTACTACTTTCATTTACAACAGTAGTGCTGTCATTGTAGTGCTGCATGAACCTCAGTGTATTTGATCACAGGAGGTATTTACACACAAGCTTTTATAACACATTGCTCAGGGCTCTTCTCTTTCAAGCTTGTTTCCTCAGTTCTTGAGCTTTTATGAAGCGCTGATACCATTTAAATAAAATGATTGCAAATATCTCAATGAGACTTTTCACTGATCCGAACTATGCTAGGCAACATTGTCTCCCATGGATGCCTACAAGGAAGCCAGAGAGACACTTTTCATCAGAAACTGTAGTGATAAAACTAGGTGGAATGAGTACAAATTTACAGAGAGTAGGGTTAGAACAGATGTCAGAAAGGAATTCTTCTCCTGTGGGAGTGGTGAGGGCCTAGCACAGGTTGTCTGGAGAAATTGTGGATGCCCCATCCCTGGAAGTGTTCAAGGCCAGGTTGGATGGGGCTCTGTGCAACCTGGTCTGGTGAAAGGTGTCACTGACCATGACAGGAGTTTGGAACATGAAGATCTTCCAACCCAAACCATTCTACAATCTCACAGCCTCCCTATCTAATATGATCCCCACCAGGAATATCATAGAATCATAGACTGGAGATGAGTTGAGGCACATGAACTCAGAATTAAATAAAAGCTACATCAACAGGACAGGAAAGAACATACTCAACTGACAGATGCTGTTATGTTTTCCTTAAATTTCAGGCAGAAAAATGCAGGCACACTCTGTGGAGATAATTTATAATAAATCCATTGTTTCCAGGCATGCTCCACATGTTCAGTACTGTATCGGTGCCTCCACATTGCAGAAACAAAACCTCAGAGGGATGTCAAATGAACTGCACAACAACTATCATATAGCTGGAAATCCCATATCACCACACAAAGTTCTTCCATGTTCCTTTTTTTCTGTCAGAAAGTAATTTGGGTGATATAGACAAATTGGAAGCCTGTGACACCTATAAATTATAAATAGGTTTGCAATTTATATTGCCTTGCACTGAATTAAAATCTAAGCATACTAAAATGGAATAAGCGATACTAGTTTTGTGTAAATATTTTACCTAAGTGCATGAGCAACTACTTGAGGCACAAAACAGACAGGCATAGTCATACATCAGATATCTAAACTAAAAATGACAAAAAAAGTTGTCAGAAAGAGGACAAGTTAAACACAAAGGACTATTAAAAGGAAGAAATTACTCCAAGTACCCCAGAAGAATGATTAGCAATGCTAAAAAAATAGATAAGCAGGAAAAGGAGGAAAGAAGAAATCATATTTTGAAAGGGAGATAACAAAATAAAAACATGAGGCAGACTAAGGAAAATTAGAGAAGAAAGGAGAGAAATTCACTTAGTTTTCAAGTTCACTTAGTGAAATTTTACCAAAAACGCCAATTAATGAAAAAAAAAATACAAATTTAATCTCATTTTAAAAAAGTACTCAAAGAACTTATGACGCATCAAAATGTGTCTGCAGATTTGACTTGAGCTAACTTGTCTGCTCAAGGATTGTGAGACGTTTTGAAATTTCTTTTTCTTTTGATTAATTATATTTTTCAAGAATACCCCAGAATTTCAGTTAGGCTTTATGTGCATCCTCTGTCATAATGAGTAGTAGTACCAACCTGTACTAGTCAAAATTTATTTAACTTTATAAATTAGAAAGATCTGTACATTGAAGTGGAGAATGTAGGCATTTTCTAAGTGGCTGATAATATCCAGAAGGAAATGCATCTTGTCCCATTTGGAGATCTTACCATCATTACTGTTTATTATGTTAATCAGTGAGCAGGCTGCTCCAGTCACCATTGAATCCCATGGGTACAATTCTATTTCATGACAGACTATATTTAAACACTTTGATTAGTGGTATGGTCTTCCTTTCACATAAATTCAGTGTTTGCTACACCAAACTAAACACAGGATCTGCCCGTGGGGGAACTGCAAAATTGGTCTCTAAATACATTGAACAGAAAATCAAGGAAATATAAACTCAGAGCATGCCAAAATATTTTGTCCCTTGAAGGTAGAAATGATTTATGCAAACCAGTTTACTCTTTGTGTTGCAGGCATTAAGCAAAGCCAGGGCTTGCTAATGAGTTATCAGGAGAGTGGGAGAACAAGCTAAATGGAGAATCCTTTTACTGCTGTCAGTGGTAAATTAGGTCTAGCAAGACCACAATAAGAATACAAAGAATAGTCAGTATTAGGTTAATTCCCTTTGTTGACTTGAAAGCTGGGAATTTAGCTGGGAAAAAAAAAAAAATAAGGAAAGCTTTTGAATCTCAAATTGAATTTCCAGGCATCTATCACATATTTAAAGCATGGGATGCCTTTTCATTCCACTGCAAAAAGAGGAGCCAAAAAGAAGCATAATATCAGTGCCTATCAGAGAATACCCTATCAGGGTATTCTCATAGGGAACATAAGGAAGAGATTGTCAGGGGAAGTTCCATCTGCAACCTTTCTTCAGTTTAATTTGAATTAAATTGGTAAAAGTACATTTTTCTTAATACTTGGAAATATTTTCATCATCCTCTCCCTCAAACTGAAGACTTAAAAGTAGGTTGAATTCAAAAGTACACCATTTGTTGTGCCAGCTGATTGCAGCATTTGTGGAACACAAATCATGATTAATCTTCTGTCAAAAAAAAATGTCAGGAACCAATTTTCCCATATTGACCTTCCATTAAATCCATGATATTCATATGACAAAGACCCAAAGACCTGAGAGAAGTTTCAGAAGCATTAATTATATAGTTATTTTTTTGCTTAGATGTTTGGTGGTGTCTTTATTTTATTTGAGCTTATTTTGCATCTCTTACAGCACGAGCATAACCAAACAATCCTGTGGTAGGGATTCAAGACAACAGAAGCCAAATCTCAGCTTTGAAATGTTCTAATATAGTTTTTGCTCACTCCTGAGACCTTTTATTACATGGCACAGCTGAGTCAGACCTGGCAACTGTCTTCTAGTTGAGCAGGGAATGTCTCAATCTGTTATGCCAAAGCCAGATGGCCACTTTCTGCAAGTGCTTTTCAGCTTGAAAAGGGAAAAGTCAGGAGTCTGTGCCAAAGACTCAGCCCTTCAAATCCACGAGTTAGGGTCAGAGTAGCCCAAATGCACCCACAGGGGCCCGGGGAACAGGCTATGATTCCCAGAGCTCGTTTGTTGCCTATAATTTAGGATACTTAGAGAGGATAATGGCTGGGGGATCGTTAGGGTTAAAAAAAGGATAATAATCAAACAAGCAACAGATGACTGCTGGGAAATAGATAAAGGCATGTTTGTGCATTGTGTGGGCAATAATCTTGTTTACAATCACACCACCACAGATTTATTATGTGTCAATGCAAGGTTTTATAAAACCATAATTTAAAATATTATCTTACATTCAGTGTTTGCCATTACATGAATTGCTAAAATTATGTGCTTGCTTCAAGGTATTTTTTTTCTTAAAACATCTGTGCATGTGTGATATCAGCAGCGACTTTGCTGCTAGTTCCAATAACCCTTGCATAAACTCATGTGAAATATTTTCTCCACCCCCACAGAACCAAGTGTGAATTTTGCTGAAGCATTTAGTTGTCAGGAGTGAACAGAAAATATATTTGGCAAGCCACAGGAAAGGCTGAAACCCCTGTGGAGCTTTCTGGGAATTTATCTTAAGCGGTGTTCAAAATGGAATTCAGAAAAGCTGTTTAGTGTGTTCAATCCCTCATTTAATCTACATATGTTTGCACAATTATTGTTCTAATAAAAAAATAATGATAAAATGAAATACTGTTGCTGGTTACTATGACAGCTGGAGGTCAGAGAGTAAAAAGCTTTTAGGAGTTCTATTAAGAGGTAAAAAAGATGAATGCATAAATACTGGCAGGAAATGACTTATCACTGAGCTGCTACAGCATTCTGACATCTTTGCAATGCAATTTCAGTTCAGGTCACTTCCTATTCCACATGCCTTTTTTACTGTTTACTTTTCTAAAGCATAATCATTTATCAGTTGTGATTTCAAGTGTAACTTCTGAGACACAGTGAAGAAAACATTATACTGAACTACTTTATCTGCAGCACCACATCCCACATGCCGTGACAGAATCATAGATGCAGCTATTGTGTATTTGCCATGCAGGAGCACTATCAGCTCTCATGCCTTTGGCATAACCCAGGAGACTGAGGGAATGGAAACTTTCAATTAAAACCAGCATTTTTTAGTGTGAACTCAGCTGAGAAGGATTAAAGATTTAGAAACCAGAGGTTACGGTAAGAAACAATCATCACCCTTGTCATTCCAATTTAACTGATATAAAAATTTAAGGTATTAAACATTTTTTTTCTTTTTCTTTTTATGGACTCGTTGTTTTTTTCATCTTTTAAACCACAACACAGGCTACACCACACTAGGTTTGATCCTGTACTTTGTGCAAGCAGAGAAATCTCATTAGAGGATATGACTTCCAGAGTTGTTCTTTGGAAGAAAAGACATCTTTTGGATAACCCCCCAAAAAAAATAAAAAATCAAACAACAGACAGGGCAGTTGTCCAGATTAACCAAAAAAAGCTTTTCTTTAGCTACCAGAGAGACGTGGGAAAGTCACTGTGTCTTCAGTCATTCCTTGTTTTCCTTCATTTATTTCTCAAGTCTGGATCACAACCCAAAGAGAAATTTTAATGAGACTGAAGACAGATCCTCATTAATTACCTCCTACAGGAGAGAGTTGAGTCCTCCAAGAATATTATTCATTTTTTATGCTTGTGAATATTTTGCTTGTTAAATACAGTTTTATTTCCACTTTTCTCCAAGGAAATCTTTTCCCAAACAGCTGGGGGAGGGGCCACTTGAATCTGCTTTCTAGAGGGAGCCCTTTGGAAGTTTCCTCACAAATTTACCCTAAAGGAGGACAGTTCTCATGATTCAAATTTCTTTTGTGATTTTATAGGTTCTTACTGAGGTGTAAAAAAAGTTCCAAAGTGTGCTTTCTAAAATAAGCAAGACCAGATAATAAAAAATCTTCAAATTAATTTGAAATGTTTCTTAATTTTTCCATGATCCTTTTATTTTGCTAGTGTATATTAAGCTTTCAAAATGAAATATACTGAAATTTTAAGGTCTTCAAACCATGCCACTTATCTTGCTCTATTTGACTAGCACTTTTCACAGTGGTGTTCTAACTTTAGTCAAGGCTTAAAGACATTTTGTTTAGTACTTAAAAAGTGCCGCCTAAAATCAGGGCAAAAATACAAAAATAGTGTATAAATGGTCTTTCCAATCTAACACGACCTCAAATTAGGTTTATCTGTAGCTAAATGAAAGATAACAATATTAAAAGAAATAAACCCCATATTTTGTTGCTATCGATGTATTTTGAAGTAAATAGATCTTTTTTCAGTATCTTTACAATGTTTATACAAGCAGGGAAATGTTCAAAAGTAGGCACTCAGTTCACCAACCAAGTCACTTATACTTCTCCCTTTTTAAAAAATAATATATGCACTCTAAAATTACTAATTACTACTAAAAATGAAAAATAACTACCATTATGCCATGGATGTGACTGGATCCTATTCAAAACTACTCAGCAATAATTAGGACACCAAGACAGCTGTTAACATTGAAAAGGGAGAGTTGCAGTTATTATTAGTTCAATAAAATTTGATGCATAGAAATAAACTCTTGGTCTCAAATGTGTTTGGGAAAAAAGAACTTCATGCTAACATAGAAGCTAATATTTCAGTAAGTGTGACTCAAGGAGGTCTTTTTCCCTGTGATTCTTAATAGTTCACCTGTTTCCATTGTTACAGCAAAGCAGATTGGAAGTAACATTTCAGATTGATCACAAAACCACAGCAAAACTCTGATAATTGAAAAAGAAGCAAACCTTTTGTTTACAAGAGTTCTATTCCACTCACAGATAATGATTTCTGTTGGCTCTATAATGAACATTACTTGAAAATTACAAGCCAAAAAACTAAGAAGTACTTAAGGCTTTTATGTTTACCAGCACAACAGTATCTCAGATAAGTGCTGCCTGCAATTTTTTGGCTTCTGCTTGTCTCACCTTCCAGTCTGGTCTTGGTGAAAAATTATGAATCAAGACCCTAGTTAACCAAGTTCTACTGCAGGCTGCCTAGAGTTTCAGAGTTGCTAATATTGGTCAAAAATTAATACTCCTAAAGTAGAAAAGTCAAGGAGAAATTTATCTACTGTGTACTACATATCTTATGTAGACTTAAAACCACCTTTTTTATAGGAGTAAAAAGAAAAAAAAAAAATCAAGAAATCCCTATGGACAGAGATGAATTTAAATCATCCAAACCTTTTCATATTAAAAAGGAATTAAAAAATTTTTACGAAATTGACATTCTAGTAAGAAAAATGGCCAAAGCTTGTACGAAGTCTTTCTGCTCAGGTGTAAAGGAAACAAACTGTGGTCAGGGAACTGATCTGACCCAGACTAACAGCTCCTTCTTCTGTTTTCTGTGGCTCACCTCCCTGAGAAGACTGATTGCTAATGTCACAAGCATCAGAACTAGAGCACGTGTGCTCCTGAGACTTGCACTTTCCATGGGTATACATGCATGAATATTCATGCAAATGAAATAAAATGGCTGTGAACACTCTAAAAGTTCTTTCATGGCTACAGTTTTAGGGCTTATTCAGAGGATATAATTGTTTTGTCACTATTATAGTCAAAGTATAGGAACTGTCAAGGGAAACAATTGGTCACAATAACATTAAAAAGACAAAGACTGAGAGTGGTGAAGGTTATTGTTGCACTGATTATTGTATTTTGAGCAGGTATTTTACATTCAAAGAGCTTTGCAACCTTGGAAACCTGATGAAATGCAGGATATAAACATTGCTTGGTGCTTCTATCAAGGCAACTGGTAATGGAAAGAGATTTTATATAGTTACTGATGAAATGTCTCACTTTTATACTGTCAGTGTTGAACTGTTGGCAGATAGCTAGT
Organism: Promerops cafer; assembly: GCA_013398275.1. NCBI lineage: Eukaryota > Metazoa > Chordata > Aves > Passeriformes > Nectariniidae > Promerops > Promerops cafer. The sequence continues at coordinate 81,977 of VZSE01002352.1, read as the reverse complement.
ATTAGGGATGTTTATTTTGGAGAGGCAGGAGTTGTTCCTGTCTCTTTTTGTTCTAAGCAAGAAACTGTGAACCCATCTTTAAACAGTTTCATCCTTTTCTCTATTCCTTTTGAGGAGAATCAAATAGACTTCTCTCTGTTGACATTGAAAAGTAGGTAAGGAGAAGGACAGTAAAAACCTGTTTTACCTTCATCAAAAAGGAGCACTGCAGTTACTTCTCTATTTAAAAACTTTGTAAAGTCCCTTTACAGTCTCAGGGAAGTCCCAGATTGAAATAAAGTCACAAGGGGAGCAGAGATTGAACACAGCAGTAGTTTAGTGTCTTCTGTGTCCTCTGCTGGGTGAATGTATGTTGCCCTGGCAAGAGAATGGGATTTTATGATGTAGTAATGGACCTTTTCTGTCTCTAATTACTACCTCACTGGGGCACAGTGAAGATTATTTAGTTAATGTTTGCACAGCTTTCTGACCATGTAAAGTACTTCTAAAGTGTTAAGCATTACTATTATCATCCAATTATACAATCAATCCAAATCTGAGTAGCACTAAAGTAAGTTCCAGTTCCAATTATGCTAATGAAACTGCAAAGGGACTGTACATCCAGAAGTTCCTACCATACCTGGTGCTGCTGCAGTACCTTTGAGAATCCTCATTACTGTGACTTTCCTCAGCACACATTAAACACGTATTTGCCTGACTGTGAACTTCAGGTATGTGCCTGACTGGGAACAATGTCAACCAGTAGAGGCCTGAAAGACAGATGGTGAGTACGGAAATGCTCGACTGATGTTTGCGCTGGGGTCTTCAATACCAAAGCATATATTCCAAATGAACACACAGTCCAGGCTAATCAGTCTTCTGTTTAGACTGGCAATGCCCTCACTGAAGAATCAGCAGAGGCCTGGGGCAGAGTTCAGGTGAGGGGAATGGCTTGCCTCTACTGGAATTTAAATAGTATTGAAGTGATGAACGAGATTTCCCATCTGCCTTTCACTGTCAGCTGTGGAAGTTCATCAGGTAAAAGAATGGAGGGAGAAGTTAAAATCTCTGTGCAGGACTGGGCCTCAGCATCATCCTGAAATATGACAAATATCTGCAAGCAGACCAATAGAGAGGAGGACTGTTTTTGCCCTTCATTTCTATGCTCCAGAGCACCTACCTAAAAGATAATTCCCCTACAGTTAAGAATTGGTGTATAAAAATAAAAGAAAAACCCAAACCATAACTCCCACCCATTTAGCTATATCACTAGAAGCTTCTCTCCTCAACAAAAGCCCTAGGAAGAGGGAGCTTTCCCCTCTCTAACATCAATTACACAGCATGGAAATATGACCTCTTTCAACCTGCCCCTTTACTACTTTAACTGGTCATTAAAGATCAGGATAGGATATGTCTCCATGTTAGTTTGGAAAAGACTTTTAGGGTTTATTGGTGGTTCCCCTTCTCCCTGTGCATCTCTTTATAGAATAGTTGGTGGCCTTGGATTATTATCACCACTCAATAGATTTCCTGACTCAGCAGGCATCTGGCACATAGGATACTGCTCTTTATTTCTCCTGATGCTTTCCTTTGGTTTGTATAGCTGTGGATTATATCCTTGACTAAGGAGTTGACATGTTAGAGAGTCCTGGGACAATGGTGCAATTGGGACAATAAAATGCAGTGCATATTCCAGGAGCTCTCCAGATGTAGGAGCCTGCTACACAGCTGTGGGAAGTGTTGCCATTCAGGAAGGATTTTTAGTCCTGGGTTTGCAATATCACTGTTAATACACAAATAAACAATCTGCTGAGCTCTTTGTGTCTTCCCTCCAGTTGCTATTTCCTACCTCCCTTCAACAATCTCTTTCCACTTACCGACACTCCTTTTCACATCCCTGCAAATTTTCTCCTGTAACAGATTTTAAAAGAAAAGAAGATGGGGGAAATTATGCATTCAAACCATTGTCTCACTGCTCAACTTGTGTGTCACACAGTCTTCTTTGCACACAATAAGTATCCTGGTCTGTAAACATTTTAAATTTCTGTAAGAAAACCAAGTGCAATTCTTCCATCTTCACTCTTTTACGCCCTTTCTTGCAGAAAGAAGATGTGACTGAGGCTGTGATCAGCTGTGACAGCCTCAAAGGAAACCAACAGTCACTAATTCTGAAACACAGCCCTCAGTTATCCATACAGAAATATATGTATCACCTTAAGCCTCTCAGTACAGCTGTACTACAAAAGCAGATGTATTTATTTTATTCTTACCAATATTTTTATCTGAATCTTTCAGAGACCTTAAAGCCTTATTCATACTTGAGGAATCTTAGACTTCTTCTCTTATCTGTATTTTTTAACATATTAAAATGTCAATTTATTAAACTCTTAGAAGTCAAAACTGCTTCCCATATACATGATCCTAGCAATAATGCGAAGGCAGAAGAAGCAAAATGTAAAACATAAATGGATTACATTTTCATCATAAAAACCATGATTCTTCAAAACAAAACTATTCAAAAATACAAAATACTACAACTATTACAAAACAACTTCAAAATGCAATACCATAAAATGCTGTGTCAAGACAGAGAAAACTGAATCCAAGCAAAACCTTTGGGCATCTGGGTATAGCTATGAAGATACATATATCCTGAAAAGAGTGTGTAATGAAAACATTACCTTAAATATTGGGCCCCAATTACTATGCTGTATAAACAAATAGACAGTTTGTCAGTGGAATGAAATAGAAAGAAACCTCTTGAAACCATTTTGATAGATGTGAGTGTAATTTAATTTTACTTCTGGATGATTACAGTTAAGGCTGTTAATTAATTAGTTTATACAAAAATGGCAGTTACTGACCAAAAACATCCCTCCCAAAACCCAGATGTCCTGTTTCTAGGACATGAAAATTCTCACATCTTTAAACCTGCAGCAATGCTTCCATCACCAGACAAAAAAATAAGAAATAATATAGCTAATATTTCATTACACTCTATGTGCCTGAGGATTATTATGGAAAAAAAAATCTTTTAGCATGTTACTCAGAATCTTACAGAAATTTCTAGCAAATGTCCTGTAACACCATGAATTATCACAGGTTTTCTTGTACAGCATGAAAATTTTAGAGCATGAGGTAAATTACTGTGCAATCACAATGAAAAGTACTGTGTACGGAATGATATCCCTTAATTTAATATAGATATGTAACAATATGATTATAGAATCAAATAGTTTCTTTTCTGATGGCACTAGGTTGTCTTAAGAATCTGTAGGTTCTTCTTATTACCTGCATATGATGTTCCTTGAAGAAAAACACAAGACATATTCCATCTGTACTTTTTACTTTTATTTCTGCCATATTTTGGTGTGATTTATGATTTTTTATTGTATCTTATGTGTAGCTGTGTTTATGTATATGTATCTATTGTGTTTTGTTTTTGGGAAGAGATTACCTTTGTTCTGGATTACTTTTTAAATTTTAAACCAAAAAACAGATACACTGTTTTCTTTTACGACCTGATATAACAATGCAAACTTTCAGAGGAAACAATGTAACACAGATTTCTATTATAGAAATTAAAAATAACAACAAGTTACAGACTCTGAATGCGGCTCTTGACTAGAAAGGTTATACTCGACACTGTGAAACACTGGTTTCATCCCAGATAAAGTGAGAATGGTCTTTTACCTTGTGATGGGTTAACCTTGGCTGCCTGCCAGAAGCCCACCCAGCCACTCTCTCCCCCACCTCAACAGGCCATGGAGGAGAATAAGGTGAAAACCACCTGGGTGAGCCTCACCCCAAGCAAGTCTCTCCTCACCTTGTTATCACCATGGGTTACACCCAGTCCCTACACTGCAGGAATGGGGTTGTGGCCAGTCCTGCTCCTTCTCACCTATTTCTTATTATGGACCATGGTCTTTCCAAGGGCTCCAGGGGATCCCTGCTTGGGCTCCTGCTGTTCCCCTCACCCTTCACTGCCAGGCAGGTTTTGTGCTTCCTCACACAGACTTTACCTGAGGTGCTGTGGTTGGCTGAAGGGCTCCACTGTGCCCTGCAGAGGGTCCATCTTAGTTTTGAGCAAAGAAATCCTACAGCATTGGCTTTCCTCTTACTATGAGTCAGAGCCTCTGTGTCAGCTGTGGGAAAAGCTCGATTACAGCTCCTACTTTATTAGAATCCTAAAAAACATAAAATATCCTGAGTTGTAAGGGACCACAAGGCTCATCGAAGTCCAGCTTATTGCTTTGTGTGGGACAGCCACAAGAATCCCACCATGTGCCTGAGAGTGTTGGCCAAACTCTTCTTGAATTCTGTCAGGTTTGATGCTGTAACCACTTCCCTGGGGAGCCTCTTTCAGTGCCCAACCACTCTCTGGGTGAAGAATTTTTTCCTGATATCCAACTTAAACCTTCCCTGACACAGCTTCAGGCCGTTTCCTTGGGTCCTGCCACTGGTCAAGGGATTAAAGAGATTGGTAACTGCCCCTTCTCTTCCCCTCATGAGGAATTTGTAACTGCAGTGAGGTCTCCCCTCAGTCTCCTCTTGTCCAGGCTGAACAGACCAAGTGCCCTCAGCTGCTCCTGATACGGCTTCCCCTTCTGACACTTCACCATCTTCGTGGCCTTCCTTTGGACAGTCCCTAATGTCTTTATGTCTTTCTTAAATGGTGGTGCCCAAAACTCCACACAAGACTCGAGGTGAGGCCACACCAGCACAAAGCAGAGTGAGACAATTGCCTCTCTCATTAGGCACCAAAAAATTCAAAATACATTTTCCATTTTCTGCTCTGTCAGCCGATCTCTTCATCTCCCGATAATTCAGTCCATAATTATGGACTCAGTGTCAGTGGAGAAATTGCCAGAGTTTTCCCTACGACAGCAGTCCCAGGAGTTGCCCTCTGCCACCACAACAGACATAGATAAACCAGATACCTCCTCGACCTCTGTCAGGCCAAACAGACGGTTCTCAAAAATAGCTGTTATAGAGGATCATTGCATTGCCCCTGTCCCTGGGCATGGGAAATGCATTTTGCAGAGGCAAACCTTCCTGCTGAGGCAGCTCAGTGGTGGCTGGCCAAATGAGAGGCACCGCAGAGAACGTTACGCACCTTGGGGCTGTGCCATGGCGTCTGTGTGTTTGACTAGAGGGGAAACTTACGTTCTCACACACAACAAATCCAATCTCCAGCTGAGATGGCTGCAATTTCAATTCACACTTGCTCTTGCAGATCCAAACCCTCAAGACAAATATTCAGAAAAGTGAAGCACTATGCGAAGCAGACTTCTAAACCTCCTTCTGTGTGTCGTGAAATTTATGCACAAGAGAATTTCTCTGTATACAAATTGCGTGTGTGTGGGAGGAGAAAATCATAGTTCAGGGTAAAGTTCCTGACCAATCTGACCTTTCTTCATCTAGCTTCTCAATTTCCTTTTCCTGTCTCTTGAGACATCCTCACATTGGAACTCCAGCTCGTGGTGGACAGCATCAGCCAACAGGACTGGCAAGCAGAGTGCTCTGAGGTGATGTAAATCAGCAGAAACAGTTTTGTCTCAGGGCAGATATTAGGAATAAACTGGAAGGTCTGGCGATGTAACAGAAAAGAGGGAAATAATATTGCTGGGCCTGGAAAATTTATCACCTTCAATATGTTAGATCCAGTGCCACGATTTCTGCTGTCTGTCATTTATTGCCCCTAGCTCTGCCAAAATCTGATGAAAATGAGTTACATTATCCTTGGTTTATTTTCTTTCTGGCTTTACAAAACTTTTGCCTTCTGGTTTGGGAAGATCTGTGGTGTCTTTTGAAAATCCCCTATAAAAGAAAAGATTTTTGACAATTTTACATACACTTTCTAGATAAAAAATAGGGTTATTCCAGATTTCACATTTTGATTTATTTCAAACGAATTTAAAAAGAATGGTCTTTCTCTCATTACCTAAAGGGATTTCTATGCAATCCAATCTCAATTAATTCATACAACTTTGCAAAGATTTCCTGTTATCATCTTCTTTTAATGTTCACAAATCTATCTTATTTTTAGACAACTTGTTCTCTAATAAATTTCAAGATGGCAGTCAGTCCTAATCAGATGCTGTCAGAACTTATAAATCACTGCAAAGTCACAAACAATGGATTATGGATTTTTTTTTTTCTTTTTTGGTAAAAAAATGGCATATTTTCTACTTTTGTGTCTATTTTGTTTAACTAAACAATTACAGAAAGCAATTACAGTGAGTGAAAGAAAGAAATCTAAAGGTGTTATTCTAACAAAATACTATTTGAAATAAGTTCCTCAAGCACTTAGCAAATTTATGAAACACCTTTTATTCCTTTAATTTTTAAGAGATCCTTCATATGCTTTTGTACGTTCTGGTTACTACATGGAGTGGTAAGACACTGTGCAGTTAAGCTGGCTGGTCTAGTGACTTAAGCAAGTGCAAAAAAGACTTAAAGCTCTACAGAGGTTTAAATGATCATTAGAGGAAGGACAGTGAGACACCTTTTCAAAAAAAGGGGACTAATTCTTGCATATGTGTGGTAGAGGGATTTGAGTAAATTGAAAATTGTCAAATACTGTTTTTAAATCACCTAAGACTACCCTATACATTATTATTAAACTTTTTTCAATATGAATTAAGGACATTCATGGCTGAACCAACTTTATGATGTACATACAAATAACAGATACACATGCAAATATCTTACTTCATCAAGCACTGGTAAGTCCTCTCTTTCCCCAAATGCTTTGCACAAATGGCTCAAAATCAAGTTGCACTTTGTCCTGTCCAAATTTTACACTGCATTAGTAATAAATTCACATTGTTCTTTGCTTCCTTGGCAAAATTGCTCTGAACAATTTGCTTGAGTCTCAAAAAACAAGAGCCCATCTTTCAATCTTCAGGCTAGTATCAAGTGAAGCTAAAACCTCTTTGAAACCTAATTTCATTTCAAGTCATGCCTAGGAAAAACACACAGTCCAGCATTTCTCAGTCTTGATATTACATCAATTAATAGAACAAAATAGTATCATCCACATACTTTCAGAGAAAGGAAAGCTAAATTCCTTGAAGGCTGTGGATTTATTTATCCTCTGAAATATTACAACTATTGCTCATACTTTTTTCCTGAAATGTCAATGATCCTTTGCTACCACAAAGGAAAACCACACCCAAAAGCAGAACAAGTCTCTTACTCAAAAGCCCAAGGTTATGTCAAGGAAAATGGTGACAAACTCTGACTTTTTTTTTTTTTATATAATTCTGTATTGTCTATTTATTTCAGGAAAGCATGGAAGAAGAGAAAATAACTGAAAAACAAACAAACTTGGGAAAAATACTGTAAAAAAAAAGTTTTTCTGTTTTTTAAGCAGTTCAGAGTCAGGACAGAAAGTTCTTCTAGACACAAGACAATTTAAGTGGATGTCTATACAGTCAAAGAGTCACAATTATACCATGTGCTGTGGAAGAGTGCACCAGTTCTGGAAATTTTTGTGAGGTGGCTTGGTAACATTAACAGTTAAAAGCACAGTAAAATCCATGAGTGAGAGTTAAAAATTTTGAAAATAACGAATGCAGAGTTCAAGACTTGAAAATCTGCAGAAAAGGGTTAGAAAGACTGGTAATATGGTGAAAGTAGACAGCCCTTCAGATGCCCATCAGAAAACTTGCTTTATTTCCGAAAACTCTAGACTACCAAAATACATATTTAAGAAATCAACCTCAAATTTAATAATTGTTTCATTTTTGTAAGCAGCTACAAAGACAATGAAACATATAGAATTTTGCAACTTAGCAGTAAAACAGAAGTAATAAAAAGTATTAAACTTGAGGAATTATATTGATGGTAGCAGATCCTGCCTGTTCATGGAAAAAACAATATTAAACACCAGAAGAAAACAAACATATTGGAATAAGTTCTAGGCTTAGAAAAGTGATGGCTGCCATTCTTGCTGGAGGAATAAGCTAAGGCCTCTTTCTTCACATAGGCTTAAGCAAAAAATGTATTAATATAGAGGGGTTCATTAAATTCACAAAAATATTAATACATCATCTTTAGATGAGTGAGCTTCAATTAAGTACTAATGATGGATTAAATGGAATTTGCATTCATTTAAATAAAGTGATTTTACAAGGATTCAGAAAATACTCCTGAACTATAACTGTCTGCTGAAAATTTCCCCTACAACAAACCCCAGGTCTGTGTAGGGAATCTCAGTGCTGTGTGTATTCTTTCGCTGGTTCCACAGCCCCAGTTTTAAGGTGCAGATGGCGAAATCGACTATAATGGTGGTTTACTACTTGTGCTCTCTCTAGAGTTTTAAGTTCAAATTGCACCTATAAAAAGGGGTAATTAGTCCTTTCTGGTTTATTGCTGTTAGGGGAAAGGAGGCAGTTTCAGTTAACTATCGACTAGACACCACTCCAGATTAAATATCCTGGATTCAGTACCTTACCCTGGCTTTCAAATACCATACTGAGAGCTCAAAGAAAGTAGGAAATGTCACCTTCCTAAACATTATGGACTATTAATTATGTCTTTGCAGTGAACTTTCTCAGTGCAATTAGTCTACAGACAAGAAGATCATTCTTTATAAAAGACTATAGGCTGTAACAAGGTTAACTCCAATTTAAACTGTGTTAATAACAAGAATGACTGCATTCAGACAGCTGAATAATTATCTGATAAGCAAAGTATATGCAGTGAAGCAGAAAAAATTGACTAATTTTAAAACAAGCATGAGTATGCAACAATGCATATGTTTGTCTTTCCTAGCACTGTTGCTTTCCTACACTACCCTTTAACTGTCTAGTTCTCTACGTAGAGGGATTCATAAAGCAAATTACACTTAGATATCGGTAACTGTAAGTAAATACGTAGCTGCATGTGACAGAAATTTGACAGCAGCTTTGAAGTGTGTGCCTTTTGGGGTCACTTAATAGAGAACTGCACAGAAGATTTCTGTGCCTATGCTTTGACACACACTCTGCTCATCAATCAAGCTGGGAGCCAATTGCCCTCATGGTGGGTGGTAACTGAGGGTGAGCAGGAGATCCCAGGGTGGAATTTCTTGTCACGGTTTCCCTGGCGGCAAACCTCGTTTAAAAGATTTCTGAGCACCTTTTTTCCCAGACCTTGCTTTTTTTCCCAGTGAGTTTATCACACACTAGATAATACTCTAAAATGAGTAAGTGACAAGTTCTTGTGCAGAAAGTGCCACTGAGAGAGCTGTGCTGATTCAGCTGAAGGGGGTTTGTATTTCACCAGGAGGGGAAGGCTAGAAAGTGAAAAGCCTTAGTACAGTATATTCAAGCATAATCAATGAGACAGACCCAGCCCATAACTTAAAGTATTTTAGAAACCTGGGACTGGGCCTTTACCTTTCAGCATCTTTTAAGAGAAATAAAAATAACACTCACTGAAATGCTAATAAACAAACAGCCAAAATGTTTAGCTTTGCAAGAAACTGTAGACAGTGCTATTTTCTCATGGAGTGGAGAAAACTGGGCTGTGATTTCTTTCATTTTTTATTGAAGAATAATGAATTTCCTGTGTTTTCATTTCTCTTGTAGAAAGGGGAAGAAAAAAAGACTCTTTACTGTTTTGAGATTCAAAACCCATTTCTGACAGAAATTCAGATACCCACTCTAAAATGATAGTCAGTTATTCTGGAACACCCAAGACAAAAAATTTTTCAGTGTTACTGTGCAGAATAATACTTTTCATCTTCTGTGGCTGGTTGAGCTTGGCTGGACAGCAGGTGTTTACTGAAACATTCTATCACTCCCTCCCCTCAACTAGACACAGGGACAATGTGCAGTGAAAAGCTCTCGGCTTGAGATAAGGACAGGAGATTACTTACACTTACATGCAGAGAGTTGCATTTCTTTGCATTTCCAGACCTTTAACAGGAATTGGAAAAATACTTAAAATGAATTTATGGAATATGAGCCATCAGACAAATACTTGCTAAATGCTTCATGTATATATATATAATACCTATGATGCATCATTTTTATTAATGATGGTTAGACTGGTCCTGGAGTATGGTCATGAGTTGTTCCCAAGTTTTATAATTCTACTTTTGAGATACAAATAAACTTTAAAAAGACTGTTCAGTTTCATAGTAGTATAGTTACTGTCCTAACTGTATGCATTGATCCTACATGGACGCAAGGGTGATTTTCTATTGCATTGGTCAAACCCTGATAGAGTTTTTATGCTGACAAAACATCATGGACAATGACCATTTTGCACGATTTAAGATTCAGGACATAAAGGTGATAATGGTGTCGCTACAAACACCCTTTGGCATGAACACAGTTGAGAGACAGGACAACAAAAATTGACAAAATTCACTAAATTAATGTCTTCAAATAAAACTTACTGGTATGATGTAAGGTTTAGCATTCCCCCTATCTTTTTGCTCCCTTTCACTAATTTTAAAAATTTTTCTTGTGATTTTCCAGCTTGCCTTCCTTCCCTTTGAATCTTCTAGCCTTTCACTTATAAACCTCAATTCCTTATCAAGTTCTCTCTTCTACATGATAAGTCAGCATATTCCTTATCTAATCATCACTAAAGCATTTGCATTCAAATGGCTTCCCTGACCAAAGACAGTCAGAGGCCATAGTTACCTCTCAGTGCAAACAATTTTTCCAGGTTCACTACTTCCTTCCTTTCAAGAACCTGGGCAACTGATATACTGATAGTTAATACTACTAATAATGATAATAATAACAACATAAGAATATTCTACTTACATAGTTTGTATAAAGGCAATTTTAAAATATTGTTCACATTGATCTCTTCTAAATATCTGTGTTACAATGAACTAAAGTATTAGTATTAATATTTAGTAATAGTATTAGTGTTAATATTGAAGAGTGACTGAAGAGGGAATCCGTCCATGTGGCACAAGATGGATTTGCCCTGGTAAATTCCATCCTAGGTTTAATCTCCTGTCTATCTACTCTAGATTTGATTTATTTAAGATTTTATTTAAATATTCTGTTTGTTCTTCTGTTTTCACCCATTATATTTCTGTACACAGCATGAGAATTATGGGCATGTTTCCAGTAAATCTATGAATAATTCCTGTGCAAGGTAATCATGACCAATTTTTAACATGCAAATTGATTGAGAAATGAGCTAAATTTTAAACTGACTGAATTTTCCAGGAGGCAGAAGTTGTGCAAGTACTATCTGTGGGCATGCAAAAAGAATACTATTTGCATGCCGGAATCAAAGGAATTTTTTTTTTTTTTTTTTTTGGCAGAGTGGAGTGGGAAAAAGGAGAAAAAAAAAGGAAATGAATTGCTATGATTCATAAAAAAAGGTGTTGAATTTAGATGGTTGTTCATTAGTTTTTCCATAAATAGTGTGAATCTTGACTTCTGCAGTGAAGCCCAAGAAGAAGCTCAGTCACTATTCACCCGTGGGACTTGTAGTGCTGCCTGAGTTGGCCCAAATGTTTTCCCAGTTAATGTGGATGGAGTTGTTTTCCCTCCGGTGAGACAGTTCTGCTGTAGATGTTTAATCTCCTGTGGTTTGGAAGCCTCACACATGCATTGTTGGCCCTAAGCCTCAAAAAATCTTGCCTCCCCACCCTGGAACTACATAAAGGAAATACTGCTAAGGGATAGGATTTGTGAATCTTAGTAATGGATCTGCAACTCTCTAATTCCTAATTAAATAATGTGTTCCTAATCCTTAATTTTAATCCAATGTTTTGTACACAAGAGGAACGCTGATGAGTTGTGAAATTTCTAAGGCATTCTTGGTTGGAGCCTTTTCTGATCTGAGTAAAAGGGAATTCAAACGCATATCACTATAGATTCTTTTCTTTGCCTAACTCTTTTAGACTGCTAAAAAGTAGTTTTCCTATCTGGTAAATGATTATTTATTAGTGCAATATCTAATTTTCATCATGACTGATCTCCTCATTCCTCAATACCGTGGTGAGTTAAAGATCAGGGGTGTTTTTATTTGCCATAGAAATAAAGACTTGCAAACAAAAGAAATTGTGCAACCAAAACCCTGTACTAAAGGAGTATTCAAGTTGATCAGCCTTAAACTCTGCAACAAGGAAAGATCAGATTGTTGCATTTTTATCAAAACTAATTGAGCTCCTTCATGAATATAAAATACGATGTTCTGGTTAACTAGTCCCTGCATTGTTTTATACAGTGAAGATCACCCACTTTGGGCCTGTAGATGAAATTTATTTCTTTTCCTGTCACACTGTCTGAAGGCTCAGGACACACCTGTCATGTCCTGGTCAGCTCTCACTGATTGATTCTCTTGGGGCAACAGATAAAGCCCATGCCTGGGTAGTGAGTGCCTTCTTCAGATACACCCAGGGAGGCCACAGCAGAGAAAAGATCTGTCCTTCTGCTTTCACAGCTCACAGGGGGAGCTCTGTAGAGAGTACTTTTGGTATTTCTGATAGTAATTGGGGCCCTGATGGTGCAAGTGATGTACCCCTGCTCCTGATTGCCTCATCTGTACAACACGGAGCCCTCCTTGTGGGAGCTGATCTCTGGTCAGACTGGCAGAGCACATCAGCAGCCACCTAGAAAGAATTTCACTGTTTTCTCCCCTGAAGTGTTTCTACTCCAGCTGAGCAAGGCAAATTGCTTTGTGTGTCTGATTTCTATCTCCTGCACTCGCAGTGGGCTTGTTTCCTCTATCATCGCTCCAGTGCTTAACTCCATTCTGTTTGATGCAAGTTTTGAATCCCTTTGATATAAATGGATCCTCATTGTCACTCCCTAAATACTTCTGCAAGTTTTAGTGCTGTAAATATGTGTTTAGGGCAGCTGTGATTGCTGGATTCCTGGTAGCCAGCAGTGCATCTGCAGTTTTTGTTGTGATGTTTACAGCACGCTATGAATTCTGTCCTGACCTTGCCAAAATTTATTTTCCTCCTGCATGTCTCTAAGCAGTTATTTAGTTTTTCCTTGTTTCCTGTCAGTTTCTAGGAAGGTTTTATTCTCTGTGCCATAATGAAAATGTTTTGTCCCTCTAAAGACAGATTTACTTGTTATTCACAACATTAAAAGGTGGTATTTCTGTCATTTTCAAAAGCTTGTTAATAAATCTGGTATAACAGTGCCCCTGTAAATACTCACTCCAGCTCACACATTCTGCTGCTTTTTGAAGTTAGCTTGCCTTCTCACGTTTCCGTTGTCAGATGACTCTTGCCCTGAGTCTCAGATGCTAATTTTGTACTCGTGTCACAGCTGATTCTCTAGAAGCATTCTCTCCGTAGTTAGCATTTGAGATCTAACTACTCCCCTTCCATCGGTTTATATCTTGCAAATAATCCCATTTCAGTAAAACTATTCTACATCACAAAAATACTGACTTTTAGCTTTCACCTTGCACAAAATGTTCTGCTAAATTTTAGTAAAATAGGATGCAAACTACCCGAGTGAAGTGCATCACATTATAGTCATTTTTCCAATATTTACAAAACACATCCTCTACCCATACTTACTAAAAACAGACTGAAAATAGAACATACTTTTCTCCATAAAATGCACAAGCTTTCTGTTAAATCCACTGCAGAAATAACCCTGTGTACCACTTTCACATTGCTGCAGCAGCAGCAATAACAGATATTCAGAAAGCAGATGGCTAACCTTCTGAATGGCATTATTCATGTTTCCATAATAACATTCTAAAGACCACAATGCTGCACCTGTTCTTAATTCTTCCTTTTTAAGGATAAAGTACTGTCAACTTTCAAAACTGCAGCTCTAGATACAGGACTAACTGTGATTTTAATGGAAGAAAAGTGTTTGATCATGTACAAACACTTTTTTTTTTTTTTTTAAATACAATTTTCAGGACTGGAAATAGTAATGTATCGCAGTAAAAGAGTAAATGTTCTGTCTCTCATTCTTCCAGTCATTTCTGTGGCTGTGGAACAGACTCTGACTAGCCTAATGACTGGAGTTACTTAGAGCAGGTCCCTCAGCACAGTCTGTTATGTTTCTGCAATCTGAACTCGCAAAGATGCTTAATTATTACTCTGCAGTACTCTCATTAATGATATAGGATGCTTTCAGAGCAGGATGTAATCAACTAGTGAGTCTGGCTCACTGTGGGGGTCGCAGTGAGCCACCTTGGTTCCTTAGGGAAGAGCTAGGAATATGGAATTGCTGTACCTCATCAAAGTCAGGGTTCACTGAACCCTCTCTTCTGTGTATGAAGCTGAGAGTAGCTCAAGTGCTGCAGAAGTCTGTATACGACTCCTGTGGGAAATATGGATTAATTTCCATCTTAAATCTTGAAGTGAAACGATTGCCTGAATACCCATATACATTTCCAGTTTCTTTTAGAACCTTGTTAAAGTCTTAGCTTCGAAAGTTGAGCCTGTGACACGATGACAAGTGCACTCTACCCCTTCAGCTGACCAAACCAGAGGTCAGACTACAGCCGTAGCTCTTTTCCTGTCAGGGGAAGATGAAAGAATGGGACCCAGGGTAAGTGATCTGCTCCCAGCTGGATGCCCAGCAGAGCTACTCCTCTACAGCACAAAGCCCACGGCTCTCTCAGCTGTGGGCTTGTTCAAACTGCTTGCTTTCAGGTCTGACCACTTCGTGAATTTTTATTTAATGCCATCCTACTTCCACTTGAAAGTTACTGGGGGATTGAATAATTTCCTTGAGTAAGTGAAAGAAAGATTAACCAGGGAGGATTGTAGGGAAGTAGATAAAATCAGTTGTTCATTAGATGCTCTATATTTACTATAAAATTATCTAGTTTCATAGGTTGTTCAAACTTTCATGTGAATGTCTATACATAAGATACAGTTGTATATCTCATAAACATAAAACACCTGTGTATAGAAAATATAACTTAATGAATGCAGTATCTTGAAAGTATAAGAATAAATAGGGCAGAACAGATCCTTGAGTCTTCATAAACTGTCTCATGAGATGTTTTCCAATTACTTTATCTGCCGTTAATAATTACTGTGGTATGCTAGATTGAAAAATCAATCTCCTAACTAGGCCATGTTTAGTAAATCCAGCCCAGAACCATATGTTAGCTAAAATTTATATAACTGTGAGCTAAAACACCCTCATTGTACGTACAGGGAGTGAATATGGCCAACATACATATGAGAGTAATCAGACAAGAAGTTCATATCCTATTTTGTAAGAAGAAAGATATTTTTGATTTTTTTTCAGACTTTCTGCTCCCTTGGTTGCTTATATGTGCACTGGAAAATAAATACCACATCAGACACAGCATGAATTATCATATCTTGGCCCTCCAGACAAAGAGGAATGGAACAAAGGCTCCCAATTATTTCCACTGCCACAGCATCATTTGGAGGTCCAACTGAGAACTGAGTCTTGAGAAAACTTACTACTTTTTGCTACTGAGAGAGAGGTAGAGAAGAAGTAGGAAGAATTTTGATGTGGTATATTTTTTTAATAAAGCTGGGAAATTTAAAGCAAGTCAGAAGATGACAACTCCATCATTATTTGAGAGCAATATTGCTTTTAAATTAAATATATATAAAACCCACATTGTTCAACTGTCATACACATTCAAAAAACCACTTCAGGAATACTTACTTTTTATGTAAAGGTAAATGGAAAACTGCCAGTAGTCATAACAAGGGGATGAAATCAAAGAAGTTTACATGAAGAGGTGATCGTGTTACCTGAAGTCCAGTCTCCTGGTTAATTTTCAGTGGCTGATATGTGACATTATCTGACATTCAAAGACCTTCAGGTGCATTTATGACACTGTATGACACTAGAATGAAAAATTCTGTTTTGAAAGGTATGAAGAAATAGCATCACAGAGGATGCTATCCTTTTCATAAATTTTTCTTGTCAATTTTGACATAACAAAAATATATACTATTATATACTGCATATACAAAGATCTTTATGCAAGTGTTGGATTTTTTGTTTGCTTTACATATCTGTGCTGCAGTAACTGGACTTAGGGTGGGAGTGCAAGCAAGTGTGTGATGGATAGCAAAGATAAACCAGATGAGCTGGCAAGCAGGTCTGGGAGCTGAGGCCATAAATGGATCCCCAAGACACTCTCTGAGTTGTGATACACCTGTGTATCTCTAGAGACAAGAGCACAGGCAGTCAGATATGGGGACTAGGGCAGTCCTGGTGGGTGTGAAGGGGTTGGGAGTGATGGTTGTACCAGCAGCTACAGTAGGGCTGTGGCTGCAGGGGTTTGTTTGTCCAAGTGCCAGGAATGGGACAGACTGGAGTCCAGGGGCCAGAGGCAGACACAGGGCAGTGTGAGCCCTGCTGCTGGAGAGATCCACCTTCCTCATATGTGCATGTCTGTATTTCTTTTACAAGTAGAAACCCATCCTGATGCATCAGAGACATCAGATAATTGGTGCTGCCACTCTTCCTGTGAGTGCCCTGTATGTCTTATTTGTGTGGCCATCAGTGTATAAATATTTATTGTACATGACATATAGCAGGCTCCCTGTCTGGAATATGTGCTCACCTTGCTGCTGGAGAGACCAGGGACCCAGCTGGACTGGGATGAACTGGGATCTTATTGGCTGTCAAAGGAGGTCCAGAAGATGAGGAAGGAGGGATCCGAGACGTTCCCAAGCTTATAGGGTGATAAGAGTCACAATGTAAAGGTTGATAAGAGTGACCAAACAAACCACAGACACTGTCCACTACAGATCTCTCCAGACTGTAATGGCTTTTACAGCACAGGTGCAAGAGAGGATGAGATTAGGTCACAGTGGCTCTAAACAAAATATCCATCTGGAACCTTTAGCAATTCCAGAGGCTGTTCTAAATTGAGTCATGCATGAAAAGGGGATGCCCATTGTTATCCCTAAGGATAAACTTATTAAGGAAGTGTTTGTAGTCAAGATTAGAAGATAATGGAAGTAGGTCAGGTTAAAGCAGCAATCTAGTCAATCATTATCTCTAGTACTGATTTATCCCAATTAAGTTAAAGCACTAAGTTAGGAACTAGTTTTTCTGGTTTCTCTCTCTTCTCTATGGAGAAAAAAAAAAATCCAGAGAGCAATTCAGCTGATCAGAAAGAAATTTTGTTTTTGGTGGTTTTGTTTATTTTTTAATTTGAGGGTGGAAGGTGCAAGTTATACAAGTAAAGTCTCTGTCTGAGCTCTAATTTCTAGACCTGCTCTCTTCAAAAGGTTTAAACACTATTGTTAATGTGGATAGATAGGAGGGGGGATGATGGACTTGCAACTTTACTGTAGATTGAAACAATGGAAGTACAAGTTTCTTTCTTCCTTTTTCCTGCTTGTGTCAACAGTGGGAATGAAATTTCATGCTTCCACCCAGTCTGATTGACAGTTGGATGTACATCTCAGTCACAAAGACCCAGAGAGCCAGAGAGTCATACTTTATATTTAAGGGTAGTTTTGGGCTAAAACAGCCTCTGTCTCTAAAATCTGATCTGTTTGGGTGGTAGTACGGAACACTCCTCTCTAAGGATTGGCAGGACTTAGGAATTCCTGCCAGCACTCCTCTTAATAAAAAGAATTCTAAAGTGCATAGGTGAGCATAAGCTACAGATGAATGCATAACTGCTGATACCTTTACTTACACACTGCACTATGGGTATTTAATTTACAGGTTTATGAAGTGCTCTGTAATACTCTAAAGATAATAGGTGACGTATCAAGGTAAAACATTACATATTCAATGAAAGCAATCAGCCACATCTAAAGTAGAAAGGTCAGAGAAAACTCATTGCAAAAGCATAACATGAATTTTCCATGGCTTTTGGTATCCCTTTCAGTGTGCAGATAATTTTTATCCAGTAAGGAGATCTCCAAAAATATACCTTTGTTTGTTGAGTTTTCTCAGTAGACAACTTTGCAATTCATCAGTGTGATTCCACACCACTCACAGGTCACTCAGAAAGAGCATAAGGTAACTCCCTTGATTTTTGTACTTCTAAATCACAACAAAATCAGCTTCAACTGTAAAAAAAAAACCAAAAAACTCAAAAACAACAACAAAAAAACCCAACAAAACAAAGGAAAACAAAACCCTCACTTGGCTGTGCAGCTTTCTGAAACGTGATGTAGAAAATCAAAAAGTAAAGTTTCCATGGGCCTTTATGCAGCTTTTTTTAAATGCTCAACATATATAGCAAAAGGATTTAAGTTTTCCTGGATCTGTCTACTGTGCTTCAAACAGGTAAATTATCTGTTTTGCCCAGTGTTTGACATGGCTGATGTTTTGTGGATGTGATTAGTTCATTACATTGGAGTTAATTGTCTAATAAACCCACATTAGTACTTGGGTTTATGTGCTTCAGCCTTGTGCCATAACTTCATCAGCTGGGATCATGGAATGAGTATTCAAGTGCACAACTGGCAGAAATTTATGCAAATGCTTTTCTAAGAAATTCTTAATCAATGGTAGTCTTAGCCCAGAAAGGGAATTTAAAATCATGCTAGGTCTGTGTGGATTTCCTGAATAGGTATTGTGTGCATAACTAGATCAGTCACCAAACTGATTGATCTAGTGTGATTCATCAAAATATATCACACACCTGACAAATGTAAATCCCCTCTTTTTTACAATTAGAGCACTCTCAGCTTCACTGCTGTAAATCTAGAGAAAATCAACATTTAAATTTCTGTTAATGTCAGGCAGTTCCATCATCTCTGTAGATTTGTTCCACATATATATTGCTATGTGAAATTTCACAATCTGTTCTAAATTTCCTTATTGCTATGATAGGGTGATGCACTTGATGGAAACACAAAAAATAAATCAAGCACATTTCAATGTCTAGAGAAAAAAGGAAGAAAATATGTACTACAATATACTAGTGTCAGTAGTATTATAATATTATAATAAATTATAATCCACATACCATGGGAAATCAATTTTATACACCCCATCAAATTCCACTGTTTCTTAAAGTGACATTTTTAAATGGAAATTTTTCTAAAAAAAATGAAATTTCAAGATGCACTATGGAATTAAAAAAATTACACATCAGTTACAAAATTGTTTCCAATATACATAAACTCATATAAATCAATAGTATTTTCACTGAAGTCAAAAGCATTACAATAGTTTAACAGAACTCTGAAGACACATTCATGCTCATAATGTCTAGAGAATATGGAATAATTTACAGAAGTTTTTAGCTGTGTGTGTACACAACAGTTTTGAAGAAGGAAAAAAAAATGACCCAGATTATATATGAAAATTCTCTCCAAATTTGTAGTTATTGATGCAAAGAAAATCACTTTCAAATTTATTTTTTATTTATTATATTTATTTTGTTTTTTCTTGAAGTCTAATAAAAGATACTCTGCAATCATAAGTCATCTCTTTTGAGAAAATAAATGGATTTGTACTGAATTCTCTTCCTTTAATATTGCTGCTTGAAAAGAGCAATGTCATAGGGATTATAATGCCTTGTGGAAAAAAAACCCAAACCTTTTCTTAAATAATTCTTGCTCAAGACCACAAAAAATGAATAGTACTGTAGATTACAGTATAAATTCCAGATTTATTTGAAGACTTAGTTTTTGTCAGAGAAGTGAGACTTCTTTTGCATACATGACAGTGAGCCACTCATCTGAAGAGAATAAATGCTTGTCAAGGAGATGGAGTCTCATGAATATTTCCAATTCTTTGTTGATTCCATGAAGGCCAAAAAGAGGCAAAAATCTCTATCAGGAAATAGATAAATAATTTATCAAGAAAACATCATGCTTAGAAAAGGTTTGCTAGAAAACTGAAACATTGTCCAAGAAAATGGATGCAAAAAAATGAAGTGACTGATACCACACACTCTGTCAATATGAGACACAGCAGTCCCATGATATGCAAAAATAGCTCAGATATGGACTAATTATTTGGAAAAGTTAAGGGTTTGGGTACAGTGCCTTGCCTGGGCAAAAGTGACTGAGGTGGGTCATTCCTGAGCTGTTTGCACTTTGCTCCAGTCTCCCTGTCTCCTTTTTGACAGCAGTTTAACTCCAGGGTGCCACGGGGACTCTGTAGCAAAAAGGTTCCAGGCTCAGGAGCTCTTGAAAGGGTTTCTGCAGGGATGGGCAGGCAGAGAGAGAACTTCTTGGGGGTTCCACCAGCTCTGTGGCACCAACACAGCCTTGACCCCATCCCATCCTGCAACACCCTGGTGGCCCTGGACCTCGTTCCCACATCCCTCAGCAGGATATGCCAGGAGGATTTTTATGGGATCCTCCCTCCTTTACAGCCTTCACCCTGCAAGACAGACCCCACGCCCTCACCCTTGTCTGCTCAGGAATCTGGATTAGCAATTTTGAAGGGAGAGAATTCATTTAGCCTGAGTCGCATCACCCAAAATTAGATGTGCGCTATGAGAGCGCTGTGATGGCCAGAGAGATTTTTCATGCCTAAAACATCAAAGATTTCCTGGCTTCAAACTGGGCATGAGGCATTCCTACAAAGTATTTGAATCCTTTCATTTCCTTACACTTGTTCTCTCAGCAGCAGCTGCTGGTCCCCGAGGTAAATAGAAAGGTCTTATTCTGTGTAGTGTGTGGTGTTGGAAGAATGCATCTGCACAGGAAGAGATGTAATTTGTAAGCAGCCTGTGTTTCCTACACGGCCCTGCTACCTGCTGATAGCTTATCTAAGAAGGCTGAGTAAAAGAGATGTGAAATGATAGCAAGCAGAAGGGAAAATAGGTAAAGAAATCTGCAAACCAAGGCAATCTACAACTGCTGTTGCATGAATATAGAGCTTCTGACTCCACTAGAAAATTCTTATGGTGGGTACACCTAAATAATCTTGAACACATACCAAGTAACACCTAAACATGATTTCTGAGTATAAACTGCTTTCTCAATTAAAATGAAATATTTTTTTCAAGAAAGTCATTAGGTGACCCAACATCCAACAGTCCCTCTTTGTGTTTCTACATTATTATTCAGTCTTTGGAAGAGGGTTTACATGGAGATATATATATATATATATATATATCCAATGGACAGGGACTTGGAACGACACCCAGCTGCTTCCAGCAGACTATTAAGCCTGTCAAGTGACCGAGCTTGAACAGCACAAGAAACCATTATACTCATTTAATAATAGATCTAGGAAAATGAATTTTGCTGTGACTCAGTAGAACTGAAATACTTGGCTGGCTTTAACACTCCTCAAATTATTCCAGTTAGATGCTCTGGTATATGAGTTCCAATTGTACTTTCTTATAAGGAAATTGTACCAGTAGCTCCAAATTTCATCTAGTCTAGAAAACCAAGGAGTAAGAGGTGGGCTCTGAGGACAAACCAACCCAATCTCATAGACTTGAAAAAGAAAAGGAAAGAATGGAATGAAACATGAAACTGTGGTGCAATAAAAAGGATGCTCCTAGACTCCAGCTGAGTTGTATCTTTGGATTTAAATGTGCCATCTCAGCCCTTTCTAACAGTATAAGACGGTACCAATGTTGACTCTATCAGCATTTTTCAGAAATGCACCAACAGCTAAAGTCTTTAAAGCATAATACCCTAAATGTGTGCAGTGCTGGTTTCTGAGCTGGTGTTACAGTGTCAGGCAGCTCAGAGATGCTGAGGCACACACAGTACAACGATGGCATATCAGTGCCAGACAAGCTGGAGAGTTTAGGCTGAAATGGATTGTCATGATTACAGGCTAAGTCTCCCGTGTAGCGCTGAATCTGGAGTGTCAGCCAGTAACTTTGGCAGTAGAGCAAATCATCCCTGAATTATGTAGAAGTGAGCAGTTTTTGAAAATTTGCTTATGCGTTTTGGGAGAAAACTTATGCACATGTACATAAAAATATACGATTAGTTGTTGTTACTGCATAGTAAAATAAAAAAGAGAATATACTTCAGCTATCCTGGCTTCACCTTATAAAAAGAAAAAAAATGTTGCAAATTTATCTTTTTTTTTTCCATGCAATTTAACTCCAGTTGAAAATGGCTTAGTTATGGCTAGTTTGCTATTATTTCAGGTGGGAAAAATAAGATTTCAAGAATTGGATCTAACTTCAGCTCTCTGCTATTGGGAATATTCTACAGAAGTAGATTAGCATTATATCTGAATAAAATAATAAAGAGATATTCCAGCAAACAAACTTATTTTATTATCCTGTACTTTAAACTTTTCTGCTGCCTTATAAATGTTCCAGGACTCTGACTCCCATCTCAGAGCTATTTAACATGAGTAACCCTTGGCCAATTGAAATTCATCCAGTAAGGTACACAGTGCAACAGGCCATGACTCAGGCAGAAAGGCTACTATGTGCTGAATGGGGATTTAGAGTTGCATATGAGCATATATTCACAAAATCACAGAATATCCTGGAAGCTGGAGTGACCCACAAGGATTGAGTGTAACTCCTGACCCTTCACAGGACACCCCAAGAATCCCACCATGTCCCTGAGAGTGTTGTCCATACACTTGAGATCTGTCAGGTGCTCTGATCACTGCCCTGGGGGAGCCTGTTCCAGTGCCTGACCACCCTCTAGGTGAAATACATTTTTCCAATTTCCAAACTAAACCTCCCCTGACACAACTTCAGGCAATTCCGTAGGGTGCTGCCACTGGTCACAACAGAGCAGAGATCAGTGCCTGCTCCTTCTTTTCCCCTCACCAGAGATCTACTTTTTAGATGTAATTCTGAACCAAAAAATTCTAAATGTGTCTGAGCACCTCTCCCTGAAGCCTAATCAGACTCTGCATCTGCACATAAAGATGAACTTCTAAACCAACTAACTTTGCATGAGTTTGCTTCATTTGCATAGGTTGTTATTCTCATTTCCTGATGCTGAAGCTATAAAATATTTATGAAATATAAAGGCTGAGAGTTTTGTCCTTGTTTGACAGTATGTTTATATTGTGAAAATTTTAGACACACAAAGCCTGCATGCTTTGCACAAGCAGTCATACTGGGTTTCTCACACAACCTTTCTGAACAATACGTGACTAACCAAAGTCCCTTACCCCCAGGCTTCATATAAAACCAGACAAAACCTTTGAATGTCCGGAAGAAGTCACAAGAATATGACTCCAAACCCTCAGATGAGGACAGAGTTCCCCAAGTGGGAACTAGGTCGGTTGGCAACAAAGGTCCAGTAAGATGAGGCTGAGCTTGGTCTCAAGAGAGCCCTGCTTAGCCATCTTTAGTAGCAAAGATACAATTCTTTGGCCAATAACTGGTAATTGAGAATACCAAGGAAAACTTCCATTGCAGCCCCATTGCTGGTGATGTGCAGAAACCTCAGCTTAAGAGTGCATTTGAATACCCATGGAACCAACATCTGGAGGCTGCAGAATCAAACATGGGACTAAATGTATCTATGAGCAGCTCAAACATGAGAAACTACTGGTTTCAATGCTTTTTATACTGTCTTGCATTCTGATCATTATTGTCTTGCATTCTGATCATTATTCTGGTACAACTCTAATGGAAACTGAGGCCTTAATTCTAAACAGAGTTTTTTCAGGAAAATCGAAGAAAGATGAGGCAGTGCATCATCGGCATCACTAATGGCAACTGAGATGCACACATAAATACAGCCAGATGTTATAGATCTTCTCTAGAAGAGTGGTTTCCAAAGCAATAAATAATAAATAGATCCATGTAATGGAACTTGTTACAAGATTTTACCAGCAGGATGCATACTTGTTACTGCACTATGTAGTGTACTGAAAAATTCTTTCTGCAAGGTTTCTTAGTACTCTGAGGATGAGTTTCAACCCAATACAGAATTTTGGTTTCAACTTTGGATTTTTTTTAAAGCTGTTTTAGAACAGGCTTTTCCAAAGCCTATTCTTATCAACAGCTGACCCAAAGGGGAGAATTCTTCAGGTATGCACATTTATCCCATGTTAAATGTTAAAAACTGAGTTTACTTGACTCAGACTGAGAATCTGAACAGAGCAGGAATCAGTTAGGAAAATCCTAGCTGTAATATTTTGAAGAATTGCTGTACCTGCGCTGCTTGGACTGGGAATCACCTTCTCTGGGAATGCCTCCTGTTCTCACATTTGTTTCTTCCACGTATCAGGGCAGAAACTAAAGCACCAAGAGTTATAATGAACTCCCACTATATTTCTTACCAAAAGCAAGCATTTCTGTATTTTTTCATTGAAATGCTGTCTTCATGCCAATTTTTGTTCATCTAAACTGCCAGCATCTCCCACATGTGGCTGACTGTTGCTGCACCTCCCTGTTCCTTTGTTCTAGTGCCACAGTATCTTCTGTAGCTCTGTTCACAAAGTTCTCAGTCTAGACTGAGTGGTCTATTAACAATTTAAAGTAAATTGTTAATCCTATGAAGAGAGGATGAGAGAGTTGTGGTTGCTCAGCCTGGAGGACAGGAGGCTCAAGGAAGATCTTAGAGTTCCTTCCAATACCTGAAGGAGGCCAACGAGAAGGCTGGGGATGGACTTTTTACAAGTACTTTGAACAGTCTTGTCTTTTAAGAAGGGTAACCCTCTCCTGCCTTTAGTATAGACATTTCCAAACAATTCTGGAAGTTAGTAGAGCTCATAAATTCTGTCCCTCCCAAAAGTGTTGCAAAACACTTGGAAAATGTCAGGACCAGAACAAAGAAGGATTTCTATTTCACAGCCACATGAAAGGTGCTGTACAATAGATTTACATCAGTATGTTGGCCAGCCCTTCCCTCATGCTGCAGGAAGTGTAGATCTTCTTGACAGGTACTTTGACTGCAGAAAAGTCCCTTCCTGACCTCAAATCAGAGAGAAGCAATGGCCAATGGGTATCACGGGAAAAACTTATTTCTCTGTCTTCATTCCAGCCTCAGTGCCAGCTGTCTTCAAAGTCACTCCTGTATCCACATCTGCAAAATAAAGGAGCCTCTATCAAAACAGGCAGCTGAGTCCCTTGCTCCTTACTTTAAAGTAGCTGGGATCTTTTAGGTGTTTCTAAATTAGATTTCTTTTTAAAATGCGGATTTTAAAAACATGGATGAAAATTTCACAAAACAAATATCAGCTTTAAAATTGAAGATGGTTTATGACATGAGGATTTTCAAAAGTAATTATTTTCTTATTAACAACAGTAAGTACTAGTGAACAGCCCTATTTAATTATTCCTTTTACTTTATTACTATCTAGTATTTCTCATCTCTCCAATACGCATAAAGCAGCTTCCTTCCTTGTCTCTGGAGTCAGAATACACAGCAGAACAAAGCTGATCTCAGAGGTATTGCTCCTCAATTCTTCTATATTTAGTTAACTTCCTCTTATATTTAATTCCACCGTTTCCTTTATGAAAATTTAATTAGACATCTAAACTTACCATTTGACATCTAGTAGTAATGCTGCTACCTGGAGGTTTGGTGCTTTGCATTGTTTCTCAGATCAGCTCACCAGAAGCCCTGGTAGTACTGCCCCTTCTCATGGGTAGGATAAAGCAGGCTAAATCTAAATTTAAACCCTGAGAGCCCCGAGCAGAGGGGGGCAGGACGTGATCCAGGTTCCCCAGCAAGAAACTCTGGCAGCAGTGACTTTCCAGACAAGGCAGCTTAATGTGTGTTCCCACTCAGTTCTGCATCCCACTCTTTAAAACTGGAATAATTCCTCAGACATACAATTTGAATACATTCTTCTGCTTGATAAGAGAATTATTTTCTTACAGTGATTTTAGGACTTATATACCAAGATGTTTCATCGAAAAGGGATACCAAAACATACATTTTAACAGTCTGAGCCTCTCCATTCACATTTACTCAGATTTCATTTGATCAGTGTTTCTAATCTGTAAACCCACCCATGGTCTATCTGTTTACCAAGATTTCAACTATGCTTTGCCTCCATTTCCCGTCTCACTTTATTTCTATTTAATTTCCTTAAAATTGTTCTGATCTCCAATCCTCCCTTTATATATCATAAGAAACAAGAAGCACTTGCTCAATTTTCTCTTTTCCTTTGCTGATTCTTAGAGTTACAGATCATTTTTCTGTACTGCTTTGAATGGAGTTAAGAATAATAATAAAAAAAGTGCAGCTGAAAAAAAGGGGTTCAATTTAGCAGAATAAGACAGCCAATAAACTTTCAAAATAGACAGTCAAATAATTAGATTCTAGCAGGAAATCACAGAATTGTCACTGCTATAAATATTCAGAGGCTACGCAGACTGGGTATGAACATCCATCACAGATGATTTAGAAATAATGAAATGAAACAGCTCTGGACAGAAGATAACCTAGGTAACAGAGCAGAGGATTCTCTAGTTCAACTGACATTTTTGTGACATTTTCTGGAAACTGAGCAACCCATTGTAGCTGGCAAAAAAAAAAGTATGACCTACAAGTTTTCCTACAAACACTAAATTTGTTTCTGTGTCACAACTAGCTTGGACACCATCCCCATTAATTTTGTCAGCAGCTCCTTTTTAGTTTGAATGTGTCAGCTCAGATTCTCTCCTCTCTTTTATTAGACTAGGAAGAGATGAGCCTGTATCAACTGACAGTAATTCAGGACAATGCCTTTAAATTCCATATGCAATTTTATAGCCACATGAAACCTGCTCTTAAAGGAGATTCACAATTTTTAGATTAACCTTCTTTCTCAATTATTATTCCTCAATGTGCTGTTTTCAGCTGAGGAAAATTAAAGAGTAATGTAAAACTTGATAGCATACACATCCATTAGTGCTGGATTTTAAAAAGAAATATAATCTTTTGCAAAACAAGACAGCAGGATACTTCTGCAAACTTAATCTAATTTTAAATTTGTTCATCATTCACTCTTGATTGCAATTAGAGTCTATTTATTAAATACCATCTGTTTTCTAAGCATCAAGGAGTAACCTGAAAAGATTTCTCTGAAGGAAAAAAACACACAAAAAGCCTCAATAAAACCTTGTTGACCAATAAGATAATTATTGACTATGCTAAAATGATGAAAGTGAAATAAATAATAATTTTTTTAAAAAATCATGAGCTTCCATATGCTTCTCCTTTATCTGCATTTACTTCCACACCAGGGAAATCTAGAGAAAAATATTGTGGAAAATATTTTTCTCCATCTAATTTCTTATTTGTTTAGTTTTAATTATTTTTTAGTAAGTTTATTAATGATTTTATAGAGTTCTTCTTATTAGAATACAGTCTATGGGTATCCTGTTTATTATTTTTAAAATTATTTTCCATTTTCTGGAATCACCTCTGTAATGGGCCACATAACTTATGTTTAGTTTTGATAAAACTGTCTTCTGAAAAGGCACATTACTGTGACCTGAAAACACTGAAGATGTGGAAACCCCATTACTTATCTTGGAAACTTGTTTCCAGTGTGACTATATTCATTAATTTGTGTCTGGGAAACTGATAGCACACCATCTCATGCTGAAAGCCTTGTTGTAGGCAAAAATGAGACATCTGAAATATAATACTGAGGATTTGGTGTGAGTATTATTGCCATCTTGACAATCTAATCGCAGAATTACTTCTGTGTACTCTAGGGTTGCACATAAAAAGACATAAGAAACAAAATACCAGAATAACATATTTAAAAGTACTGTACAAAAACCTGCCACTGGTTCACACTTACACCTAGCACCTGCCACTTCTTCACACTTACACTGCCTCCCTGTGTCCCCAAGTACTGGATTCCTGCTGTGGAGGGGAGTGGTGAGATGGCAGCATCTGGAGTCTTCTCCTGGGAGAAACATGGTGTTGAAGTTAATGCTTTCATATCCCAGGGCAAGAAGGAAGATTTTTTTTGTGTTTTTATTTTTGTTTTCTGTTTGTTTTTTTTTTTTTCTTCTTTTTGTTTTGCTTGGTATCACCATGATCTTCAGCAATCTACGACTCCCTGTAATATCCAATATTACATTACATCCAATCCGTCCAACGCGGAGTGTTTTTACTTATGTTAAGCACTTTATTTTTGTTCTCTTCATCCCCTGAAGCTAGCTTTTCCCAGCTCCAGCTCTGCAATTGCTCCTCTGGACACTCCTTGTTGGATGGCCATCTACAGCCGTGTGTCCTCCAGTGCCAGCCCTGGTTCCCAACCAGCCTGTGCCTGGTACCCCTTTGTGCTGCATCCTGTGCCCGCCCTTCTGAGACCTCTCACACCAACCATGGACTCCTCTGCCCTAAATCCTTAAGTTAGAGATTCCCACGGCTTTGTAAAATGCTTTATTCTTCAAGGAATATTTACATTCACTTGGCTTCTTGGACCAGAGTTTTTATTTGGAGTAAGCATGCACCACTCCTTTAATCCAACTGCAGCTGTGAAGATTGACACAGTCCATGTGCCTGACATGGGAAAAATCCTTTGAATGAATATTAAGTCTTGTTTTTTTATGGTTCTTTTCTAAATTTTTTCTCTATATTTGCTTTTCTTTATACGAACAGGAAGTTTTAATATCAATTTTGCATCTAAAAATTTAAGTTATATTTTCTCCTTTATTTGTGACCCTTATTCTACCTGATAATATTTTCAGTTTACTGTGGGAACAGTTAGAATTGCCTGAGGTGGTATGCTTTTCTACTGTTCTAAAAGTTACTGAAAGGAAGCCTTTTGTATGATTCTGCTCAATTATCTATCCAGGCACAAGTTGAATGAGTACTTAACAAGTGCTTCAGTTACAGCAAAGATTAAATCAAGAAGAAAGAAAAGAGAAATTCTACATATTTGTAAAGTAAAAAACATCAGAGTTTCAGAAATTATTGCATTTACTGGGCAGAAAACCTGAATTCCTAATATTTCTGGCCATTGAATTCTAATCCTCCTGGCCTTACCTGTATATTTCCCAGAAGCTCAGTATTACACTGTTTATAACTAGATTGTGGTCACCTTCTGTGGGCAAATTATGTGATATGTCTGCTGATACACAAAGAATAGGCATGTATTTTTCATTTTTTTGTAGCTATAGTTTAATGAAAGAACCTATCATTTTCTATTTAGAGAAATTAACATTTTGCTATTAACAACAGTCATGTTTCTATGTCAATCTGACACTAGTGCTAGGAAATAGATTTATCAAAACTGTCTGGGTAGGTTTTTATGACAAGACATTATCAGAAAAGAAGTAATCACTTTTAATTAATTTCATATTTCAACTATTTAAGTGCATAAGTATTTGAATTATCTGGTACATTAATTGCTTCAAAAATTTATCTAGATTGGAGCTTTCTGAAACTGAAATCTTGGCAGGATGACACAAGAACAAAGAAAAGGAGGAATGAGGGCATCATCTATAGAAAAATATAATAAAAGGTGGTCAGGATCTTGCTGATCAGGAGGCCCTAGAGAGAACAGGTGAATGCATGAGTTATTTAAAAGCCTAGTCACCTCATGGAGCAGAAAAAAAATCATTGTATCTCTTGTTTCATAGACACAGAAGTGTTAGCCTGCAGTTTCACCACAGACCTAGCTTCAAGGCTCTTTCTTCAAAGACCTGGCAGAGGATTTCCTTCCTGTACCACCTAATTGCTGTTTAAAGATGCCAGTAGTTGTTTGATGCTATCCTTCTAAAACAAAATAAAAAACTCCACCAACACTTACCTGGTCTCCTGCAAGAGACGTGGAACTAGAAAACACACCACGGAAACCCAACAAACCTAGAAATACAGCATAAACTCTGAAGTGCATTCTGAATTAGTAGGGTTAATCAATAAAATGGACTTACACATCCTTGTCTGATTCCAATCAGCTGTTTGGTAACAGGAGATCCTCTGTCGCAGACCTGGTACTAATGACCATGGAGGCCATACCCAGAATATGGGACAGAGGCTGAATTCTGTTTTGAATTCTCTGCTTTTACATCCCAAAGAACAACTCAAACTTCAGAAATTAATAATAAAAAAAAGCAAAAGCAACCACATTAACAAAATACCTCAACATCTGAGGCCACAAAGGAAAGAACATCAATGGGTTTATTATCATTCTTCAATCATTTAAAAATGTGAATGGCTTTACTATCCCACCTGCATTTAGGTAAAGAACATTGCCCAAGAACATTTGCTCTTTGACTGTAAAGGTGTGCAAATGTATATGTGACTGTGCACGAGTGTGAGAGCAGGGCAGTGTGAGGGCACATGAGCAAGAGAGAAACAGTTGGGGTTTAGAAAACATGAATTTTAATGTCAATTCTCAATATTGGGCTACCCTGAATTTTTCAGATTTTGTAGCTTGACACAAGATATTTGCAAAGTGCACATGCAACATAATTATACCTGCATTTAGAAGGGCTTTTTTGACAATACGGGACTATTTTATTTGAAGTTTATTTCTAAAAGGATTTATCGCAGTGCTCTTTCACAACATTACTAATAACACTCCTCGCTTAAATACCCCGATGATTAGGGGTTGAGAACTGACAGGCAAGAAGACAAACAACTGTGAAAAATATCCCAATGAAAGGATATGACATAATTTTGATCCTGAATGCAAATACTAAGAGTAGTAGGAACACCTCTGTGAAATCAATAAGCAAGGCCCATCTCGCCACTCAGTTTCATCAGTGAGTCCTCCCTTGTGCTTAATGCCTTGAAAATACATGAGAGATGTATTTTAAAAGTGAGAGAGAAACACATAACAGGCAGTTTATATGCACTTTACTTTTTGCAGTGCAACCTGCTTATTAAATTAATATGGTCATGCTAAAACGGGGAAGTAAAGAACATGAGGAGCCATTTTTGTGGGAATTAAAAATATTAATAGTAGTGATTTAGAATAATCTAGGTCACTTTTCTCAATATACACTTTCTTTTCTTTCAAGTTCTGAATATTTACTTCCAGGATGAAGTTTTAGTGAAGCATAACCTTGTGTCCTGAAATACACAACAACATTTCAATCTCCAGAATTTCACAGCCAGAAGTGGCCTTTTGATCCTGGGAACAATATCTGAGGCACCAGAAATGGCTTATGCATTTCACTGGTCACTTGTGAGTGTGTGAGGGTGAGGAACAGGGTTTAGAATTTTTCTAAAGAAATGTCAAAAATATTTCCACTGGACAGACTCCGAGATATGAAAATTCTTATCAAGTCCTGAGTGTTCCCAGAAGAACAAAAATCAGCTGGCTTTTTCAACCTGGCTAAAAGAAAGAATATTCTTTTAGATATTTTATTTTTTAAAATTATAAACTATTGCTTAATAATTTAGTCAGCACAGCTCTAAATTCAAGCAAAGGTCAAGCACTTGGTCTACAAAATGCACTTCAGTCCTTATTAAATTCAGCTTTGTAAAAGGCATTTTTAGCAAACTTTTGTACCATACTGAAACAGACATCTGTGAACTAGTTAAGGAAGTAAAATATGTGAGAAACTTTATGGAAAAAAGGGTACTCTGGGCTTTGTACTTAGCCTGTCTCTTCAACCTGGTTACATTTCTTATATATCATGACTTAAGGTACAGCCCGGCTTGCTAAAAATACTGAAGTCTTGCCCTTCTAAACTGAAACACTGGCGTATTTTGAAAGATAATTTAACTAGAGACTCATGTTTTCCTCCACCTGCCTCACAAGCCTTAGAAATCGTACCTGGACATCTGTTTTTGTTGGAACCCTGGTTACTGAGAATTTTAGGCTTTCCGTGCTGAGGGTCACTGACCCTCAGAAGAGCACAGCATTTGACCTGAGGCCGTGGAGAAGGCTTCCAACATTGAGTGATAGCACTGAGATTATGGGTGTGTAGTTTGAATAGAGGTGTGTAATATAACAGGGTGGAAACTTAGGGTTTAAGGTTTTAGAGTAATATAGTGTATGTGTGGCAAGATGGAGGATATAGTGTATGTGTGGCAAGATGGAGGTTTTTGGGCGTTGGCTAGTTCTTCTTCTTCAGCTTCTTCTTCATGCACTTTGGGTAGTAGTTTTTAACTTGACAGGAGAGTCCACAGTGCAGATTTTGGGTTTTTGGTTATTGGCTTGAAAATAGAAATAATTTAGGTGTCACTTCATAACTGGATAGTTTAGCACCTAAAAGACCTTGGGAGGAAGAAGACGGGGCCATTTTTTTGCATTGCTAGCTAGAAATCACAGCTCAGGAGACTGTAACATAGATAAGAATTAATAAACTCCTGAGTCCGAACAAGAGAAACTGTGTCTCCTGTGTTTAATCCTGACTCTAACAAGGAGAAAAAGAAGATAAGGCAGCCACATGTTTTCTCTGCTGTCCTTTCCTTTACAACAGCCAGGCACTCTGCAAACCGCCTGGCTTGCACCTGGATTCCCCACTTCTTTATTGTCATGTTACGATTTGCCCCTCATTTTCACAGTGAATCAGATGAAGAATGTCTCCTTCTCCTTTTCTAGTGTTTTACCATAGGATGAAAAAAATAAAAAAAGAGTGGCTTCTTGAAGCCATCTGGTGTCAAATAAATAATGGAAATAGAAAACCCATAGGAACTGGAAGAATTTCATTCATATGAATGAAATGTAGGTTTTTACAATGAAATTGATAGAAGAATAGATGTATAAAAGCCCTGTAGAAACCAGAAATAATTCAGTAATATAATACAATTTTTAAACAGGTAAATAAGGGTAATTTCTTAAAGCATTTTGTGTCATTTACATAATATAAAAGTTGTAAGCAAAACTGACTTTAAAGACTTGAATCATTAAGTACATAGTGTGGTTTGTTTTTTTTTTAAATCAAACACCAACCATATCATTTATTTAGTTTGTCTTATTCCCTTTTCCCTTCATTAGCTGTTTTTGGCATGGAGTTCAGCCATTCTACTGAAAAAAATGTTCGTGAATATTTTCCATTGATGTGTTAGTGTAGAGTAGCCAAAATCCAAAGCTTTTAATCTGTACTGTGCCTCCAATATTAAAATTATCTTTAAAGTACTTGTGATGAGATGCAAGTTTCCTAATTTTATAACTATTTCAGAGCAGTACTGATATTATTAATATAGAAAATATTGATGTTATATAAAATGAAATAATATTGTCCTGTATTTGTTGTCACAGATTATTATTTGGGCTTTTGTTCAACATACCCAATAAAACCAACTATGTATCTTTTATTCACACAAACAGAGAACATATTATATATGGAAACTCAGCATCCATAGAGAATGTGTTTTCTACTGTGCATCCCAGCTGGTATTTATTGTCCTATTTTTTAAGTTGCATTTTAAGGGCAGTTAATAGTGGCTATAGCTGACAGATATTAGAGTTGGCATTGGAGGTACCATCAGCAGGTATTGGAGTCTTACCATCAGCAGTGAAAAAAACTTAACAGAAAATGACCACACAACCCAAGATCATTCATGGGAAATGGATTAGCTCTGAAAACCCAGATCTTTATCATATGAGAAAGGCTGTTTTTAGCTGTGTAAGTTGTATTATAAAGCTGTATGCATACCGCATTTTAATTTTATTCATAGTGTTTATATCTTCCTACTAATATGTAATTTGGAAATATTGTCATGTCTTAGTTATAAATTCTGTTTTAAACTCCCTCACTTTATAGTAAATAATAGCATATTTAGGTGTTTTTCAGGCAAAGATTCTTTTCAAGAGCCTTCTCAATTTTTTTCCATAGAAGTAAAAGCTAAAAAAAGATTGAAGAGTTATATAATTTTGTGCTGAAAAATATATGCAGATGGCTTTTTTTCTTTTCCTTCACTTCTGGAGGCTGTTTCCCCCCCTGTTATTTCTAACATTGTACAAAGAGTGAAATAGCTTTCACAATTTCTTTCAGTACCTGCAGCTAACCCTCGGGACACTTGGCACCTCTCCAGATGCAGCTCTCCACACCAGAATCAAAGAAATAGTGGAAGAAACTACTATGAAACATGGAACTAAAACCATTTCTCTCTCCACCCTCCTATTCTTCAGCATCTCACCCGTCTCAAGCTTTTAAAAAAGGGGCAGATTTATTTTTTAACATTAATGTCAGCATTTTTAGTTTTTACATGGGAGGAGAAGTGACACCAATTAGACTTTGCCTTTAAATTAATCTTTAAAAAGTACAGTACTGACACTTTTAAATGGCTGAAACATTTAAGAAATCCAAAGATAAAAACATTTTACCCTTATTACAGCAACTATAAAATCTTTGCAGTTCAAAGTCTGTATGATTTATTCCTCTCATGTGGGCTGCAAAGATGACCAAGAGATGAACCATATGAGAAAAATACAAAAGGCATGGAAAAATATAATTTTTAGAGTATGTACATTGCTAAATGACTTAGAAACTTTTGAGTATTTTATTAGATTTGCAGTTTTCTTGTATTTATTAAATCAATAGCACAAATATGAACTCCTTTCTGAGATGAAGGAAAAAAGAAAACACATTTCAATGTAATAGTAATAGGGGATAAATTCTATTGCAATTTTTCTCTGTGGCTTTCTCTAGTAGCCAGCCTGCAACAGAACATTAGCAAGCATATTCTGTTGAGTTTCTAAGCAATTTTTCAATAACACAACTGTACCTTTCTTTGTTATTATGTAGATAAAGTTATCAGAGGCCTTAAAATGGATGAATCCTCACTGTATAGGGTTTATTATCCAAATCATAATGAGGCTATTACTGAAATACTGCAACTTTTTCTGATGGAAATAATATAAAATACATCAATAGAGTGCTCAGAATTTAAAAGTAGTGGAATAAAAGTGACTTGGAATTTTAAAACCTGTCTCTAGTTACAAACCTGAGCTCAATCTGTATGTAAAATATGCCTTGCTTTTAGTCCACAAGTATTTATATATTAAAAAACCTAAGTGGCTGGATTTTTCCTCTAGCAGGTAAAAGCAAAATAACACCAGAAAGCAGATACAGTAATAACAAGGGCAGTTCCATTACTCCAACAGGTACCAAGGAACAGACTCTGTCCATGTTAAGCATTCAAAGCAAGACTGGATGTCTTCCAGAAAGTTCCATAGCACAGGGTCCTGAGCAACACACAGGCTCCAGGGCCAACTTTGTCAACCCTTTTTTCTATACTAACTTATCAGACTTAAAAAAAAAATAATAAAGAAGTGACAGAGCCTTTAGGCAAGTCAGGCAGCCCTATATCCATATTCACAACACAAATTTAACCTTGATCAACCCTATTTAATCATTGCTTCTTTTTTGTGGTCGTTTCTTCCTTTTCACTTTACTCAGTTCCAAAAAGCTGCCTATTTCCTTTATTCTTCCATAAAACAAATAATAAAATGGACAAAAGATAAACATTGAAAAAGAGCAAATTTCACAGCACTGGCAAAATGTTCTCCTTAGGAAAAAATTCCCACTGATTACAAGAGACAAGAACTTTCAATTGGAGCTTTGCCTGAAGAAATAACTGAGAATTAAACCCAAATAAAATAATCACATAATACAAGTTCTCACAAGTAGAGAAATTAAATTAT
Source organism: Promerops cafer (assembly GCA_013398275.1). Taxonomy (NCBI): domain Eukaryota; kingdom Metazoa; phylum Chordata; class Aves; order Passeriformes; family Nectariniidae; genus Promerops; species Promerops cafer. Next base: position 46,677 of record VZSE01002352.1, on the reverse strand, counting down.
CTTTCAATTCTCACATGGACAGAAAAGTTTTTGTCCAACTGATGGGAAATAGGAGTTTTGCCATTGATTTTCAATGAAGCTGAGATTACCCATCAGGGCATTTTTTCTCATATACTATTGATTATGCCTTTACTCTAACACATCACATAAAGATCAGCTAATGCTTGCAGAATAATGAATAATCATGTATTCCAAGAGAAGATATTACCATCCATTGTAGGCTTGAATAAAAACTTGAATGCAGTTTTTATTTCTAGAGGAATTGTGACATTTTGAAGAGAGGAAAAAAACCCAATAAACCAAACCAAACCAAAAAACCCAGATGAATTGAGGCATTGAAATTAAAGAGAACAAATATTGACTGTCAAATCCTCTCCAGGAAAAGAAATCACTGCATATGGTCTGCTGCTGTCTCTGTCATTTCCTAAGCTTTCCATTTGAGAGATAATAAAAATGCATCTAGTTGACAAATTATGAGCTAAATTAATCCAAATGGTTTAATGGAGTATGGTATCCATCTCATGCAAATGAAAATTACGGAGCTTTAGGAACATGTCACAATTGATGACTTTCAGTGTTAAAAGAAATTGTCATAGACATTAGGGTTTATTACTGAAGTAGCAAGTCAGCATTTCCTTGCTGCATGTCAGAATTCTGTTCAAAACTGATGCTTCTGTTGAGCAACAGTGTCTTGAAGAAGGTAGCAAAGCTGGAAATTTTTTAGGAAAATACTTCTGGACTCTCAGAGGAAAGCAATTTCTGACCCACAGATGGCTGAAAAGCTGTTAGTAAATTCTCATACTATAAGTAGAGAGCAGCTGCAAACTTATTCCTATAAGCTGAAATATTTTAAGATCTGCAGATGTGTCCTGGGAAACTCAGTTTCCATAACAACAGTTTTTGGTGTCGTGATTTTGAGGCTGTCTGCACCGCTTGATTTCTGTAGCTGTTCACTTGGGCCTGCCAGTATTATACTGTTATTTTGTCCAGCACTAAATTCTTTACTTGTATATTTGCACAACCAGGGTATTATTGGTGATTTTAGCAGGTAAAAGTCACAGTCTTTAACGTACCTTAAAGCTTTGGTACAGTTACACAAGAAGCAGGATCCTGCCTCAGTATTTTACTGATTAATGAAGTTGGAACACTCCAGTGCCACTGAGATATTGCAGTAGCATAAATATTTTTATGCTTAAAATATCAAGCAATCAGAAACTAAATATAGAATCCAGAAAACAAAGGGTTTTTTTTTCTAGGGTTGTTACTCAAATCAAGCCCAAGAACTCAATTACTTAGAATTGAGAAATCTAAGAAAAAAATTCTAAATTGTTCTGTGCACTTATGAAAAAGCAAATCAGACTCAGACCTTTTCTTTGGCAAAACAGGTCCGAGACAGCAGCTGTAAGCATCTCCCTTTTGAATACCATCTCCAGCAGGCACAGACCTTGTAATGTTTTAGGGAGAAAAAGTAAGGTCTTTAGAGCTGTACATGACTCCACATGAGAGCATAATGCAGCATCTCTACTAGATAACAGCAATTCCCTTGTACTCCAGGGCAAAGCACGCCCGGCCCAAAGTACAACTGTTAACTGATAATTTTATTTCAATTTGGAGGATTTAGTATACTCTGTCTGCCTTTTTTGCCAGGCTTGCTGTTAAATGTGTTCCAGGGCAGTTAGCTGACTCAATCTTCAACTGTGTTCTTCAACACATTTTTTCTTTTTTAACATGGACTTCATGAATTACTCCTTTTTTTATTTCCTATTTTCTCCTTATTGTTCCATCTTCTGTTTTTATGTTTCTCTTCTCCTAGTAAAAGGTGATTTTGCATATGTTTATTCCTCCCCTATTACTTTTTCTTCCACATTTAGCCTTAGGAGTTAACTGTTATGCCATCTTGTCTTCATACAAATCCCTCTCATTTTCTGTTTTCTTATACTATTTAATTCCTCTCTTCAAACCCAAGATAAATAAATAAATGAAAAGCAATTTTTTTTTTTTTTTACAAAGTAGGTGCACTAAGCTACATCAGAAGAATATTATTTGGGATTTATTTTCTGCTGTGTGTCTATGACTGAACTGAAGGAGGGAACTGACCATTGAGTGCAAACATGGAGAACTGCTTGACCAGAGCTCATATTTTAAAAAAACAGCTCAGAGGTGAAGGAAATGCAACCAATTTACAGGGTAGTTATATTTCTTGAAAAATTTATTAATTCATCTCAAAGAATAAGTTTTTTTTTAAAAAAGAAGGAGCTCTCTGTGGTTTCTCCCAGCCAAGGAATATTAGATGAACTTCAGACTAGAAAAGCATACCCAAATACAATGATTGCATGCTCTATAAAATTGCTCTCAAGTTAAATGTATTTGAGAGAAAAACCTTTAAATTCAAGAAGGAAGAATTACAAAAGAAAACAAGAACTAGATTTTAATAGAAAATTGCCTTCAAGACTGTTTGTCACGTCATTTAATTCTCTCTTGGGGGCCCATAGAGACTAACACTTGTATTTGATGCAAGACTTAAGAAGAAAGCATAACAAAACTAAACAGAAAAAAAGCAATTTTGTCAGCCTTGAGCTGAGAGTAATGAAAAGGAAACAGATTCAATGAAATGGGGAGCAGTGATGGGTGTGAGATGAAGTTTAAAAATTCCTGCCATTTTTCCATTTCTAACACTCTTCTACTCAAATGCAAATACTTTGCTTTTGCTTTGAGCACACATTGAAGAGAAAATATGAACATCAAAACCAGTGGGAAATTCAAAATAATTTAAGCAGAGGCAGGTCATGTAGTATTTCAAATGGGAGGCCATCTCCCTCCAAGGTTTTCTCTTTATGAATCCACATACTCATCCTGGAAAATATGAACTGCTGTATCACTAATGCCATTAAAGTGTGCTTTTGAAAGAAATGAGAAACCAGTGGTCTTTCTGTGTATTTCCTTTGCTTTGGGAGGCCTGTTTTGTATATAAGTAAAAAAAAAAAAATAATCCAAGATCATTTCTTTTTTTATTTTCTGTTTTTAAGAAAATAAAGATTTTAGGTGAAAAATTTCTTTATTGAACTATGGAAGACCATTTAAAACTCTGAGTGTCAGCTGTCAGAAAAGTGAGATCTGACAACTGAATGAAGAATGGAACAGAAGGGACTTGGGCAAAGTTGCTGTCCTGAGGAACCCTGTTGTCATGCTAGAAACTCAACACAGTTTATTATCTCCATGATTAAAAGTTTTTTGGGATGTCCGATGATACTGAATAGAGAAGAACCAAGGAAAAGTATACTTTTATGATTTGGACAGCTACCTAAGAGAGAGATTTAGGTCAAAAGAACTCAATTTGGTCAAAGTTACTGTTCTTGCCTGTTTTGAGTCAGCCATCCAGAGGTAAAAGTACTCTACTTCCCCTTGTCAATACTTTGGCTGAAATAGTTCATAGAGAGATTCAAAGTTAACACTTTGCAAACTGAAGTTAATCTTATATATTTTTTTCTAATATTAGAGATAATTCTAAAGAAACTAATTGTATATCATGACTTCTTATTTCTGTCCCATAATGTTGACTATAGTCTAGAAGGATATTACTTACAAATTTAAAAAACTTTCTTAATAAAACCTGTAGAGAGTGCAAACTCTTCTAGGATAAAAGGAAAGCCATTTTCAGAAGTCCTACGTAGCAGTTTGCAAATGTGCAATTAAAATTCTGGCTCTTCTCTAATTATGGAACACTTAAGTTTAATGGTCTTAATAGATATATAATGAAGGCTTTTTAAACCTATAGTTACTTATAATCTAAAGTGATTCCTACTTCACTTTTAAAAGCTTCCATTAAATGCCTATTATGATCTTTATGTAATTTAGCAAGACATTTAATGAGTGTTTTATAACACTAAACAGCAATTATTACCAAAGACAAATGTTAAGCATATAGATTAACATGCTATTAATGTGAATTAGCTTTTTCAGATTAAACAGTGAAACTTTTACTTAAAATCTATTGGAATGAGTGTAGATTAAAATGTTATACAAAATGAGGAAATTTTAAGGATGCTTAAAAGAAGAAATTGTTTAAAGTAATTTTTGATTAGGTTATCTATTGAAAGGCTGATCAAGCTGCAGACAACTTATAAAGAAATCTATTAAAAATGTATATTTTTCTACAAATAATTCTGTTCTATTGATGAATGTGGTCCTTAACTCTATGAATCTCTAGGATATTTCCATATAATTATAGAATTCTGAGTTACTGAAATTTCATTACATTTTATTATAAATTGTAACAGTCTCAAGTATTTTAGAGTTAATAGAAATGTCCAGGTAGAGGACACTTATACCACTTCATCAGAATCAATCTGGATCATGTCAATAATTAAGGATCACAGAAATGAAAAAGCAGCATATCATAAACAGAACACCATCTTAAGTCTCAGTCCTATGCCACGAATGTTGTTGTCTCTTCTCCTCCTGACCATACTTTGGCCCCAAAAAATAATTTGAAATTGGCCTGTTTAAAGATAACTATGAAGAATTAGGCCACTTTTTTCCAGATATATCTAGAACCAGGATGTTTTTTTTTTAAAGTCAGTAAAACTTAAACTACTGGAAAAAGCTACTTGAACAAGAAAATTTCTCCCGGGAAACACATTTTTCAGTGAAATCAACTAAGAATAAATCAGCACATCTACTACATCATCCTTGGAACATATGTTAAACCAACTTATTTTTACAACCATTCACTTAGGTACTTTCTTAATTACATAAGTACGATATTTGATTTGTTTGCTGTTTACATTGATATTACATGTGAGTTGTTTTCTTTCTAAAAGTTCTGAAAATGCAACCACCTTCATTCATGAAAAATTTGAACATGTTTAAATTTATCATGAGATGAACATTATGTTTAACAAGTCCTAGTTTTACAACTTTGATTTATTTTTAATAATACAGCATGGGAAAAGCCAGAAGTAACATTATCATTGCTTATTATCACTAAGTACACCAGGTAACTGCTTTAGTTGAAGAAAAAGCCCTTCCAAAACTCTGAATTCTATTTCAGACTTTACCTTATGTCTTGGAGAAAGTCCTTTCAATACCCATCCTGATTTTTGAGAATCTGATGTATAACAAAGGAAGACAGAGCCGATACTTCATAACTTTCAAGAAGTTTTGGCATATATATTTTAAAATAATATGGCCACAAAGCAGGGATGGATGATATTGACTCACCTACTGACAAAACAAATACCATGGATCTAGATTTATGTTTGATTTAGATCATAACCAGAGTTATGAGAGGACTGGATCTGATGGCTTGACTTTGAAAGTTTACTCTCATCTTTGGAGAAAATTTGGGGGAGAAAAAATAATGATATAGAAATTATATTGAGAATAAAGAGCATTTATGTGATTGAGGGAGAAAATTGTGATGGAGAAACTGGGAGTGACAGGTAAAAATAATAAACATTTAAGATAAATAACAGCTCTATATGATGCACTTTCTATCTATTGAGTTTATTCCCTAAGAAAGAATCTGACCATGATGTTGATGGAAAAAAAAATGACATTTTGGGCACTGAAATACTACATCATGCTACAAAAAAATTATCAAATTAAACCCTAATATACCATTGGACAGCATCCATCATATCATTAATTAAACAAACAAGGCTACAGAAAAATAAATTTTTGTTAAAAGAACGATTTTTTTTTTTTTTTTTTTTTTTTTTTTTTTTTTAAGGAATTAAGAAAAGACCAGATCATATTCTTAAAACACAATGAAGTCTTGCCTTGGTTACAAGTTTGGTTGTTTTTTTCTTTTTTTTCTGTTTTTTTTTAGGTTTTTTTTTTTTTTTTAATTGAAGACTTAGAAGGGGATATTTTTTTCATTCAAGAACTAAAACTTTGAGGACCTTGAACCAATTGACAAAGAATATTTTTTGAGCCTTCTAATACCAGTAAATTAGCTTAGACACAATTTACACCAAGGCATATTCTATCTGGCTGCTCTATTCCAATTGGTAGCTTAATTATTGTACTTTTTTAGCTAATAAAATCTAAACTGATATGGAGAACTGTAATAACAAGATGCCATTGCACATTTAAAACCAGTTTAAACAAGAAAGTACTTAATTATGAGGATGCCCACAGTTCTTAATAAATGTGTTAAGGCAGAATAATTAAGAAATTTTGGCCTATGAGGAATGTGGATAACCTGGTTTCCAGGACAGACTATCAATGTGCCCTTAATATAATTGACAGCTCCTGAAGGAAGCCTTCAGGGCAATATCCTATCACTTAGTTTTATTTTAAGCATTAGATTTTCCATTCCTCCACATATTCTCAGGAGCAGAAAGGAAGGCAAAGGCTGACTCAGTTCTGACCTCTCTTCTAGTTCCCACAACATCCTTAGCACCTCTTGACTCTGATGTCAGTTGAACATTGGCACTTCAGTGGAAAGAACTCTTTCTTTTTGCTTGATGCGGAATATATTTTGAGTTGTTCTAGGAAGAAATATATCTCCTGACTAACAATTTCTAGGACAAGGACATTATAGTTGGACATTTAAAGAATCTCTCCAATTCCATCTATTTGGTACTAATAAAAACTTGTTTGTTGCATCCTCTTGCATCCTTTTTTTTTTTTTTGGGGGGGGGGGGTTGGGTAATTAAAGACATGATTATTGTGGGTAATTGTTCTTTCTTTCAAGAGAAATAAACAAATGTGTATAGACAAATGCTTTTTTTGGATAAATGTTTTCTCATTCGTGAACTATAGACATGTAAAATGGAATGCTGAAATGGATCAGTTGAAGCACCTAACTAAAAAGCAATGCATATCCTACTTTGTGGTGGAGCATGTCCAACAAATCCCAGTAGATGATGTATAATATTTGGAGGAAAAGGAAAGAATCAACACTTAGCAGGCTGAGAAAACCTTATAAATACAGTCAATTTCTTCAAAATTATTAACTAATGAAAAATAAATCTATATATTACCTTTAAGTGAAATTAAAAAGTCTCCAAAGAAATAATAAACCAAATAAATGCTGTTCATTTGCAAACCAGCATTTCTGAGGCCATTGGCCTCACCCATTAAGCATGTTGCTCATCAAAATCTCCTGATTGAGCTTCATTTGATTTCATTATATATAGCATTTGGATTTTACCAGTGCATTTTCAGTACTATACATTTTTCAGTATTATACAATATTCCCTGTAAAAACTAGAAGATGTTGTATGAAAATGCTATATGCTAGGAGTGGTTATTATTGACTTGAAATAAACTCTGACTATAGATAACACAATGTTTTTGGGACCACTTAAATACAGGGAACCGTTATCTATTTATTAAATGAAATTTAACATTGCAGCATAATTATGATGTTTCTAAAAATTTCTTTGTAAGAAAATTTTATCATGTAATGAAATTTAATTAAATGCAGAAGTGTAAACAATATTATTATTGAGTTCATTCTGATAAAATTTACACAGCTGGGCTATGCAGGCTTTTATCTGCAGTGAGAACCTGGTGGCTTAAAGTTTTTTAAATAAAATATTGGGATCTGTTTCACTGGAATTTATAAAATATTATGCAGTTTTAACATAAATATTAAGAAATAAATGAAATTAGAGCACAAATTTACCAGCCATTTCCTGAGTTTACTAAACTTTTTTCTTTTGGCTGCCTTTGGCAAAGAAATTGATGGAAAGCATCAGAACCCATGCTAGAATCCAGATTTTCCATATCAGCTGTTCACAGCTTTTTCTAATCAAGGCATGGATTATTAACACAGTTGTCTATAGGAAAGCAAGACCAAACTCAAGCAGAAACGCTAATGACTGATACAACCCAAATTCTCCTTCCCTTTTGTCTCTCTCGTGCTTGGATGATTGTTACTTTTCTTTACATAAATCCTGTGTGCTCTCAGTGCCAAGGCAGAGGCATCTCACAGCTGGGAGAGCACCTGGCAGATCTCCTGAGGGACTGAGGCGAGTTGAATGTAACTGCTTTAACCTTAGTGCCAGTGAAAACCTTCACACTGAAAACTCTGGATCTTGTTTTGAGTTCAGCGTTGTGATACGTGAATCTTTCTGATCTGGGCACTTATCTGATGCTAATTCCAACTGAAGAGAACGGTGAACTGGGAACATTTCTCAAAAGAAATGTTTTTGCATTTGTACTGCTTCACATTCCTTCCAATTCATCAAGGAGCCTCTCAGTCGTAAGTGTTTTCTTTAACATCCCTGTGTTTGGCAGGATTCCTCCCTTCTGTCATACCCCAGAGGAAGTTTCTCAGGGAAAAAAAACAAAATACTGATGCATAAATAAGAACATGAGAAAACCTCTATAGCATTGATTTTATGTGACCTAATGTACCAGTGGCCAAATAGATGTCACCACGACAGCTGTCTCATGGACACCTGGAACAGTGTCCTTCTCCTTGCATGTGAAAGTGCTTCTCCCTCAAACACATGGAGGTGTCAGTACCCCTGGTAAGGGGAGAAAGAGCAAAAGTACTAAAACAGATCCATAATGCTCCAAGCTGTTTACTAGGCTTTATAACCAGCTATAAAGGGGTCAATATAATTCTACACAATCCACCGATTCTTTTGATTTTGTACTTCCAAGTCCTTGGATGACCATGAAAAGTTTTGAATATTTTCACAGAGGTATTAAAGTTTCTTCTCAACTTATTTCAAAAACAAGCTAATTTTAAGGTAGATACACCTTGGTAGCATAGATAAAGTGAAAAAAAAAAAAAAATCACAGTTCTGAACTTTGACAGTAGAGGAGAAGAAGAAGATATTCGCCAGAAAGACATTGTGCTGTCATGTACTATATGTTTTGGGGGCTGCCTGCTTCGAAGCATAACACAGAGAGAGGTTACTGTGTACCAAGGAGAGACACACCTAAACATCCTGAATCATCATCTTCTCTAAATCCTGCCTGAGGTATCTTAAACTCCCCTTGTCTGGCAAGGAAGTAATTTCCAAGAGTGCATTTACATTTAAAAGTCTGTTTATATATTGCAAGAATGAATAAATGAATCCTTTTATCACTGGAAGAGGTGGTGACCCCAGTGAAAAAATAAACATAGTCTCTGCTTTAAGGTCAGAAAAGAAACAAGGGTCTGCTTTATATCCAGGGGGCCTGGAGGTATAACTCCTAGATAAGGGAGCCTGAATACATGACCCATTAAGTAGCAATGTTTATTTTATACAACTAAGGCGTTAAAAATGGTTAGATCTATTGACAGCATAATGAGGGCTTTAAGTTGAAGAGGCTTTTCCATTTATTTTATATACTGAGCATGAGAAAAAGCACAGCTTCTGTTCTATGTCTCAAATGTGTATCTTTTAACTTCTTCATTTGCAAAAGTACCATATCTTTAAGGAGATCCTTCCTATACAATATATTTTTTTAAAGAAAGGGACATAGGAAGTTAGATTTGTTTTAGAAAGCTTGCAACAGGCAAAACTGCCTGATCATCTTGGACATGATAGGAGAAAGAGAATGACGAGCCACTGCAACAGAAAGCAATAAGTGCAATAAAATAAAACCCCTTATATATGAAATAAATAAATTCTGCACGTCCCTCACTTACATAATGCTGTAGAAACAACCAGCTTTCAAACTTTCCTTGACAGCAGGATGGATTTGAACTCTTTCTAATATCAATATCAATTAAATTATATATTTAGCATTTTTAACTGCAGCAATTTGAAACAACCCACACAGAGTATGTTTCTGGGTCAAGAGTGACAAGATTAATTAGCAAAGTGCTCAGATAGCTTCTTTCATGTCAAAAGATATAATTAAGATGGCACAGAACAATATAATTTATCCCTTGATATATACCAAATTATTCTGATCTGCATAATTTAAATATAACATTAGGCAATATCTCGTGCTGCTAATAATAGGAGATTGTAGCTGGTATTACCTATTCATGTATTTTCATTAAAGGCTTATTCATAATTTATAGTTCCCTTGGCTTGGGAAAATATTTACTAAATGAAAAATATATTGTGGCCCTGCAGTTAACAGGTTGATTGCATTAGGAGCTTTCAAAAGTGGCTGAAAAGGCATTTGTCTTAAACAATACACCTACTGAAATAAAACACAGTTTCTTTTTGTTTTCTTTTCAGGTTTTTTAATTTAGTGAGTTATCCCTTCTTTGTACAAAGTTAACTACAATAACAGAAATTTTGCTCTACTCAGCATTAGTCAGAAGAACCCATCTCAATAATTTGGGGGAATTTGTGATTTGAAAGCAGAGCCTGAAAATGACTGAGGCTTCCCAGAGGAATAGAATGAAGCACCCAAATAAATACAGTTCCCCCCTCCCATATTCTGCTATTCCTGCCCTTATAAAACACAGGAAACACAATGAACACAGAACTACATCTCAGATAGCAACTTCAGTGCTATGTGAGATTTTCACAGCACAGATTCCCCAAGGGGAAATCTAACCATCTTTAAGAAAGTTTTGGCCACACGGAATTTCAATTACACATAAAGATTGAATATGTTTCTCATGAGCAGAACATGTACCAGGTAAAGTCATGTGCCTTTATCTGTGCTGGTTCCAAGAATTCTAATGCTCACTTCAGCAGTGATTAGGCTTTATGCAACATAGGGCAGTGCTCCCAAGCTGACATGGCTGTGGAACAGGAATTACACCTCTTACGATCCAATTTCTCAGCACTTTCTAAATTTACTCACTGTTGCAGGTGTAATGGCCATGGTTAAGGACTGTGAAGTTAGCAAGCCTCTCTCTCTCAGGATCACTAAACTCCTAATGTGTCTTGTAGAGTGGATTTACAGGTACATTTTCTCCCTTTGGAAATTTAGATTTTTGTCCCTGTTAATGATGTCAAGACAGATGTAGATGAGAAAGAACCCAGGGTGAAAAATCCCAGATTTGGGACAACCAGTCTTCTGTGGAATCTTATCTCGAGTACTGCATTAAGCTGCTAAAGAAGAAAAGAGATCTTTATCAATGAGAAACACTTGTTAAGCATATTGACTATAATTGTACCTGAACACAATTTTTTTTGAGGCAATTAAAGCTAGTCAGAAAATCTCCAAACTTTTTTTGAACAATAATACCCAAGTAACACAGGGATATGGTTAAGCTTTTTATGGGCAAGTCATAAGCCTTCTTATTAAAGGTATGTCATTGTATGGCCAATGTCACTCCCTCAAGCATTTCTTCAATCAATATCTTTTATTCCCTGCTAGCTTGGCTGATCAGATAGTCTGCATATCAGTCCTGACACCAGTTCCATTAGAAGATAACAGTGCATGCCATTGCAATCCTTCAGGAATTTCTTCTGCAACAAACCTCTCAATGTGAACAAGTCACAAGGTTATTCTGACAAATCATGAACCACACAGAAATGGTGTACCTACTCTTTTGTGTGAATGAAGTGAGATTTCTTCCCAGCTGTCATTCCTACATGTACTAAAAGATATATTTGTGTATATGTGAAGTACAAAAAAGTTCTTTTCTCAAGATCATCTCAGCTAATATTTTTAAAACATATTTTTACTAGAGGCTGTATGGAGGAAATAAAGACACAACAGTGTTTTTTTTTATTAAGCTTAGCAAAATACTACTTTGAGCAAGCCATTAAAGATAAACTATCAACTTGATACTTTGTTTTCTTTTTTAAGCTCTCTAATAACTGCCTAATTGCTTTCAGGAAAAGGATTCTAGCACAAATTACATACTATACTGAGGTTATATTAAATATTCAATATTTATTTGAGATGTATCGCACTACATAAGTGATCTGCATGAATAAAACATTTCTTCCTTTAAGCGGAGTTTAGTAAAATAAAGAGCTCACTGTTTAAAAACCTAGAGAGATCTAACTTCATATATAGGTTTTTTCTTACATATAGAAGTTTTCTTAACTTTAAAAGTGAATGCAGTGAAGTAAGCTCAGTTTGGAAGAAGAATCTCTTTGAAAATAAAAAGTTCTACAGAGATTTGGGAAATGGACTTTATGCAATGCATGCAGCAAATACAGACATGGTTTTGTTTCTCATTTTTTGCCTACATTACATTTCTTGGGCCTCCAACAAAAGCCCCCTTCAGCTCAGCATGTCCTCCAGCCACGCAGTGAACAGATTAAAGCAAGTGATTTAAGGCCAAATCCCCAAATACGCAGCCACAGCATTGGCCACCACGAGCAATCTCACAGAAACAGCTCAGTGGGAGTACACAGAAAAGACGGTATTTATTATTTCCAGAGCACTGAGACCCCCCAGCTGAGAACAACAAGAGCAGTTACTCAGCAGAGAGATAAAAAGATCCCCAGGACATTGACTATCACAAGAAAAGCACACAGACAGAAGATCCCTGCACTTCAGTATGGCACAAGATATAATGCTGTCCATATTCCTCCATCCCAGTCTCGTTTCCTATCTGTCCTTGGGAATAGCTTACAGGTGTTATCAGATCTTTGGTAAATAGTCTTAGATAGGTGTATTCTTGGGGACTGGGCAAGGCCGAGGCAAACAGTTCAAACAAAGAATGATAAGGTTTTTGCCGCAGTTGTTTAGTTGGAAACTATTTTGCACCCATAAATGCATGGCTCCCAATTCTGAAGGGACATCTAGGAAAAAGTGAAGGAATTTGGCTGTACAGCTCCTTGAAGGCCTTCTGCTTGAATCATGCCTTGTTTCTGACTGTGAGGAAGAACAAAAATGGGACAGATCTGTTTCGTGAGCTGCCACTATAAATTCCATGTCAACATTCTAGACATCACGCCGACACCTCTACTCAATTTTTGAAGTCTGGCACTTTCCTGCAGCTTTCTCACACCATCATCTTTTAAACATTTGATATTTGACCCTTCACAGCTCCTCACCAATTTCATTACGACACACACTGGCAGCACAAAAATGGAAGGATGAGAAATACTATCAAGTTTACACTACTGAAATGAAGACAAACTTTTTTAACTAATTAGTGGTGGGAAGATATAAAGTCTCATTGAGCTTGTTTTATCAGCACAGAAAAAAAAAAGGTGTAAAGGGGAAAGTCAAAAGGTGCCAACAGATGTACCTGGTCAGAAGTTATTAGCACAAAATTATTTGCAGATAGGTTGTGCAGCATAGTCCAGGCACGCTCACAGACTGTGCCACACTGGAACCATAACCAAAAGAAGTCAAGATCCAAGAGGGGTGGAAGGTCTGCAGTGTCAGCATGTCACTAAACATGTGGGGAGAATGGGCCAGGGTAAATGTTTTTCTGCCAGCAGTGTGTCATTTTTCTCTAGCCATGCTCGAGAGTACCTTTGCTAGGAGAAAATGAGCCACAGGTATGTGTGTACTTCTCATAATTGCATGATGGGGACTACAGACACAAGACAAGAGGGACCTGGACACAAGGCCAGCCAACAGGAAACCCTCAAAAAATATAAGATTTTTTCTAATTGTATTAAGGAACAGAGGGATGAGTTGTAGTTATTAGATTGATAGTAAAAATACAACTCTATTACCTCAAAAAACCACTCAAACACCTCTTTTCACCTCCATATGCCTTTTAGCACTAAGATTCTAATACAATTACTTGTGTAAGCTTGCTTGTTTCTTACACTGCATCACGACTGAAATTTAGTCAGATAAGTTCCTTGCTTTCTCTTCTTGCACCAAAGATGCAGAAAAAGCGAGTTATGGAACAAGCATGGGGTGTTTGTGCGTAATTTTGGCAGCTCTGTAATTTTTTGTCCGTGTTCCCTGTTAGCACTAAGTACTGATCCCCATGAGAGCCCTGTGGGAATCCATGATGTGGCTTTCTGCCACCCAGTTAGACAAAAAGGAATGCAGGAGATTCCTGCAGGGCTTTTGGCAGCTGTGGCCAGGTTGGCCAGCAGCAACAGGTGCCAGCAGCCACCTGCAGCTTTCAAACACGAAGCAGCCGTGCTGGGGGTTGACTGCTCCTCAACATTCTTGTGAAGTTGCTCAGCAGCTTTTCTTGCATGCCTGGGAATCCCCGTGTCCCTCTCCCCTGGGATGCACAGAGTAATATGGGAACTGCCTGAGAAACAACTCTCAGGTGCAGGCTGGTGACCACAGGTTTTTGTTTTTTTCCTTGTTCTTATTTTTGTTCAGGAGATGAGGGGTCATACCTCAAGTGATGTCATTTAACACCTGCAATATACTGAAATATACACCTGAAACACTACACATCCGGCCATGTACCAAATTTTATACAACCTTTCAAGTATTTCTTTACAGAGGCAGATGTAGGTGTACATTTGAAAAGCAAGAAATAAAAATACTGCTTGTTGATCTGTTCTATACAAATGATGACGTGATAGTTATTCACACATTTATTCTCCCAAAATAAAATGGAAAGTCCTTACATTTTGCTCAAAATAAGTCAGTTGGCTTTCTACTTTCTGAAATAAATTGAATAGTAGTATTCAACTAAAAATACAAATTTCAACCTCTGACAGCTGATATTGATTTTGCAGATAGTATATGCTTTGGTTAAACAGATAATCTATTAAAATGCATGTTTTAGCTGAAATTCATTTGCAGCTCACTGTTGTAATTTTTACTGAATTTACCCAATGTCTTTCATAAGTCACACAGAAAAATTCCCCAGTGAACTGGTGTTTCTCCCACTTCCTCTCTTCTTCTAGTAGTTAAATATTTTGCAGAGATCCTGCCTGAAGCCGATTTTTTTCTCAAGGTTTACAGGTGATTAGTTTTGAATCTTGTGCTCCCATGGTACTTAAAACCTGATTTTTCCAACATGGAATGAAAGCAAACTGTCTATAAATTACATGCAAGCTTTACTGCCCTGAGGCCCAATTAGGTATTAGCAAGTACAACACAGATCCAGTCAATAGGACACAGAAAGGAGATGGTTTGTATCACTAGTTAATCAATATACACGGTTCTACAATATCTGCTGGCAGGAAAAGCAACATAACACCATTTATGCTAGATATTCTCCAGGATTAGCCAAGTACATTATCTTGCCTTTTACAGGTAAAGACTTCTCCTCTCCTTGAGCATTCAAAGCATAGTTTGTTTTTTAAAAGTAGAGAGGAAAATACATGACACGCTTAATGGGCAGACACCGCATATCATGTTTAAGAGAACAGCAAATTTCCAGAGGACTAAACAGTGTTCCTTTCTGAATAAATATCTCTGATCGTTATTTGCTGTGGTAGAGCAGCTATAAAAATAAAATAAAAAAAACCCCAAACCACATGATGAGGTCTGATGCTCTGCTGATGTATTGCAGGCTGAAGGAAAGTTAATGGTACGGTTAGCCCGAGCCTGGCTGCCTTTCTTTTCTCATTTTCTAAGCTGCAGTGTGGCATAGCCTTTAGCCAGCACAGCAACTCCCGACTGAGAATGCATTAAACTGAGCAGATGAATGGCAGCATTTTAAAGCTAATCTGATACCCTAGACATGCTTGCGGGTTTTAAAGAGTCCACATCAGATAAAAAAGACTACGGGACATTTGAGAGCTGACATATTCTTCTAAAGAGAGGGGATGCTGAGAATTCAATTGGGCCATGGAGAATATTCTTTAAAAAAAAAAAAAAAAAAAAGATCAAAAATGGCAAATGCAATTTTTACATCCCCAAAAAGATAAATAACAGAGATATACAAAATCAAGCCACTCAAAAAATACACTCAACTGAAAAGACACTTGTAAATAATTGTATGGAGCAACTTAATACTGGACTAATTAATTCATTACAGACTTTCCTCAATTAAAAACTAATGTCCTTTACATCTTAGAGATGCAAAGGGAAATTAAGCTTCAGTCCTTTATTAGTAAAATTAGTGTGTTGCAGGCTCACTAAATTGAGGAAAGTTAACTCAAATTTCACTTTCATATCTCATTCACACACTTTTATCCCAGACTCAGAGGACAGGAAGGGTTTATATGAATTGATTGCAAAGTAACAAATATAATTAACACTGTGCTTTCATGTTACTGTTTCTAAGCTAAAGAAAAATAGTTACATTCCAGCCAGGTATTTCATCAAACAGCCCTTTTCCCTTGATCCAATGTGTCTGAATGCTTTTTTATAGAATTAACCTAAACTTGATATTTAATGAAAGTTTTGCAAAAGCCACAGCTAAGGTTAAATATACTGATTGTTATTTAACTGTTCCTGCATTAGCGAAAAAAATTTGAGGTGTTCAGAAAAATGATGTGGGCTTGAATTTAGTGTTTGAGACAGCTGCGGCAGGCAGACACACACACATCTGGAAAGATATCAAGCCGACATGAATTGCGTTATTCTACATTTCATTTGGGGGCACAAGCCTTAGTCTGGGTAACCCAGTTGTAAAATTAAACATATCATAGGGTTCTGCAATATAAAAAATACCAGAATCAACAGCAATGTCTTCCTATTGCAAGATGCATTCCCAAGGGCGAAAGTGCTTCTAGCCAGTGTCTGGTAGAAAAAAAGAAACACAAATTGAAGTGCTTTCTCTATCCATAGGAATACTGTAGCTCCACATGCCTCAGGTAAAAAAAAAAACAGACCTCTCATGACTAGCAACTCTGACTACTATATCGTATGGCTATCGTATTTGTTATCCTTTTCCATAATTCTTAGTCCACAGTTAATTTCCTCTGGGTTCAGAGGACAAATAAGGCTGAGAACCTGCTGTGCCCAGGAATGCTGCTTTTCAGTTGCAGCCTTAGGAAGATGGATAACTTCCTGTGAGACATGGCACCAGAAGTCCATTCACACCCCATTAGAGAAGGGAATCTCTCATGCAGAAGGGTTTAGTGCTCTGCTTGTATAGGAAAAGGTTTCTAAAGTTCCCATGGACCCTTTGTTTTCCACATTCTACAGCACTGACTCTACACTCCACCTCTAGGCCTAGGACCCTGTTATTGAACTGCTATCAGTATTAAGAGATCTGAAACACAACTGCTGCATAGTGCATGTGCTTTTATAACTGTTCATACCTTGATGAAGAAACGATGGGAAAGGAAGAGAAAAATTACATAAAAGCCCTTAACAGATGTTTTTTCTTGATTTTATCTTATCACTTTAATACAAGAGATTGCTAAACCAGTTTTTAATGTTAACAGCATCAGCACAGCAGATCCAGACTTAAGAAATGGAATCTCTTGGAAATGCTGGGATATCTTTGAGTTGTTTTTAGCTGAGTAACCCAACTGCTGAAAAAGTCATAGTCCCCAAATACCCATTAATATGTACTTTCAAGGACTTTTGCTTCTGTACGGAAGTAGACTTTTGCAGAGACTTTTTCTTCTTATAGGGAAAGTCATAGTTTTTAATGTAATTTACAGAATGCTACTCTCCACTTCTTGAAAACATTCTGAAATATGACATATGACCCTGACAATTTCAATGGAATTTAAACATTTTTGGTCTTCTTTCTTACCCCTGTTTTCTTTAACTCTTTAAGTCCTTTCATTTTTCTATTCCATTATCATAACAGACTATTCCAAAATGCTTTTAGAAGTTTCATTTAAATAATAAATTGTATTTCTCGATGTCATTAGGCTTTCCATTAAAACAAAAAGTCAATAAAACCTTCTATAAAATAAAGCATATTTCAATAAAATTCCATTAAAGCAGAAGAAGTGTATCTCAACAGTTCTGAAAAACTACCCTGCCTTGTACTTTGCTTGGCTGAAGACATGGCTAAGAGGTCTATAAGCTGAGTTCCAAAAGCTAGAAAACAAGTATCAGAAAATATACCAGTTAGACTCTTATAGTAGCCCACATACATATTATCCTTGTAGAGACAAACATAGTTACATATAAGATTCAATGGCTGTCTGAGTTAAAGAATAAACCAAAAAATGGGGAAGTAAAAAAGTGAAAACAACACAGAAAAAAGCCCCACAACTCCAGAAAAGTTCAGTCATAGCTGTGAGGAAATTATTAAAAAAAGTCAGTGAGGTAAGAAAATAATTAATGGAAACCTTAAATATAGAGGACCTATAAGTTCTTTTTCTAAGAATCCCAAATTAATTGCAATCACTTCTCCATTGAGTGATGGCCTTTGCAATGTTTGCTCTTGCGGCTGGTGAGATTTTGGGGTTGTGCAATATTTTAATTTTTTTTTCTTGAGGTTCATTAGTGCAGACATTTTTGTGCTAGTGTCCATATTTTTATAATGTGACATAAATGCTGTGATTCAGGCATATACCACATATATATTCCCACATTTCATTCCTGATCTAGAAGAATCTACTTTTGTCCTCTTAAAAAAGAGTCTTGGGTTTTTTGTCTAAGATATTAGGAAATTGTGCCATCAATCAACTCTGTTTTCACAGAGAATTTTGTAATTTATCTCAACCATCAAAAAATTGAGGTAATAAACAGCTTTAAAATAAATGTAGTACACTTAGAAGTTTACCAAAAAATTATCAGGCATCATGTTTTAATTATAAATTCAAAAGAAGTAAGAATGTATTTTTTGCAGTTACTTTCAATGCAATTTCTCCAACAAATGCAAAATGTGAAAGTTCACATTTCAAAAAGAAATTTAATAGTTAATAAAAAATACCTCATTTTAAGTATCTGTTTTATCCAAATATGTACATTCATACTCAAATTTTATCTCTGGAAAAAAAATTACTGAAAATCCTCTTCATGAGAAATATAACAGTAACTTCTGAATGAAATTTCATCAGGATTAATTTCGGATCTTCATGTTTTCAACAGGACTATGCCAACTATACTTTTTTTATAGTACAATTCCTTGTGTACAGGATACTAAAGAGTGAGAAGAAAAAAAATCATGAGATTATCAGCTTATTCTACAAATAAAATATTCAGAAACAAAAATGGACGAAATGATACTACTAACATACCAACAGCCAAGAAAGACGTATTTCTGCCTCTTAGATATTAAAAAAAGTGATCATCTTGGTTTTAGTAGTTGAACAAAGTGACATTTATTTAAATTTCATGAAGATTATTTCTTTTGACCACCAGGATTTAACCTTGCAATCTAATAAATTATCTCATCATCTTCCCACGTATCAGATACTACATTTGGTGCTGACAAGGGGAACTTATATTTTAAGTATCCCCACTCCACCAAAGTGCATATTCTTTCAAGTATGTGAATGTCAAACCCTGGCTCCTGCATGGCAGTTCTGCCTTTGAAATCAAATCTTCTCAGAAGTCCATGCCAGAGGAAATCCTCGTGGCTCACGCAGCCTTGTGCTTGTCCAGCTCCAGAAGAGCCCCATAAGGCCAGTTCTCCACCTCACTACTTGTGCAATGTAGTGTTCCTCAAAATTGCTTTTCTCTGTGAGCACAGATGGGCCAACAAATCCATTTGTTCTTTAGAGCCTCCATTCTGCCCAGGTTTATCAGCCACAGGCTCACCCATGGAGTTCCCAGACCTACATATATCACAGTACATATATTTTACTGCAGGAGCTGACTGCTCACACACCCTGCTGACTGTAGCTCTTGTGCTGCAGCTACATCGAATACAAAGTGTGTCCCAATGATTGCTCAGTCAGTTCTGTGTACAACAGCTCCTGGAGCTATCAACAACTATATACAAGCCCATATAGCACATAAATTAAGCAGTCCCTTTCCTATATTCTTTAAACCTCATTCAGGAGAGGAGAGGAGAGGAGAGGAGAGAAGAGAAGAGAAGAGAAGAGAAGAGAAGAGAAGAGAAGAGAAGAGAAGAGAAGAGAAGAGAAGAGAAGAGAAGAGAAGAGAAGAGAAGAGAAGAGAAGAGAAGAGAAGAGAAGAGAAGAGAAGAGAAGAGAAGAGAAGAGAAGAGAAGAGAAGAGAAGAGAAGAGAAGAGAAGAGAAGAGAAGAGAAGAGAAGAGAAGAGAAGAGAAGAGAAGAGAAGAGAAGAGAAGAGAAGAGAAGAGAAGAGAAGAGAAGAGAAGAGAAGAGAAGAGGGAAAGCCAATATTTGAGACTTCACAAAGTGAAGTTATATGAAGACTTAGGGCAAAGAGTTTCTCAGTCATCCAAAACTCTTACTGAAATGTCATGGAGTTCCTGAATGCAACACAGAGAAATTCTGCATTATGGATTGTTGAGGTCAAAATGAGTACCATTTCCTATAGACAATTTTTTTTTTAGAGATATTCATATGTACACTTAGAGCAAACCTTGGGCTATATTAAAAAAAAAAAAAAAAGAAAAAGATCTTCAGCAGCTGTTATGATTAGACAGTTTTTCTGATCTATTGCTACATTTAGACCAGGATGGTTTATTACCTTCCACCTTTCACTGACAGTTGGCATATTGCAAAATTTTTTTTCTATCTCCCTTATTACCTGCATCCGCTTAAATGATGCAAGTGTTGAAGAGAAGAGCTAAGATTTTTCTGATAATATGATTTCTTGAGACTGTACAATGTTGATATTAATAAGAGTATGATGAAATTATACAGCACACTGCTCATTGCATAGAGTAATGATAGGAGCTGTGGTGGTCTTGTCAAATTTCTTTGCTTGGGAAGGGGTAGAAGCTAAAAGCTCTTCACTTGTCTGTTCTACACCAAGGTAGAATCTGCTTAGCAGAATATGACCCAAAATAACACTGTTACAATTTATTTTGAAAGGGCACAGTGAGGATGAATCTAAAAATATATGTTCTCTTACATATTTAAGATCCCACAGCAGCTTAGATCAACTAAAAATTGAAAAGTATAAAAAGCTGTCACTTAAAAAATAAGATATACGCACACAATCTGTGAGCTTAGACAATTTTTCTATGATTCCAAAGAGTTTATATTCAGATCCTCTCCATTCCATAGAATTTATCACTTTTTTCCTTCAATTTTTTTTGATAGTTTCTGATAGCACTTTTTGTTCAATTTTATCTGAGTTCTTCATTCCACTAATTCAGCAATAATTTCTTTTATTATAATGTCTCCTTAAGAGGCTTTTAATTAACAACATTGACGACTTGTCTCAAATTCACTCAAAACCCTCCACAGGTGCATGAAAGGGAAAGTATATCTAAGCATCAAAAGCAGGACCATTTCCTATTTTCTTATTCGCACTAATTCTTCTATAATGAAAAAAAAAACAAACCAACAACTTTGCTGGTAATTCTTGGAAATGTTTAATAGAATACACCATTTTTTATTGAGAAATACAGGAACTGTTGATCCTAAAACTAAGGGAAACGCTGCAATGTTGAACACAGGCATGGACAAGAGATAGGAAGTCCTTTATATTTTTATATCCATATAAATATTGCATGGAGTTAGTTTGTATAATTCATGAAGCTTGTCAATATTAGTTAATTCCAGCTTTATATTGCTAAATCATTGAATGAACTAATAATGACTTTTTAGCTCCAAACACATATGCAAAATATTTCCTTTTTTTTCCCCAGGATGAGATTATGGTTCTGTATCATCTCTTCTGGGAATCTCAACCAAATCCAAGCCTGGGAGCTTTAGAACTGACAAGAAATTGTAACCTCATTTACTTGAGAACAAAACAACATTCTCTGTAGAGTTGCAATGAAATGTGGCTGAATCTTTCCTTTTTGAATTTTGCACTCCTTCATTCCCTAGTAAATTCTCAAACTGCAGTTAGAGATGTAAAACAGCAAGAAAGAGGGTAGCTTGGAAGTATTAGAGTAAAATATTGATTTAGTAATCATGACTAAAGTAAGCCACCAGGAGTCATCTCCACACAACCTGGGGAAGCAGAGGCAATTTTTTGAAGTCTTCTACAGGAAATTGGGAGCTAGAGTACAGAAAATACCAATAAACCATTAAAAAACCCCTCAGAAAACCGAAAATATGAAGTTAATACCCTACAGTCATGCATAAAACACAGAACAATTGAGCCAGATGGATGTAGCTACATACCTGGTGCTGGAAATCCAAATATCAAACAGCTGAAATCTAGGGGCAACCCTTCAGGCTAATCAGAATCTGACCCCATGATCTGAATGTCCCTTGGCAGCCAAATGAGAGAAGATGAGTGAGGAAAGGAGGTAAAATTAAAATGAAAATATAAATAAACTAAGCAGCCTTGGATAAGAGTTGCAGGTTTTGAAACAGAATTAATTGCACTGATTGATGTAGCTAGTTTTCAGGTAGCTAGAGAGCACTGACATTGTGACTGCTCATAAATATACAGGAATATAAGGCATTAACCCACAACACAATTGCAAAATTTATTATTTTTGCACCTATGTGAATTGGTGCATCTAGACAAAAAATTTCTTCATTCTTCCTCTATTAACTTTACTAACAAATATCAGTACTCTTACCTTGAGCACAAGCTTCTAATTCTTTCTGAATGGAACCGGTCTTTTTTTGGACTACTAAGAGCAAAGCACTGCAGAGTGCACTCCAGTCATATGGGACAGATGTCCGTCAATAACATCTCTGGAGAGAATTTCCCTCTGTATCCCATAAGCAATTATTTCAATACCTCTTGTTTTTAGAGTTCAGCCTTCAGCCAGTGTGCAACCAGGAAATTTAAACTTGCCCCTGCATGGATAGGTAGTTGAGGTGCCAAGCAAAAGAAATAATTAAAACCAAAATCCCTGTAAGCAACATAGTTCATCAGTAACAGTATTATGAGGCAGTGATAGTCCTGTTCTGGTATGCAGGCAGAAGTACTGGGTGTAGCTTAAAATCATATGTAGATACAGACACATTTCTAGAGATAATCTTGTTCTCTTCTGCCTCTGAAACTATCACCACCTTGCTTGAGCTGCTTGCTGAAACCAAGTCCAACAGAAGCTTTCTCTTGGATTTAAGGATAGCATAAAAAGGGCAATAATTAGATACAAACACTGCTGCTGTGAAATGCAAAGTATTTTCATGACTGTCATGCGTCAACCCCAGCTGACAATTAAGCACCACACAGGCACTCAGTTTTTCCCCATGTTAGGAATCAGAGGGGTAAAAGTAAGAAAACTTTTGGGTTGACACAAAGACAGTTTAATGGGGAAAGCAAAAGCCATGCAGGCAAACCAAGCAAAACAAGGAATTAATTCACTGTTTCCCATGGGCATGAAGGTGTTCAGCCATTCCCAGGAGAGCAGGGCCCTATCACACATAATGGTGACGTGGGAAGGCAAATGCCACCACTCCAAATACACCCCTCCTTCTTACCTCAATTTTATATGCCAAGCATGGTGACATACATTATGGAACATCCCTTTGGACAGTCAAGGTCAGCTGTCCTGGCTGTGTGTCCTGCCAGCTCCCTGGGCACCCCCAGCCCACTCACTGGTGGGGCAGTCTGAGGGGGTGACTATCTGCAAGCACTGCTCAGTGATCACGACATCATCCCTGGAAATATTGCCAGTTTCCAGCACAAATCCAAAACACGGCCCCATGCAAACTACTGTGAAGACAATGAGCTCTACCCAGTCAAAACCAGCACAATAAACTCCTCAGAATAGCCTATCTGTGGTTATATTTGTCTGTAGCTCTTTGTCTATGTTTTGGCATGTCTTAAATTCTTTTCTTATACAGAAAGAATTCTTATTCTTTTCTTACATATTTACCATATTCTCTAACTATTCCCAGAAATCAAAGACAACACAGTTGAACTAATTACATTTCAAGAAGAATTTAATTATACTCTTGGGCTTAACTTTGCCACCATTTAAGTGGAATTGGTAGAGCAGTAGAAAAAAAGAGGAGAGAAAAAGCCTACTCAGCTTACTGAGTAGGCACAATATATTAATACACTTTTTATTATGGACATAACTCCTTATGAAGTCCTTATCTACATTAGCAGATCCATGAGTAAAGCATGATGGAATGCAGATGATATAAATCTAAAAGAAAATTAAAATCTGTTTATAAATAGCTATTATTTTTGTTTCCAGACTGTTTAATGCTTATTCATCCAGTAACTCATTAATTTCAAACAAAGCTATAATAAAGAAAAATGACAGGATTTCATTCAAGTCCTTAAAAATATTGTTATTTTCTGGGAAGAATTTTCTTTTTTTTTTTTTTTTTTTAAAGGGATGTTTTGCATATATTGTTCTAGTTTCTGAGTTTCTCCTAATTGAGGTATTTCTGATTTCTAGTGCAAGAATGAATCCAAGAAGTAGAAAACTTAGAGGCCTTGAACAGGACTGGATAAACCCTAGCAGGAGGAATATGAGGAAATATTCAGTAAGTGAAATGCTTCATTTACTTAAAGGTAGAAGAGTTCCCATACCTACTGGTAATTCACCCTTAGATAGTTGCATCTTCCTTTGCTATAAGACAGAATATATGTTCAATATTCACTCCAATTGTCCATCTAGTTATTTACATACCACCAAAAATACATATGTGTGGACATATAAAAAACAGTATATAAGGTATTAATATCAAGATCTCCTTATACTTTACCCCTAGCCCTGAGCAGGGCTGAACTGGGTTCCTCAGGTGCCCCATGGCTGCGTGTCCATTGCCCACCCTGTCTGAGCTCAGCTCTGGGAATGCTGCAGGAGAAGGAGCTGGCAGCTCCAAGCAGTCCCTGGGCAATACTGGGGGAATGTGGGGCAGCTTTCACACCTTCCCTGGAAGCAGGGAGAAAGCAGCAATGCAAAGGAGCAATAATAAATCTAAGGAGACACAAAGTTCAGGAGGAAGAAAGCATCAACATTGTTATTTCTCCTGCCATTTTTACCTTGAGAGCCATCCTTGTCATCCTAATGAAAACATCAAAATGTTGCATAGAGAAATCATTTTAACTTCCCTCTCCCTGATTTTGCCCAGGGAGGATTGCGGTATCACCTCTAAAGACCAGGGAGACATGAAAAGAGTGATAAGAATATCAGAATAAAGGGGGAGGTCCTCGGTAAGACTTTTTTATATGATTTTTTAACATAGAATCGATGAAGCTTTTCTATTCTCATTATTCAGTTTGCACTATTCGAGTTGCTACAGTGCATTGGAATAACAGTAAAATCTTCAATTCTACCCACATTTCTTGTTGTGAATATCCCAGTTCAGTGTAACTGGAATTCTAAAAATTAAAAATAGTAGCTTTATAGTTAGAAAATCTTGGACTTATTTCTTACACAGTGCAAACTGCAAGAGTATTATCAATTTAACGATGCCAAAGTGCTTAATTTTCAGAGCTCCAGTGAAAGCTCTGAGGGCTGCCTATAGCACTGAAACTTTTGGGAGGATAGATGCTGTTTCTCTGTGGGCTTTGGCCCATTAAAATAGATGTGAGAAATATTGTCAGGAGAACAAAAATCAAAGCAGCATTCCACTTTCAATTCTGGACCACGTGCTTTGATGCTGAAGAAAGAAGGCTAGTGTTACCACAAATCAAAGGTATTTCATTAACTCCTGCTTTTTATGAGGTTGCTGAGGCAAATTTTACAATATAGTTTTAAACATCATTAGCTTTGTGACCTTAACATTAATGTGTTGATACACAATTCAAATTGCATTAGTGAGTTGAGTGGCCCCTAATGTGGAAGTCTATCTTATCTCCCCCTTCCCCCCAAAGTCATTATAAAAGAACATGTGAAGGCAAGTAGGCTTCATGCAAAACTAAGTTTACCTCTGATTTATACCACACTTTTAATGCTTCCTTCATGCCATAAAAAAGCATTTGATACAAATTGGTTCAGGTTAGTGTTTCTGAAACATAAAAGTACATCTAAGAGCAGGTAATGTAGCCATGGGGAATTACCTTTCATTTGTGACTGTAAACTCTTAAGAATAGAGCTACTATATTCAAGAGTTTCAAAGGAAATCATCTGATAGCAGTGTGCCTTTTAATTGCAATATTCCCATAGAAGTACTAATTTTGCAACTTAAATGACCTGCCAGCAGCACTGCAAGGAAAAGAAATAATTATAAGAAAAAATTATTATAATAATGATAGACACGCACCTGTTATTTTACACTGCCAGGCAACCAGTTTCATTAAAACAAAAGAAAAGCAGCACCAGCGGGGAAAGAGATGAAAATAAAGGTGGTGTGTTGGTAGCTTGAGGCTTGATGACCCATTTATAGGGTTAGGGCTCTTTATCATGGAAGAGAATGAGTAATTTGGCTGATGCATGGAGGCTTTCAGTGTTCAACTGCTCATGTGCTTTGGATACCTATGTGTCCAAAAAAATGTGATTCCTTTGATCATTTTAGCCAGATCTTACAGTTTGGATGATAATTTTCCATTATTTTCAAAATTTACTCTAGCTTCAATACAACAGCTTTCTGTTAAGATATGAATGTACAATGTTGGCAACTCAAAATCTTTCCCTTTTATATTGGATTTAGAAAGGGCAAAAAGGCAGTAATCGAAGGAGTAGAAATACATAAATACACGTTGTAAAGTCTACCCTCATTACTCCCATATGTAAATTGGGAAGGAAGACATAGGACATGTTCTGGCAAATTAGTTTGTCTCCTAATCTGTTTGATTTGTTTTGGCGAGGCAGGGAACAAGAAATAATTGTACTGAAGAGAGAGACAGCATCATACAAGGAGATGCTGTTTTCATTTTGTGAGAAGAAAACAAATGGGCACATTTTTGTCTTCACCCTACACATATACTATTTTATTTCCTAATTCTTTTAGCATGTCAATAATCTTCAAAGCGTTTAAAAAGTTGTTCTAGCATATAATTTTTGTAATAAAACAAAGATTTTAAATACTACTGTGGTCAAGTACTAAAACCAGTGCTGATGCCAATTGTAAAGAAGTCTACACAGAGTCCAAGAAATAGAGCAGAGTGAACTAAAGAACATGAGACATGTGATGTACTTTTATAATCTTCCTCTCCCAAGACTACTCAAGGTATTAGGAGCCATTTCCTGAGTAATAATTTCACTAGATAAAGGAAGGGAATACCATATTATCAGAGAATAAATATGACCACAGGGTTTATGTCAAAGTCTACTGGAGTGCTTTTCTAACCCTTCCTTTAAGAACTTCTTTCAATGAACATTAACTAAAGTTAATGATATGACTCCTAATATGATGGAAACAGCTAAAAATCACATTAGTATAATTTCAAATTTACAGAATAAAGGTAAAAAAAAGATAAGGATTATTATTAAAAAAACCCCTGTCCTCCATGACCCACTGTTAAATGTTCACAAACATACCAGTTCTCCACAGACCAATTCTTGAAAATCTGTGTTCTGGGAAAACCAAACTCAAGAAAAGGTTTGATTAACTGCTGTTAATTCCTCCCCCTGGGAGGAATTGTGTTGCACATCACCCATAGATCAACCTGAAATGGTTCTCAATCACAAAGTGACAACTCTACAGCCATAGATTCAGGACACTAATAGGATTTTATGTCTTCAGTTCCTACTTGTTTTGCTAATCTGAAACCAACCACCTACATTCTTGACTAAGCACTCAGCTCTCCTCAGCACACACCACCTGAGCCTGGGTTTTTGCTTCTGGCTTAGTCAAGCTATTTTCTCCACCTTGCTGCTCTGACATCTGACATCTTATCATAGGAAAGTTTCCATGGCAGCCAGTATAAGGCACAATTGAGCCTTGCCATTATATTTGATGGGCTTTTTCTTTGGAGCTTCGATCCAGACTGCAGTATCATTTGTCAGGAAACTAACCAAGAGATCAAAAAGAGTTTTGGGCATTTGGAATAGATTTGTGCTTTGGCTATCCTCCTCAATCAAAAGGACAAAACTTAAAAAAACCCACCATCAAACAAATACCAAACAAAACACAAACAAAACATTGAAACAAACAAACAACCTCTAAAACATATAGCAAACTGGTTGCTGTATACAGTTATAAAATCTTTATTTACAAACAACAATATCTTTTTATATGATATTTTTCTGGGCTACGGGTGTTTAAGAAAAAATTATTTCATCTGAAGGCTTGGAAGTTATAAACTTAAGATGCTAAGCCATCTTTAAAAGTCCATAGCTGACTAAGTGAAAGAAAAAAATAAAAATACGTCTGAAATATAATCCCTCTACAAAATACTGAAGGAAGGTATCTCCTGCTGTGATAGGTATCACCCTCCAATAAATACAAAATATAACTCCCCAAATAAAACCCTACAGGCCAATTCCCCACCTCGACAAAATCTTCTTGTTCATGGATTCAACAATTTGCTTAGAATAGTGAGGTAAATGGCTAATAAGCAATTTATTCTGTAAAATGTATTTGATACCTGGATGGTTTTGTGATCACATTAATGTACAGAATGCTGTACATATCACTGGGCATGTATAAAAACAGCTGTGAGTTTCTTTCCCCTCTCCTCTACATTAAAAAGAAAAAATAAATCCTCCAACTCACAGCTTGATCACAAAAATTAGCAAGGCAGAGAAGATAGTCATGAGAAACTGGACTCCATGACAAAAAAAGAAAACACTGGTATGAAGATGAGGCTTATTTTGATGGCTTGTGAAGGCATCATCTGCCTGTATGTTTTTCCTCCTAGGTTCCCAAAAGCAGTTTGTCCACAGATTACCCTCAAGTTCATTACCCATACAAAGCTTTCTTATTGATCATCTCAACAATTCATCTGCTGCATAAACATACCAAACTAAAATATAACTAGTGATGAGTCTTATGCTGCAGGAATCAAATTTACCCAAGAAATCTATTTCCCTGAAGCAAAAATCACAGAACCAACCACAGAATTATTAAGGTGGGAAGTGAGCCCCAGAACTCGTGCTCAAGCAGGGTGTTCTAGAGTTTGCTACTCAGGCTTGTGTTCAGATGGAATTTGAATGTCTTCAGAGGAGGAGACCCCACATCCTCTCTGGGCAATCAAAATAAACTTCATCCTCATTTTCAGGTGGACCTTTCCATGTTCCAGTTTTCACCCATTGCTTCTGATTCTCCTGTTTCTGGACATCACTGAGCAGAGCCTGGCTCCACCTCTTGGCCCTCCCTTCAGATACTTACAGACATCAAATCCCCTCTCAGTCACCTTTTCTTAAGGCTCAACCATTCCTTTCAAGTGAGTTGCTCCAGCCCCTTAGTCATGTTCATAGTCCTTCACTAGAGTTGCTCCAGGATCTTCATGTCTCTCTTCGAGTGAGGAGCCCAGAGCCGGACCTGTATAAGGAACTCCTGTGGAATAAATCTGTGCACGTTCTCAGCAAGCTACAGAGACTACACCACTATTCAAGGTTTGAACAAAAAGGGAAATTAAGCTGACACCACGGCCTTCAGCTTTTTCCCTTCTTTGAATATCAATAAGAACACTCCTAGAGTCTCATTATTCCCTTGGCAGGGCTTCCACTACCATTTACACATGAATAATTTCTTTTTTATAGACCCAATATTGTTTTGTTCAAAACACATTTATCATTACAGAATGTGATACAGTAGGAGCAAACTGCAAGCGCTTCTCATCAAAGCTGTCTTTGCAAAACAACTGCACATGAAAAACAGCCAGTGTGTGAACCTGAAAAGGCTTGTTTTACAATTCACTGCAGTTGTCAGGGGCTTGTCCGTGATGAACTTACTTGCTCATGCGGTCGAGTACTGAGTACACAGAATATTGTGAGGAAATACTGAAGGTTTGGGTTGAACTAATATCTGAAACTGAGATAAAATTACCCCTAATATAAGTTTGCTATGAGCAGCATTTAATAGATCTTATTAACTAAGAGACAAAGTATTCTTTTACATAAATCAGAACTTTTGGGGTGGTTTATAAACAATTCCCCAATTGCATACTAGCACTTTTGTGGAGGACACACATCCATCCACACTTTAGCACAACTTTTTGACAGGGCAGATCTAAACATGGATGCAACCTTTCACCTCGAACTAAGTCTGTCTTCAGCCTCACTTACACTGGTGCAAGTCCCCCAAATGGGTAACAGGAAAATAAAAATGGCAGTAGTGTCCCAAAGGAACAGATACAGATATTCTGCATACATCTTTGCAGGCAACACTATGTTCCCTGGTTTCTGATGAAAGCAATTCTGAAAACCCTGTAGAACGTTAGGCAAAAAGATTAACCACAGCCCCAGTGTTCTATGTGCCCTATAAGCACTGGTAAAAATGTTTTATGAGCTAGAAGAGCCACTGTTTTTCCTCACCTGGCCTCTGGCATGTGAAAACTCCATGGTTCTTTCAGCTCATGCCTAGCTCAGGTTGGTGCTTGCTGGGAGCAGCATTCTGCAGGAATGCTCCTCTGCAGCTTGGACAAGGAGCATGTGCTGCACGTGGCACTGTGAAGAGCAGCCCACCCACCCAGCCATCCTCACTTCCCCCCAGCACAGCCTGGCTGCTCAAATGCTGAATAAGGAGTGTGCCAAGAAATGTCCAGGTTCTGCTAGGTGGTGCCAAACAAGAGGACAAAAGGCAAAGGGAAGAAATGGATGCAAAGGAAGTTCCTCCTGAACATGAGGGAAAACTTCTTCACTGTGCAGTGACCAAGCACTGGAACAGATCACCAGAGAGGGTGTGGAGTCTCCCTCACTGGAGATAGCCCAGAACAGATGCAATCCTGTGCCATGTGCTCTGGGATGACCCTGCTTGAGCAGGGAGGTTGGACAAGATGACCCACATGACCCACTGTGGTCCCTTCCAACCTGACCCACTCTGGGATTCTGTGAAATTATCATTATTCTTATATCAAATTCTTTACATGCCAGCAAGACTTTTTTCCTCACTTTGCTTTGATTTCTTTATCAATTGTCAACCAAAGTGGAATAATCAAAAGTAGTAGGGAATATAGAGGCTGCATAAGAAAGGAAAAAATAAAGAAGTGAAGTAACAAACAACCTACACGCACAAACCTATGAAGCACTTTTTCTCAGACTGCACTTGTTCCAGAACTCAAATTTCCTAGGAGACAACCACTAATTTTTTTAATTTCCTTGATTATCAGGAATAACAACTGGACAAAGTGTTTTAAAGTTTTCAATCTCTTGGCATCAGGTGTTGGCAGTCGCATCCAGAGCTGACATTACACTTCATATTGAGCTGTCCTTTCTCCACACGTGACCAAAGCTTCCAACAGCGAGGCACTAATCGTGATAAAGAAACCATAGTACAAAGAAATCCCATCCAAAACCTGGTAATCCTGAGTGATGTTCTAGCAATACCCAGAAGAAGCAGTTTTTGGAGAGAAAGAACTTGAACAACTTTGATCCAGTCCAATACATAAAGAAATCGGTCTTTGGGTCAGGCTCCTAACCTCACTAAAGGAACAGAGTGCCCAAGACCACTAGTGTCTGAAAAATGTGCTGTTTATCTAACCTTATGTGAATGGTGTGCATACAAAGCTTGCAGTTTGGACAGTGAAAATGAGAGATTTTTGTCAGTTTACATTAAGAGCATTACCCCATTTCACATTATTTCTGTTTCTATTTCCATCACATGTAGTTATCTCAACCAGAAACTTGTTTAGTTCATGCAGTTGAAAGCTTGTCTTAAACAAAAATTTTTGCAGCATTCATACACACAAATGGATCTTCACAGCCAGCCTTTCAGGCAGCTCAAGTCTTTAATGAAATGTTCACAAGCAGGAACTCTGTCACAAAGACTTTGTGGAGCAGTCATAGAGAACACCCAGTTTTTGAATCTTGTAAGAGTTCAGATTTATTTAAAGTGTAGTGGGGCAGGCAGAGCACCAGATCCCTGGGGATGTTTGAATTCAGTTATTCAAGTTCTAGATAATTAGAATATCTCACTTCAAAGGCTTAGTAATATATTCTCAGTACCATTGTAATATAACACACTACTTAAAAACCAAATCCAATTGCAATCTTACAAAACAAGATGAGAAACATCTCATAGAAATTCCATACAAAAATCAGTTTGAAATTGATGCCACAGTGACTCCTCCCTTCCCATTAAGGCTAAAGCTGGGCATCTTCTATATCTTAATTCTGAGAAAAATAAAGTTATATGACTTGAACATCTAGACAAGTTATGGTGGCACATGCTCAATTAGCCTGTTTCAATGTAGAGGAATCAGGTCTGTAAACTTCTGATAAGTCTATAATAAAAACATCCTTATATCAAGTTTAGGCTTACAGCTGCCCTTTTTCATGTAAGAAAAGGATCAGAAGGGCAAGAAAGTCTGAGAAGCAGAACATCTTCCCATGCAGAGATGATCATCCATAAACACTGTCAGCCACCTCAAAGAATTGACAACACTGATATGTAGAGGCCAAGGTAATACCGACAGCTGAATAATCTTCCACTTTTTATTAAGAAAAAGCCAGCCCAAAATAGATCATTCCTGGGAGCAGCTGACTTTAATCAAGAAAGACCAAGAAACAAAATAAGAAACTTAACAAATGAAGAAAGATGCTATCAAAACAAGGCGGATTAAAAGAGTTTCCTGGGTATTATCACCTACATAAACGCTACGTAAAATCTTACATGTACAAGAAATGAAGAACTGCCCACCAGTAATGAGAACACAAAGACTGGAGGTGCTGGCCATCCACAGAAAAGCATTTCTGCTTTAAGCTTGTTATTGTCATAATCACCTTCTGTAGCCCTCTGTTGACAGTAAATTGGATGCAGAAAATATGCATAAATACTCTTTTAAATAACAGAATAGACCTGCTTGCTGGGGAAAAAGTGAAAGTTTGTTAGAGCTTCCTCATTCTTTCCTTCATCCACTGAGGAGTATTTTCTGATAAAAATTACAAGATATCAAAAGCTTACAATTCAATATTTAAAAAAAAATTACTACCATTAAAGTATAATAAAAATGGAAACCAACATTAAGAAAACTAGAATTATAATCTCCAAATAAAAACTACAATCTTATACCTATAAATATTTTGGTATCTCATTTTGTTGGGAAAACCAGGGTATTTTGTTCCTAGTTCAGCCCATATAAAATAATATATACACATATATGGATTTCCATAACTCCTGTGCCAGACTGCAAATGAGACCTTTGATATCATCTAGAGTGAACATTTATTTCTGGGTGATCTGTAAAAGATTTCTAAATGCATAATTTTAGCAAAGTAAGTATGAAAATTAAGTCACAACACCTGCATTTACTGATGCCAATTTGTGTACATTGTGTTAATTACTTATTAACAGGGGTTGAAGTGCTGTGAGACAAATCCCTATTTGTGTGCTCTTCATCAGCCTCTTGTTTGACAAAGATATTTTTCCTGTGAGGCTCCAAATACACTCATCATTTCGGTTGCCTTGCGAAGAAGGGAATTGATAGGTTAAAATCCAGTTTTAGGCTACTCCTTTGAAAATGTATGACAAGATTTTTATAGAAACATGGATTTTAAGGCCAGACCAGTGATGGAAACCACAGCTCGGTGACTTCTGGAATTAGGCAGGATGCAAGGTTTGCACACAAGCTCAACTCCCCCATCTCTCTTCCAACAAAGATTTACCCAGGCAATCCACACTAGATTTTCACCTGAAACTTAGGAGGGTTACCCAATGTTCTCCATGAATTTTCTTCCACTTATGGTTTTGAATCATTTGCCAAACCACTGATTTCCAGGGCTGGAAGGACTGACAGACTGCTCTTCTTGCAGCCTGAAGCTCTTCAGCGTTACCAAGCAAAGCAGAGTGCTCCCAAATCCACAGGTGTGTTTTCCTATCAACTGTGCACATTGGCTGAAGATTCACAGGCAGTGCATACAGGAGACAAGTTGACTATTTTAATTCTGTTCATCTTTTCTGTTAAAATGGGGGTATGATATGATATGATGACTCTAATTGGAACCTGTGGAATCTTCACTGATGTGCTAATGAACAAGACTTGTTTGCTTTATTTTTTCAAATAAAAAGGATTGTCTAACACATTTAGCTATTCTAAGATGATTTAATGAAGAAATGGCCTATGTTGCATAATATTTCCTCATGCTGAAGAAAGATCTTAATGCAAATAATTCAAAAGTTCAACAAAACAACATAGACTCAAAAAAAAATTTGAATTCCTCTTAGAGAGATAATGGGGATGGTTGGAGTAAATCACTATCCTATGATTAGCCATGAAATGAAATATTCTCTTTTATTGCTTTGTTAGTTTTGAAACTTTCCATTGAAATAGAAACTGTAATAGATACCTCTTTCTTGTGAGAACATTTACTGTAAAGGCTCTTTTTAAATCCAGAATTATGAGGATACTTACCAAACACTGCAGTGTTAGAAAATATTTCAGCTTTCTGATGGAATGAACCAGTGCCACATTGCTTTAATTTCCTAGAAATCACAGTTCTGAACTGCAATATTATTACATGGTCAGATTAATTAAATTACTTAGGAATTATAAACATACTAAACTGTTTATTAGATTAGGTTTATATGCCTAGATCATTAGGGAAACAATTCAGATGACATTTTTATTATCTAATAATGAAAACATTACTGACATTTTTCAAAGGATATGCTAGGTTGCTTTAACTGAATTTACCAGATTTTTGTCATTCTGATTGAGTTAGTTATTGCTCTGAATATTAGACACTTACCAACGTGATTACCCATTGTGATGTCTGACACATGTTTTTGTTGGTGGTGGTTTTAATTTCACCCAAGAAGGAATGCACTGAAGGCACAAATAAGATTAAAATTAGAAAAGCAATTTATCACTAAGATTTATTTCCTAAAAAAAAAAGCCTCGAGTGGGCAAATGAATGAAGCAACTAAACACATTACTGAATTAAGCAGTTCATTCCTTACATCTTCTTGTAGTTCTTTGTTCACAGAAATGTACATTTTCAGATTAATATCATGAAACCAAAAACCCAATTAAAAAACCCCAAACAAACCCATAAAGGATCACTTACAAAGCATATTTTACTTCTGGAATAAGTACAAAACTATAAAAAATAGCTGTAGAATAAGTCAGACATTGAGTCTTCCAGAAATTAAGTATTTATATTACACTGAAGTTAAAACAACAGAATATTAAACCCATTCTTTTTCTGAGTTTGTATTCAATTCTTTAGTGCAAGGCCACAGAGCACCCATGATAATGTTTTTAAAGTTCTGGAAATCACTGAGTGGAAATTAGAAGTAAAATATTTCTTCTGATCTTTTCAGTTTGACATTTAGAAAATGTGATGCATTTATGCAAGATAAATCTGAAACAGGAATGCCATGTGAATGGTGCCTTTTTGTTCAACTAAGCTCCAGGAACCTCTTATTTCTTATTTCAGTTTTTTGTTGAAAAGTTATCACCATCAGATGTTGTTGATATCAAATTAGAAACAACACCAAAAGTAAATATAAACATTGTTTTTAAATAAGGAAAAGGTATTCTAATCATATGGGGACACTAATGGATGCTCAGCCAGGCTGAACATGAGCCAGTTTGTGCCAAGGTGGCCACTGACACCTGGCCTGTATCTGCAATAATGTGGCAGCAGGATCAGGGAAGGGAAAACCCCGCTACGCTGGGCATTGATGAGACCACACCTCAAACCCTGTGCCCAGTTTTGGGTCCCTCACTGCAAGAAAGACATGGAGGAGCAGAGCTGGGGAAGGGTCTGGAGCACAAGCCTGATGAGGGAGGAGCAGCTGAGGGAGCTGGAGGCATTTAGCCTGGAGAAAAGGAGACTTGGGGAGACTTTATTCTCTGCAACGCCCTGAGAGGAGGGTGGAGCCAGGGGAGGGGGAAGGCTCTGCTCCCAGGTAACCAGTGACAGGACAAGGGGAAAAGGTCTCTAACTGGGCTCTAAATGTTCAAGCTGGACATCGGAAAGAATTTCTTCGTGGAGACAGTTTTCAAAATTTGTAACAGGCTGCCCAGGGAGGTGTTGGAGTCACCATCCCTGGAGGTGTTCAAGAAGCAATTGGATGTGGCACTTGGTGCCAATAGTCTGGTTGACAGGGTGGTGATTGGGAAAAGGTTGACTCCTATCTTGGATGTCTTTCCCAACCTAAATGATTCTGTTTTCACATGTGGCACTAGTCTGAGTAGCAGAAGTGCCAGCTTTTCAAGTTGGATTTCCAATCTAGACGCTTCACAAATACCTAAAGCTGTGTCCTTATTAGTCTCTTTGACAAAATTAGAGCAAGCCTCCTATGACTGCTAAAATAATGAATTTAACTAGAAATCTTAAAAAACAAATGAAAAAATAACTTAAGGTCAGAACCATTTATATCTAGTTTATTTCTGAACAAAAGGATCACATTTTAAGTCTACCATGACTGTCTGTCCTTGCATTTCTGTGCCCTTACCTGGTTCACTTGGTAATTCTAAATCTGTGAAACCTGTAGTCTTTTCAGACTGAGTCCTGCACCCCTTTTCAGCAGAAATGGTAATATATCCCAGCCCCATGACGGTGCTATAAAGGACATACCTTAAAACACAGTAATACCATGCAGTCAGGTCAGATAGAAAAGTGAATGTTCAAGTAACCATTCTCCCTGTACCTGACAAAACCAAAAAGAAAACCAAAAACAAAACTAACTTTTGTACTTTGAGCTCACATTTTCTAAAGTTTTAAAAGCAGGCTACCTTGAAGACTGCTCACTTAATATTACTCACTATTAAATTGGGAGTAATTCTTTTTAAAATGTACAAACCATGAAATCACTTCAAGATGTCTTAGCAAGTTTAAATTCCCTTACTAGACGAATGATATTGCAAATATCTGTCTAGGTCTCCAGATGGGCAAATTTAAAAAGCTTTAAGCTTTAAAAAGCCAACAGAAGGTCCAAAGTCAGTTATTTTCTTCTATTTTGAGTTTGTGGGGGAAAAAAGGAAAAAAAAAAAAAAAAAAAAAGAGGGACAAGAGAGTAGCCACAGACTTATTAAAAGCAGTAAATATCCAACTGTTCATAGAACCCTGACAGCTCTTTACAACTTTTGAGTGGGATGACCAAGCTTATTCTACTCACATGTGAGTGCCCAACATACCAATTCTAAAAACTTTAATGAGTCACTGAGAAGAGGAATAGTGAACACTTGTGAGAGAGATGTGACCAAAGACAGAGAAAAAGAGTCTATACAACCTCTTTTATTAAACGTTATTATTCAGTAGTACTTCAAGGCCAGAAAACAGCATGAACTCCCCAGTGTCACGTATTATAAATAACAAACTTTCTGAAAAGAAAAAAAATCTGTCTAGAATACTCAAGAAAATAACCGTGAGCAGTTTTTTGGTTTCTAAAGGCTAAGGGAAAAAACCCAACAAAATAACCCAGTAACAACTCAAGAACTCCTTTAAGAACCCCTGTTACTACTTAAAATGGAGTTCTGTAGCCGTTCTCTGTAAATCATTATCATATTTTGAAATGCATTAAGTACTGCTGTGTGTTGCTCTCCTTTTTCCTATGACAATAGCTGAAAAAGCTCAGATCAACTCAGGCAGAAGATGCCACAGATTCAAAGCAAGTAAACACCTCTCACTCCAAACATACAGCTTCCCAGTGCCTCTATTATTCCTCATGTTTTATCATTGGGAACTCAGCCTCTGAAAACTGCTTGTGCAGAGCTTAGGACACACTTAAGAAGCAGTGAATAAAGGTCATCTAGAACTAGTTCCACTGATGTTGCAGCTATAAACACTGATTAAAACCCCTACAAGATTTCCTGCAGTAAGCCAGGAATGAACTCCAGATCCAACAAGGACAAAACCCCAGCTCCTAACATAAATCAACGCTACAACTTCAGCCATGTGGGAATAAAAGGTGGAGTAGGGTGCATACTGGGGTGGGAAGTGTCTCACCAGTGAAAGAACAGGAATTGTTGTGGTCAAAGAAAAGAAAATTTTGATTTGTTTCTAAAGTATCATTTTCAAGTGTTGAGATAATATTTCTCCTAAGCTAGATCAGTCTCCTTTCTCTATTTTGTAACATTAACTACCATCTTGCATGAACTATACATCTACACTAAATTACTCACAAATGAAGTCAGTGGCAGACCACATCAAACCCAAGCCACTGGAATAAACCCCTGAGAAAAAAAACAGTAGGTTTGCTTTGAAATGCTTGAGAAGAACGAAATCCCATGAAGTAAGAAAACCTTGCACTATATGGCTGACTGGTATCACCAACCACAGAAACAGCTGCTGAAGGATCATACAGAAAGAAATGGATATATTTAAGAGAAGGTACAATTTCAGCCCATCAGAACAACAATCCTTGTACACTCCTGAGGAAAGGTACACAACAGATCCTGTCTCTTTCTCTTGCTGGAATCTCAGCTGAGCATTTCTTGACAGATTAATCATTGTCCTGGTAGGCACTGGAAAAGAGACACATTAATTGGAGAAGAGAAATCTGAGTGAGAATGAAATATTAGCTTGAAGAGGATAGGGTAAAAAGACTGCAGCAAGTGTTAAAAACCTTTTCCAAGAATGTCAACAGGTGGTACCCTGGAACAAGAGACATGGGACAGAGGGGAAGCAATGCACTATGTGAGGTACCACAAAGAAATATTTTTGTCTACTTGAAGGATTATTTCAACCATCACAGGATGACCCTATTGGCCAACCCCCATCAGTACTCTTAAAACAAGAAAACTGTAGCACCATTGTTCTGCTGAGTTACTAAAGCTGTTGTTTTTTATAATTAAAGGGAACAAAAAACAAAAAGAGGAAAAAAAAAAAGAGCAAAACTGATAAGAAGGTTGGGAAAAATGAAAGTGCCTGAGTCAGTTCATTAAAGCACATTCTGGTGAATGATATAATGCTATTGCTGGCAATGGGCATCCAGTCACTCACTGATCAATATCAAACAGTTGTGTCAGAGTCTTTCAATCAAACATTTAAAGGGCTTGGGGGAAAAAAACTGTCACCTTTTAGAGAGAAATGGTGCTGCTATCACTATGGCAACCAAAGTCGTCTGTCATGCATGACACGGAGGATTGTTACTGCCTATCCCACAAAGCCTATTGCCACTGTATTAGATCACAGTTTTTGTCTTTATTTGTCAAGAAATGGTCAGAAACACCAGAAGGGTGCACCTAAATGGTACAGTAGGGCTTAGAATGACAACACAGAGCAATAACTACCTGCATCAGCCCAGTGACAGGTCATTTCCTAGTTGAAAATGCTAACAAGAAGTCAGTAAATCCACAGTAAATAATGCTACCCAGTACCATTAACTAAGTCCATGGCAATGCAATATATCTGACAGCAGCAAAATTTTAAATACAAGGAGTAGGAGCATAAAGGGGACAAGGAGGAAAAGGAAAAGGAAAAGGAAAAGGAAAAGGAAAAGGAAAAGGAAAAGGAAAAGGAAAAGGAAAAGGAAAAGGAAAAGGAAAAGGAAAAGGAAAAGGAAAAGGAAAAGGAAAAGGAAAAGGAAAAGGAAAAGGAAAAGGAAAAGGAAAAGGAAAAGGAAAAGGAAAAGGAAAAGGAAAAGGAAAAGGAAAAGGAAAAGGAAAAGGAAAAGGAAAAGGAAAAGGAAAAGGAAAAGGAAAAGGAAAAGGAAAAGGAAAAGGAAAAGGAAAAGGAAAAGGAAAAGGAAAAGGAAAAGGAAAAGGAAAAGGAAAAGGAAAAGGAAAAGGAAAAGGAAAAGGAAAAGGAAAAGGAAAAGGAAAAGGAAAAGGAAAAGGAAAAGGAAAAGGAAAAGGAAAAGGAAAAGGAAAAGGAAAAGGAAAAGGAAAAGGAAAAGGAAAAGGAAAAGGAAAAGGAAAAGGAAAAGGAAAAGGAAAAGGAAAAGGAAAAGGAAAAGGAAAAGGAAAAGGAAAAGGAAAAGGAAAAGGAAAAGGAAAAGGAAAAGGAAAAGGAAAAGGAAAAGGAAAAGGAAAAGGAAAAGGAAAAGGAAAAGGAAAAGGAAAAGGAAAAGGAAAAGGAAAAGGAAAAGGAAAAGGAAAAGGAAAAGGAAAAGGAAAAGGAAAAGGAAAAGGAAAAGGAAAAGGAAAAGGATCTCTAGTCTGTTTATGGTGAAAATATTTATCACAGGCATTAATTTCTGTTAGTTTTCCAAATAAAATAATGACGAGACCCAAATACTCCTTGAAGTACATGGTCTGTTATAGGAAGGACAATTTCTCCTATTTTAAAATTATTTTTTACCTCTAGTGTAATGAAATGCCTTACAGAATAAGAACTGAACCCTGGCAGGTCACAAAAGGAAGCTGTAAGGAATGTCTACTTGCAACAGAGTCCACTCAGCTTCTGACTTTTGGCAGCCTGAAGTTTTAAGTACTAGAAACTATTATTACATTAAGATATTGCCTGGAAATATGAGTTAAGAGGGAGAAATGTGTTGACTGTGGCAACCTTTCTTCATATACTGAAACTTCTACCTAAAATTCTTTCCCAATATAAATTAAACAAGTCGGAGTCATACCATAGAGAGACATGGAGAATTTATGCCTCTCTGTGCTGGGGTTTCTGGGAGCAAAGTTATTTGGGTGGAATCACTTGGTGTGTCTAAAATACATATCTAGTAAGACACTGGAAGCTACCAGTTTTGAGGCAGCAGTTATTACACTGTCTAGATTCCTCCAAAAGAGACAACTGGCTGATTTTCAAGAAGATTTCTACATTTGAATTACTTGTAGTCCAAGCTGTGATATCACAAATATTATATAAATCACTGGTAGTTTTGAGTCACAAGAA
This sequence comes from Promerops cafer, assembly GCA_013398275.1. Classification (NCBI taxonomy): domain Eukaryota; kingdom Metazoa; phylum Chordata; class Aves; order Passeriformes; family Nectariniidae; genus Promerops; species Promerops cafer. The sequence continues at coordinate 6,246 of VZSE01002352.1, read as the reverse complement.
CTCCTGCTAACATTTATTACACAAGGCAAACAGCATGTTAGGTGAAATAAGCTATCACTGGTAACTTTGACATAGCTCAAATCTATTTAAGTATTCAGTGCTTCTCCAAGCCATTCCCCCTCACTTCCTCCTAAGCAGCAAAAGCAAATCCTCTTGGCTTATTTGTCAGAGTAAAACAAAAACAAACCCCAACCAAACAACAAAAAACCCCCAGGCTTCTCAGAAGCTAAATTATCACATGCTGTTGCATTAATTAAGGGACAGAGACTCCTCAAACGTTTCTTGAGGTCTGGGTGACTTGGAAGCACAAAAGGCCCTTCAGGCAGCTCTTTCAACACTTATCTCCCTCTCTCACCATGCCAGTGTATCCTCTATCACATAAATGCTCCTTTTCCTCCCTGTAGTGGATTAAAAACTTATCTCTGTTGAACAATGGTATAAGATTTCTTAAGCAGCCTAACATCTCTCCTCACCGCCTTCCCCAAACACAAACATTTGTTGCTATGGATTTAGAGGGTAGTGATGTAGCTGGTCATCATCTACTAACCCAGAAAATGAGTCTAAAGTTTGGGGTCTGAAGTAAACAGTAAAAAAACTGCAAGTGCTTAATGCAGCTGATACTGCAGAGGTTTTAGAGGTGGGGAGAGACAAGGCAGTACAAGATCAGTATGCAGTGCCAATAACTGAGATAGAAAAGAGAACACTTGGCTTTCTACTCCCATTTTAGCAAATTTCCAGTTAGTATGTCAAAAATGTCCCTATTTTTTGTAAGATTGGTTTAATGTGAAAATATCACATTCCCTCCCTACTTGCCTCTAAAAGTAACCAACCTGCTCTCCCAGTGTTTCAAAATCAAAACGATGGATTTTGAGATATTTCTTAAGAATAACTAATTTCATTTCCATAACATTTAATAGCTACACTGTCATTAGCCAAGAGGACTGTCATTTGTGAATGTCTTCACTCAGAGGATGAAGTCCTGCCTATTCTTAGGCTGCTCTTTTCCTTAGGTCTCAACACAGAGTTTATTTGTGTATCTTGGGGAAATATTAGTTTATAAGCTTAGAAATTATATAACATGTCTTAAAAAAATCTTTTCAGCTTCATAAGAAGTCTGCTTTATAAAACAAAATACAAAGCTGTAAAACCTGAGTATTTTTTTCGTCATTCATTATAATAGAAAAAGAGCTTCAAATCACATTTGGTCTAAGATAAATCAAGCTTTTGCATACCACAGGTATTTTAGGACTGACATTTAAAAGAAGCCTACTGATATTCACACTTTCCTATTTCCTTCTTTACTTTCACATCAGAAAAAAAGCAAACCCAAAACAGCATAATTTCCTAACTTAGATCCCATCACAAAGGGAATCTCAGTCATTTCAATAACAACCAAGGTGTTTAGCATCTCGTAAGATTTTTTACCTCTTATTCCACTATTTACTTTTTAGTGATACTGGCTAGGGACAAGAAATCAGCAGAGACTTAATTCCATCAAACACCCATTCTGAAACTCTCCTTACTGCAAATACTGGAGGACAGAGTCAATATTAATGACCACATCTCCCAGTAAAACACAGCTCTAATCCAAAATGCTTTCACTGTAACTGATAAACCAAAGCTAGGATAAGCAAACAGCTAAAAATGTAGGGTTTTGTACACGGAAGGATAACCTCAAAGTCACCCAGGGTTTGACATCACCCATACCTGCATATGCTCACACTTTGGTCCATCTCCAGTTACACTATAAGCCAAAACAAAACAGGCACAAGCTTATTTACCTCCTAAGGCAAAGTCTTATTAACACACTAGGACTACTTAACCCTCAATTCCTCTGCTCAGGGAGGTGCTCTTGGCTGCAGTAACATTCAGGGTAGGCTAATGAGCAGAATATGCCAAAGCTGTCAGTGTGGATCAATTAACATCTGCCTCTGGATCTGCAGCACCTGCTAACAGGCTGTATTAGTGGAGAAAGCCAGTTCTGCTCTCTCAGGGTACTCAGAAGTGTCAGGGCACATTAGAGTTTTAAAGCTACTTTCAGTAGTAGGTGCAGGTGGGGAAGTGGGCTGTGTATCCCCTCTTGGCAAGTGTCTGGGAATGTGCATTACTTTCTGTAATAAAGTATCATGCCAAAAGAAAAATGAGCTCATTAATGTGCTTCTCTTTTCATCTAGGAGCAGGATAACTGGCACTACTGCTCTCACCTCTCTGTCAATAAGCTTTCAGATGCTCAGGGAAAGCTTTACAAAGCCAGTCAGAGGCAGCGGAATTCCTCTGGTTTTGCAAATCTATTTATGTTAGCACAGGTTCTAAAAGTATGTGAGTTTCTGCTCAGCTATTGATTAATCTGCAAGCCAGTGTCATAAAGCACTGTTTTGCCAGACTTGTTATCATTTGGAGCAGGCTGAAATGGGTATGTGCACAATGGAATTAGCATAACAGGCCTGCTGCAGATTATCACGAAGAACAAGAGATCTGTAAGGTGACCGTGCACAAGTAGAGGACACAACATTATTTCTTTCTAAGCTTCTTAGACCTTTTATCTGGTAAGTACAGCCCCAGATCATCTGAGAGATACATATAATTTCCTTCCTTACTAATTCACTCTTTAACAATATTGCATTTCTACAGTTCTCCCTTCTTCAAAATTTCTCTTTATTTTCAAATTTTCTTTTCCGCCATCTTTTACGTCCAAGTTTCATGTGGCTGCTGTGCCCATGTGAGACTACTGAGTCTGAGGTGATTCTATCAAGCTTTTCTGTTACTTATCACTGAAGTCTGATCACGTTCTGCTCTGGGCAAGTTTTATATTTCCCCATACCCCAAAACTTAGACACATACTGAAATCACATCTGATGTATTAGTTATAAATTCTGCAACTTGACTCCAGGTATTACTCTTGGTAAGATTGCTACTGATACGTAGTGAAAATGAAAATGGCTTAAAATTGCTGGGTATATTCTGCAATATAAAATGCTCATGTTGTGGTAAATTCGTTGGAAGTATAAAAGATTTTTCTGATTTTTTGTGATCTTTGTTAATATCACTAGGAGTCATAAATCCTTCTGAACAGATGCTCTCAGACAGGTATTCCCTCAGACAAATAACAAACATCCCCATGGCAGTATATATATATATTTCTCTGTGTGTGCAATATGAGAGCTATGAGAACAAGGAAAATGAATTCTCTTTGTTTAAGGGGTTCATTCCTAGACTCATGCTCAGTTGGTCTTGTTTCTGAACTATACAATCATGCCTATAGTTTTCCTGTGTCTGAAAATTATCTCTCCATGGAAGGCACACAGAATGCAGAGGAATTAAAATGGCTGAAAGCCATTAAATCAGTCATGGAATGCTTTTCTTTAGCATTAAATTACGAATTTATTAGGAAGGAGAAAAACCCCACTAAGTTGGTTGTGATTCTTTATCCAGATGTGAGGTTCTAAAATGTTTCTATGGGATATCACATTCTTGAAGGAAAGATGTGTGTTAATGGTTATAAGTCACAAGGTTTTTCAACAGCAAGGTGAACATACCAGCTCTCACTTTAGTGACTCTCCACATCAATAGGAAAACCTTGATACAGTTTCCTCAGCTGTGGGAGTTATAATTTTGCTGCCAAGTGTACAGATGACACATGATTTTTTGAGTAGAAGCTTGTCAGATTCCCTCAAATTCTTGTTACAATATTTTAATTAATCCCTTTCTTTCATTCAAGTCTTCACCAAATCCTCTGGGGTTCTTTGTGCCAGTGTTGGCTGCCTTTGAGAATGTCTTCACGTGTCCTGGATAATGTTGGTCCTTAAGTTGAAAGGATTGTATGTGCCTTGGACTGATAATTTTTTTATTATAAATGTGTTTTAAACTCAGATTCAGCATTTCATTGCTGGATTCTTTCCAGACCTTTATAAACATACAGTTATTTCTCCATGCTGTGCCATTTTCGATGTTTCAGTGACACGTGAAAATCTTAAGTTTTAATTTAATTCCTAAAGTCCTGTTTATGTTCAAGAGATTTTTGATTTCGTTGGTTTTTTATATATCAAATATTTGTCCCAAGCTGTATGCTGCACTTAGAATGTTTTAATGAAAAAGAGACTTAAATAATTTCTGCCTGTATCTTTTGGTGGTGAATGGTGCTACCTCCAGTTGGTGGCTGGTCACTAGTGAGGTTCTTCAAGGTTCAATACTGGGGCCAGTCCTGTTTAATATGTTTATTGATGACCTGGATGAGGGGATAGAGTGCTCCCTCAGTAAGTTCACTGATGACAGACACCAAGCTGGGTGGGAGTGTTGTTCTGCTGGAATGTGGCTCTGCAGAGGGATCAGGATAGGCTGGATCCCCTGACTGAGGCCAGTTGTCTGAGGTTCAACAAGGAAAAGAGCTGGGTCCTGCCCTTGGGTCACAACAACCCCCTGCAGTGCTACAGGCTGGGGACAGAATGGCTGGAAAGCTTGAAAAGGACCTGGGGGTGCTGGTTACAGCAGCTGGACATGAGCCAGCAGTGCCCAGGTGGCCAAGAAGGCCAATGGCACCTGGCCTGGATCAGCAGTGGTGTGGCAGCAGGACCAGGGCAGGGATTGTCCCGTGTGCTGGGAACTGGTGAGGTCACACCTCAATCCTGTGTTCAGTTCTGTGCTCCTCACTGCGAGAAGGGCATTGAGGTGCTGGAGTGTGTCCAGAGAAGGGCAACAGAGCTTGGGAAGGGTCTGGAGCACAAGTCTGGTGAGGAGCAGCTGAGGGAACTGGGGGGACTCAGCCTGGAGAAAAGGAGGCTCAGGGGGAGAGCTTCTCACTCTCTACAACTGCGTGAGAGTGGAGCCAGGTGTGGTCAGGCTCCTCTTGGGCAGCTAATATGAGGCTGAGGGGATATAACCCAAAGATGTACCTGTGGAGGTTCAGGTTAGATATCAAAAAGGATTTCATCGGTGAAAGGGTGGTCTGGCATTGGAACAGGCTGCTCAGGGAAGTGGTAAAGTGATTAACCCTGAAGGTGTTCAAGAAACAACTGGACATGGCACTTGGTTCTGTAGTTTAGCTGACACAGTAGAGGTTGGACTTGATGATCTTGGATGTCTTTTCCAACCCCTATGGTCCTATAATTATAACACTTTTCCCAGGCGTGCCTTAGCACTAAAAAGATTCCTGGATCTTTCATCAGTCAGTTTGGGACAATTTAGAGGTACTGTCCTTCATATTTAGCCTACACACCCATTTTCTTTCTCTGAAAATTGGACTTTGGGACTAAATATCAGAACTGAGCATTACCCAGATCTTGTCCCTTTGTCACGGTTGTCTCTCTGGCTGGCAACTGAGCACTGCAGCCAATGGCTCACTCCCACACAGTGGGATGGGAGGGAGAATTGGAAGAGTAAAAGTGGGAAAACTCATGGTTTGAGTTAAAGACAGTTTAATAGGGAAATTCAAAGCTGCACACTCAAGCAAAGTCAGGGACTGAAATGGTTCATGCCTTAGATATTGTTATGAAATTTTGCCCATTATAGCAAAAACTGTATAAAGAAGCTTACAACCACAGAAACCTCCTCGAAGAACATTGGACTGTAAGTCAAACTGCTGAGATTAGGGAGATGGGAGAACCCATTCTTCAGTCACCTCAGGCCCGGGGAGAAACAAACAAGGCTGAGGGAGAGGAATGTGTCCACAACAAAGCCAAACCCAGCAGAGATTCTTCCCTGGCTGAGTTTGGGCTGAGGGAGACCACAGCCCGCAGAAACCAGGTTTACTCCCCACCAAAACGAGGAGGGGCAGGAGGTTTTGGGTGTAACCTCTGGTCAGAGGCAGTGAACACCCACCCTCCCTCCAACTGGCCCAGCTGTGGAACCCCCAACCCCACAGGCCACATCCATGGGACATTCACTTGAGAGGCAGCTGAGGGAGTACCATAATCCATCAAAGACCCCCCAAAGTGCCCCCAGGGTAATTCCTGAAGCCTTGCACCACTGGACTGCATGTGATGCAAAAAACCCAGAGTCTGTTGTAAGAGACAATGGCAAACTCCCCTCTGCCCCAGGGAGGTGCCTGGGTTTTCCTACCTAGCCTGAGAGTATATTAACCCATCAGATTCTGTGCTTTTTGGGGGGACCTTCACTGCCAAGAAGACCAGCTGGAGAGGATCAACAGAACATTGTTGGGATCCACGGACTGGTGATATTTTCCTTATTCTGTCTCTGTCACTCTTTCTGTCCCCCTCTCCCCTGCTCTCTCCCTATTTATTTCTCTCTCTC